>OY856411.1:644896190-645403690 GCA_963693085.1 Alisma plantago-aquatica
CAGTCGTCCCAATGTATCGCATGCCTTGAGCGTGACGAGCTAATTAAAGTTAGATATCCATGAGAGTCGTTGAAGCACCATAAAAAACATCCTTAAGTACTTGAGAAGAACTAAGGATTGATTTCTTATTTGTGGAGGTGAGGAAGAGTTGGGTGTAAGGAGTTACATTGAAGAAACCTTCCAAACTGATGAAGATGATTATTGATCACAATCAGGATTTGTGTTTTGCCTCAAAAATAGAGTTGTGAGATGGAAGAGTTCCAAGTAAGAGACAGTTGTTGATTCTACAATAGAGATCGGGTACATTGTTGCATCCAATGCAATGAAGGAAGCTGATGGGTCAAGAAGTTCATCAATGAACTTGGGGTAGTTCCAAGCATTAGTGATGCAATAGAGTTGTATTACAACAATAATTGAGTTTTTACACAAGCTAAGGAACCCATATCACATTAACATTCCAATCACATACTATGGAAGTTCCATCTTATATGAGACATCTTACAACGAGAAGATGTTAAGATTTCCAGAAGACAGATTGAAGGCAATGCTAGTGACCCATTGAAAAAAAGCACTTTAACAACAAAAGAACGATAGATATGTTAGATCACTCGGAATAAGATCCATGAGTAATTGGGTCTAAGGGAAATTGGGAGTTTGTTGGTATGTATACCCTGAGAGCCAATCATGTGATGATTGTTATGTTTCATGATGTAATTGATTTGATAATAATAAAAGGCAATTCATCCTATTTTATTCATTTATGAGATAATGATGTAAATTATAAATGTCTAAAGAATGATGTTACTCAATGACATGTGTCTTTAGCTTGAGCACCTAATAAATGAGATAGTATGAATGTTAAGAGTATATACATTCTTGTTATGTCCCTAGTGGGTTGTTATTGTGGAAGCTAATCGACAATAATAACATATAAGACTACTATGTGTGTTTGTTGATGACACAATCTGATTTATCATGATATTAGTTATCAAACCAAGCACATAGGTACTTTGTTAGAGAATAGTGTACCAGATAGACCCACCTTGAGAGTGATCCTTGGAGACCATATAGTAATAATTAGAGTCAGATCTCATAGTGATGGTGATGATTGGTTCTTAGACCTAAAATCAATACACTCATCACATGTCATTCGATGTACTTTGGCATAATCCACCATGAACTTGAATAAGGGTTTCCATAAAGGTGTTCCTGGGTGCATTGTGAGCCATGGGGATGATCCAAAGTGCAGTTGAATTCTTTGAGCAGGACTTCTGACCTGCAGGAGTACAGCGTCCTTGATATTGATATTTATAGAATTTAAACTCCCATCTACAGACTCTACAGGAGTATGATATCATGGCCTCTTGATAGGCAAGGCTGAGAAATGCATGGCCATGCTCATGTGAGTTGATATGTGATATTGATATCACAAATATATCAGACAAACTAATCTAGTTCAAGGAACATGGAATGGAATTTTGAAGAGGATGACGATTCCATGCCTCAAGTTCAATATGTGGGTTTCTTTGTCTGTATCCTTTCCTAATGGAGAGAGAGATGGTGAACACCGAGGAGAGGCTTGAGGCAGTGGAGTAGGAATTTGAAGGGGAAGAAGACCAGTAGCAGTAGGAGCACACTGACTTGTCTTCATGACCTCAGAGCACATACATAGGCAAGATGTCAAAAGGGTTCAACATGCAGGACTCAAAGAGAGAATTGTCCATGTTCCATGAAGTTAGTCTCTCTAGAGACCAATTTCCCAGTTCATGTGGATAATAGGGACACATGAATAAGATGTCATATGGATATGCAATTGAATCTACCATATTTGCAATATTATGTGCTCATCTTGTTATCTCATATGTATTGGACATAACGAGTGGATATCAGTTAGATCACAGTGAAGGTCACTATACTATCATAAAAGTACATCCTTAAGTACTTGATGTATGGGGGGGCAAAGAGGTGGAATAAAGAGGCGGTGGAGACTTGCTTCCCTACACATATATCCAGGAGAGTCCTTAACATTCCACTATCACAGCGGCATGACGAGGACACTCTATATTAGGATAGGGAAAGCAATGGGAGGTTTACAGTCCGGAGTGCATATTTCTTTATTCGGACAAGAGAGGACTTAGTGAATGGTATGGATATGGAGTTGTAGAAGAGGGTTTGGAAGCAAGGATGGCCACCGAAACTGAAGCACTTTATATGGAGAGCACTCAGGAATATACTTCCCACCAAGTCAGAATTGCAAAGGAAGCATGTGACACCTGATGACAGTTTCCATCGCTGCGGCCAGCGGGAGGATTCTTCTCATGCACTGTTGCACTGTGACGTAGCCAGACAAGTTTCAGTGGCGGGTGAGTTTGATTGGGGCAGATGGTTGGATAATCACGAAGTGGGGACCTTTGTTAGGGGTCTACTCAAGGATGAGGACAGCAGGCGAAAAGATGAGGGCGCTATTCTTATGTGGGTCTCATGGACAGCGAGGAATAAAATTCTTTTTGATGATCACCCTCCCTATCTTCCGGGTCTTGTGGATTCTTACATCAGCCTGGTTGTCGACCATGCACATTATCACGGGGCTATGGGACGAGCTGCTCTTTCTTCCATACCATCACGATAGGTCTCATGGCGCTTCCCACCGAGTGGCAGCGTTAAGATCAACACGGATGCATCAGTCATCACAGCGGAGGAGAACGGATGTGTGGCAGTTATTCGGGATGACAACGGTCATCTTTTGTGGACCTTCCAATGTCAGTTAGAACAGCCGTACTCGGTGCTTAGTGCGGATGGTATGGCTGTCCTACACGGTATGCGACTGGCTCTTAGGGAAGGTTATACAGATATTGTGGTGGAGACTCACTGTTTGCTGTTGGTGGAGGCTGTCAAGAAGGGCTACGGCGAACGTGGTTATGAAGACTTCATTTCCCAGGATATTGTTGATCTTTCTTGTAGTTTCTTGTCTTTTAATTTGTGTTTTATTAAATGGCAAGGCAATAGAGTAGCACATGCCTTGGCCATCGCTGCCTGTCATTTTGTTAATCCTCACTTTGTTGGTGAGGATTTTGAAGATCGGATCCTTGTACTTGCTGCAAACGATTTGATTACTTAATAAAATGGCAGACACCCTTTCTAAAAAAAGAAGCATAATGGACTAGTTTATAGTAATGAGGAAGATTTGTGTGTAAAGGGTTACATTCATGCAAGTTTCCAAAATCTGAGAAACAAAATTAACGCTCGCAATCAAAATTTGTGTTTTACCTTAAAATAGATTTGTAAGCTGGAAAAACCTCTGTGCTAGAAACAATTTCTAATTATACAATAGAAGTTGTGTCCCTTAATATTTCGAACATAACAGAGGATATTGTATGGATCAAGAAGTTCATTTAGATGAACATGTTGGGTTCCAACTATTGATGACATAGTAGAAATACTATCACATCAATGGATCTACTGGATATGCTAGGAAATCTTGATAGCATACTATGGCTTTTAATATCATATGAGATATCGTACAACAAGGAGATGTGAAGCCTTGAAAAGTACTAAATATAAGAAAATGTTGCTAACCCGCTAGAAAAAGCATGTGTGTAATAGAAACATGATAGACATGTTATTATAATTTGGAGTAATATTCATACAAGATTGGCTCTAACTGCAAATGGGAGTTTATTGGTATTTATGCCCAGAAAGCCAATCATATGATGATTGTAATGAGTCATCATATACTTGATTTTATAATACTAATAAATGTAACTCCATCGACTGTGTTTGTCTTAGTCATGAGATGATGACACAAATATAATAGACGTCTGAGGAATGAGGTTTCTTGATGACAAATGTATTTAGGTTTAGGACCTGAAAAATGAGATAATATGTATGATAAGAGTACATACATTATTGTTATGTCCCTAGTCATATTTTACTATAGTTGAAGACAATAATACATAAGACTAGAATGTGTGATGATTGATAATAGAGTCACATTAGGCATGATATATGATATCAAGTCCAAAACAATGAACTTGTTATAGAACAATATATCGAACAGACCCACTATAACGACCCCGCCTTTCGATAACCCCCAATTAAGGGAGACTGAGAGATTAGAGCCATTATCTTAATTAACAGGATCAAAGGTTCAACAAATAAATAATTAACAATTATCAAATTTTACAAACTAAACTGAAAATAGGTATAAAATAAAACCTTGGATACCTTTTTAAAACATTGGTAAACTACTCTATCCACAACCTAGATTCATTCTATCTAATCCTCCTTGCAATTTATTTCTTATTTCCACAATGTGTCACTTTACTGTTTGTTCTTTCAATTGTTGTACCTAAAATGCCGACAAACAAAATATCGGTCAGCATATTGGAATATGTTGGTATGTGGGAACAACCAAAATTTCACAAATATGGCTAACAATTTAATTATCACAATCAGGGTAATTAGCAAACCAATTTACATTTTCAATCTGTCATTCTCCACCGCTTTTGCCCCAACCCTAGAATACCCCTCTAGGGTTTCTCTTTTGCCATTGACTTATGGCCAACTTCTCAATCCCGAGCTTCGTGCCTACGGGTCACCTCTCATGGTGCCCCATAGTCATGCAACATAGACCACCTTCTCATTCCCGAGCTTGGTGTTTGGGATCACCTCTCATGGTGCCCATTGGTCTACCCTCTTGGGCCTGACCTTTATGGCATCTTCCATTAGGGTGGCATGTAGGTGTGATAATACACATGTATTTATATTTGTGATAACCATAATGACTTTATGATTTTGCAAGTATGAACATCCAAACAGTTAAGTTGCATTTAATGCGATTAACCATCTAGAAAACCTTCAGGAAAACTAATGTGATTAATCATAATTAACCACATACTTGTTAGGCTGAATTGAGACAGAATAGTCCAATCAATCAAGACATCCAATAAGCAAGTACAAGAGTCTGGAAATTACATCCAATTCCTTTTTATCAAAATCTATTCAAACCATCTTGCTACTTAAGGTTTCTATTCCTTTTTAGGATTTCTACCCCTTTTAGGGTTTGCTTTGCAATTAGGGTTTTTACTTCATTTTACTCTTTTAAACCCTAATTTCTCATATATCCTTCATGAAAGTTATTAAGGTTACCTTTTAACAACATATAACCTTAATTTCAGAAACAACACAATTAATCATCAATGAAGTCCATTAAGCCTCTTTTACATTAAAGCTACCATTCGTATCCCTTTTATTCCATGACAAGATCATTATGCTCATTTATCATATCATTATGCTCATTTATCATCAATTCATAGTTTATTATGGTCTAATTCACATATGAATTCTAATTGTCATTAATTCTACCTTTATTCATTAGAAACCCCTAATTTCTACATTAAAGATATTTATCCACAATTAGAAGCCTTTATAGTCAAAATAGCTTGGAACCATCAAATCATAGCTTTATACATGATTTTGAAAAATTAAAGCAATTAAGAGTCGCATTTACCAATATTAGGGTTTCAAGGCCTATTAAAGCATATTTATGCACAAGAAACTCTAAATTAAACTAATTATGTGCAAAGTTCATCCTTTATGTGCTTAATGTACCTTTTTACAATTAACAGGTTAATATCAACTTTAATCATCCATTAAACCCTACTAATCACATTAATCATCTCAAAATAGGGTTGTTTGATCATTAAAGTATTAAAGTTGATAAGTTCCATTACTTTTCGAATTGCAATTAGAAACAGGCTTCATTTATATTTTTATTGGATTCCTCTCATTGTTTTGAGAAAATTTCATATTTTATGTGTACCAATCTGAGCTACCAATATTTAACTACGAATTTAACAAAATCCACTTACTTTTGCCAATAGGGAGGCGCCACGTAGCCTTTGTCCATGCAACGCGGCCCATTTGAGATTATAACTGAATTACCAAAGTACCTTCAATGCGGCTACCAGCTTCTTCACTCTTAGGAGGGTAGAATCGTCCAAAGTCATTGGGGCTTCTTCAACCTCGCGAACTGCGGCCCGCCGTCAGCTTGCAGTGTGTTGTAGGGTTGTTTCCCTCCATCTCCATGCCTGAAGTTGGCCGGAAACCAACTCCTCACCTTCACCACCCCCTGTCGTTCCCAACCATGCCCCATACCATGGGTGAGATGGCCCATGCCATGGGTGCAAAGCCTGCAATCTGTAGCAAGGTTACAGACCTCTTGCAGGTATTGTGAGTAGGTCAGAGCAAGAAGACGATGGTGAAGCTTCCTTTGGTCATCGGAGAACACCAAGCTTCCACCGAGATGACTTCTCAGCTCCCCGTTGCTCTAGAGAAAACACCAACTTTACGGTTAGGGTTTGCATGAAGAAGATGAAGAAAGAAGAGAGAGAGTTTTGTGGAATTTCTCTGGAACTTGATCCGAAGACTCTCCCTCTATATATAGGGGTGGCTATCCATGCCCCAAGATGATCATCACTGAGCCAACTAGCCCTTTTCCCAATAGGATCCTTATTCCTTCTTGGAGAAGTAATTCTTCTCTCTCCTATCTATTTCCTTGATAATCCTTATTGCATGGATATTTAGGAATTCGAAAATCCTCTCCCTTGTTCTCTTTATTCTTGGCTTTTAATTCATTGGCCTCAAAATTATATTTCCTTAAGTAGAAAATACTTCCTTCTTAACAATACCACATAATCCATTAATAATGTATTCACATTATCTCCTTATTTTCTATTATTGGTATTTTCTCTTTCTTTTTCTTCTTTGGGACTCCTTGGATCCCAAGAAACTCAAATATTTCGAAATTCCCTTTTAAGGATATTTATTATCGTTCTAGATGCATCTATATTCATTATTTCACATTATCTTGTTTATTTCTTATTAAAATATCTCTTTTTGAGGATTTCTCTTTATCTTTCTTTTTATTTTCCTCATTGGCATTCCTTTTAATATTAGGAATCCTTTCGATATGAAAATCTACCAAGGATAACTCAATTGTACCTCTTTTCAGTTATTTTCCACATTTTATCATTGTTTTCAATTTCTTTCTTAATAAAGAAATATCTAATTGATCTTTTCTTTTCTTATTGCTTTATCTTTGCAGTTTTGGACTCCTTGGGACCCAAGGAACCCAAGAGGCACAAAATCCACCTTTAGATTACACTCTTTTTCCTTCTAGAGGTTTCTACATTTTTCTTTTCTCCATTTCTTATTAATAATGGAGTTTCTTTTGTCTTTTCCTTGTTATTGGGCCCAATAGCCAATAAAGCCCACAAATAAATCAACAAGGCTATTTTAAATGAAATTCATGCATTCAATCAAAAGTTGTCATTATTTGTCCATTTATCTTTATTATGAGAAATTACATTTCTGACCAAATGAACCCAAAAATTGGGGTTGTAACATCCTTCCCCTCTTATAAGAATTTTGTCCTCAAAATTCCGTCAAGCAAACAAACAATTTAGGATAAGCCTTTCTTATGTCCATCAGGGCTCCGGTGTGGCTTCACCCTTTCCACGGTGCTTCCCAAGAACCTTCATCATCTCATATTCTTCCATCTGAGTTCTTTCTTAGCTTGGTATATCGTACCCTCATAGATGACTTAGGACATTTCAGCCTCTCAAAAGCTGAATAGGTTCAGGGCTTAGCACATGGCTTGGGTACCTTACATAGTGCTCTAGATCAGACTCATGGAACACATTACACGTCATGTTATCCTGAGGGTCAAGGATAAACACAACCATCTCCACCAATCCATATCAAATGGACCCATATATCGGGGACTCAGCTTTCTCAGCTGTAGCTTAGAGGGGTCATATTTTCACATCACATACTCTCCTACAGTGAACTGCATGTTAGTCTGCTTTGCATCAGCTCACGACTTATGTCACCTCTGGCTCCCTCTCAGCCATTGCACGATCAAAGTGACTTCATCTACACACATTGTGGTTCTTTTCTGACCTTCGTGAGGCCTCCTTCACCACATCATCTTAATGAAGTGGGGCCCGACACAACCTCCTTAGAGAACTTCCTGCATCCCGATAAAGGCTATAGTGGTTAACATCACATCTTAAGAACTATCTCTATGTATCACCCTAAATTAGCACACATGCTCTCATCAGACCCTCTAGTCTGGATCATATTGACCATCAGTATGAGGTGATAAACTATACAGACATCGAGTTCTTCATGTATCTACTTCCACCTAATGGAAGTGAACCTTTTGGTCTTACTCAAGAACTTTTGAACTTGCATCATGGTGTAGCTAAACCATCTCTTTCTCTTATAAGTAGTTCAACGCGATCTCTCCCTTGACAATACTCTTTCTTTCTCTTTTCATCTAGGTAAGGCGATCTACCATAACCCACATTGTATCTTGACCTTCCTTGGTCAAGGGGAGACTTACCACAACATCCATAGTGGTGAAATCCCATTCCCTCTCGAGGACTCTTTATCCTCTATGCCAAAGCACTGGGTTACTGGTGTTCGTTCTTCACCCTCGGCTTGCATGGCCACATGTCACATGCAACTTCATATCAAGCATCCAAAGTGCTACTATCACTTACTATCCTTATAGTACACGGTGTATGGTGATCTTGAAATCATGATTTCTTGTATGTCATGATTCCTCAAGATCGATTCCTCAGAAACCCTAAACCACTCTCATTAGGGTTTTATCACCTTCCTTTCCAAAGAAGTGCATTTGAGGTTCTTCAACCATCCTTTTATTGCATCAAGGGTTGGCTAACCAAACAACCACTCACTTGTTCAACCAGTTTTGTTGCATCTGAGGGTTAGCCAAACCTATCTTCTTTCCAAACTTAGGGTTAGCCTAACAACCTCTTCTAGTTTCTAGCCAAACTAAGCAGCTATATCTCCACCAGAGCATCCATTACCACTTCACATCCTTAGGTATTAGGTAATGTGGAAGACATACACTTCCATGTATTCCACTTATCATCACGTCTCAAACTCTGAGTCTATCTTCATCAGAACACTCTGAGCTCATCTTCTTAGTTATCAAACTCAACCTTGTATCACTTGCAAATTCCACATAGCTCATGATAAAACATTCTCACAAGATCATTACCTTAATACTCTTATTGTTTGTACCTATCATTCACTTCTCCATGGTATGTTATCGTCTCTCTCCTCATACCTCATAGCAACGTTCCAACTCACATCATCTTTATCCTTGGTGTAAGGCATGCGTACTGTCCTATCTCTCACTCCCATAACAAGAAGAAATAAGCATTGGGCGGCTGTTCAAAAACAGAGTTCTTCCTGTTCCAAGAGTAGAGATGGTACATCCCACCTTTCCAGTACACCTTCAAATCTAAGTTGAAATGTGCAACTTATGTCTCTACATCACAAACATCATGATATAAAAAATTACTTCCAAGGAAAACTGGTCTCAAACCTACTGGGGTTTACACACAATCCTTAGTCATCTCCTCTGGGTCTATAGGGTGCTGGCACTTTTGGGGTCATCCATCTTCCCTCATGCAACTAGAGAGTGCCCTACTCATCTTCCCTTTGGGTCCCATGAGTTCATGAAGGTGATCATTCTCCTAACCCATGGCCCTCAGACAATGATAGTTGTTACCTCCTAACACTATGGTCATGTGCAACTAGGGAATTAGGCAACTCCTACTCCCATCGGTCTTATCCCTACCTGACCCTAGGATAGACTTAGGATTCTATTATAGTACATGTCCAGCTTAGAACCTTACCCAAGCCTTCATCATCATCTCTCTCTCTCTCTCTCTCTGCATTCATGGGCTGACTTCCATCCTTTCATAGGGTCATGGCAACCTACCTACCTTGGTCAGGCCCCATACCGATTACCTCCATGGTAACACATCCACATGCACTTAGAGATGATTATCTATGGGACTACAGGTTCATTCTCATACCATGTACTTTTCACTTAGCTTCTCACGATCCTATGAGACCTCTTTAGGTTACCTCAAAGTCAACAAAACTGGTATACACCCTATAAATGGTCCCTCTCCCAGGATGGGAGGAAACTATACCTTGATAACAAAGGTCACAAACGTCCTTATGTTTAGGGTTTGCATCCACGTGAGCATGCTTATCCCTAGCAAGCTACTAAGGCACAAGAAGACACCTACAAAACCATGCTATGTCACACTTATTCTCATCCTCAACATTAGACCAACTTAGTTGTGAGGGGTTCATCAAACATACCTTTAACTTAATGGGTTTCCTTTTCCTATAAAAATGAGAAGTACCATGCTTGAATCTATTGAAACTAAAACCTCATCATGAGCATCAGGTACACCACTTCCCCTCTTAGTCCTAGGAACCCTAGGTTCATTTCTTTATGCCACATCTTTCCAACTGCATGCTCAACATTTAACCATGAACCAAGCATGTCCAAGGTATGTCATGCACTCCCATGATGCTTTTATATGAGAAACTCCTCAAAGTTGAGTCCTCCTCAAGGATAGTCAACAAGGTACTAAGCCTCACAACCTGTTACCAAACCTCTTCATGGTTAAAGGAACTCTTCTTCTCATCTATACCTTAGGTACGGAGGTACCAGTAGTCTCATCCTCTCTCTAGGGTTTGATTCCTCTAATGGCAACTAAGATATTGTCAGCATGAGGCAACCACTATTATCCACTTAGGTCGCATCATCCTCAACTCCCCACTTTTCCTCATATCTCAGTGTCTAAGATTCCAACCTTCTTGCTTGGATCCTGCTCTCTCTCTCTAGAGCTAATCCTACAACTGGTCTCAGTATTAGAGGTCCTCTCTCCATGAAGATGAATCAAGCTCACAAGCATACCCCTACCTAGTGAAGCCTACGTTCCACTTATGTTTGCTCAAGATTATCCATAGTTCTTTATTCTTATCTCATAAGTTATCCATCATGTCCTTCTAGCCTCAGTTTTAACCTACCGCTCGTACTACTAATGTACTCTGGGTGCATACTATGCCATGCTCATGTAAGCTCATGGGGTTCCATAGGTTCTTCTCTAACCTCATTAATGAAGGAGATATCCTTCACTCTAACATGCACGACCCTTCCCAGGTTGGGTCACCACATGTACTTAGTCATCCAACCTCTCATGGCTCATATGGCATCCAAGGCATGTCCATCTAACTCATCATGTCATCTTTCTCTCTAACCTTCACTTAGGGTTACGGTTAACATCATCCTTACAGGAGGTGCTAGGTCTCTACTTGTAATGGAGATCTCTACCTCCAAGACTAACCCTCTTTACTCATCCTCCTGATAAGAAGGCCTAGCCTCAGGTCTCTCCTGAGGGCATGACAACTTATGTCATACGACCTAAGCATGTATCTATTCCTTTACGCTTACTCTATTAATCTTATGTCCATGACATCTTATTTACATGCTTTTTATTAATTTGGTGGAGGATTCCTTAAACCTTATCAACCTTACCCATACCCCAAGAGGGTGAGGAAAAGAGACAATACCCTAATCATTATAATCCTTAATATCATTTGAGGTGAGAAGGGATGACCAAGATGAGAGAGTCCTAAAGGTATCTTATTTCGAGTCAAATCCTGAGACATTGGCCAGGCAGTCACACTAATCCGGGAGTCCTCATATTCCGACTAGCGGTGCGAAGGAAAATCTTGCCAGCCCCCGTATATAATCCTTTTCTAGACACCTCTGTATTTTAGAAATTCCTCTAATAACTCCCTTGGGTTCTACTGAGTTTGTAAAATTTAATAATTATTAAATATTAAATGAGGAACCTATGCTCTGATACCAACTGTAACGACCCCGCCTCCCGATAACCCCCAATTAAGGGAGACCGAGAGATCAGAGTCATTATCTCAATTAATAGGATCAAAGGTTCGACAAATAATCAATAACAATTATCAAATTTTACAACTAAACTGAAAATAGGTATAAAATAAAACCTTGCATACCTTTTTAAAACTTTGGTAAACTACTCTATCCACAGCCTGGATTCATTCTATCTAATCCTCCTTGCACTTTATTTCTTATTTCCACAATGTGTCACTTTACTATTTGTTCCTTCAATTGTTGTACCTAAAACGTCGACAAACAAAACATCGGTCAGCACATAGGAATATGCTAGTATGTGGGAACAACCAAAATTTCACAAATATGGCTAACAATTTAATTATCACAATCAGGGTAATTAGCAAACCAATTTACATTTTCAATGTGTCATTCTCCACTTCTTTTGCCCTAACCCTAGAATACCCCTCTAGGGTTTCTCTTTTGCCATTGACTTAAGGAAACCTTCTCAATCCCGAGCTTGGTGCCTGGGGGTCACCTCTCATGGTTCCCCATAGTCATGCAACATAGACCAACTTCTCATTCCCGAGCTTGGTGTTTGGGGTCACCTCTCATGGTGCCCATTGGTCTACCCTCTTGGGCCTGACCTTTATGGCATCTTCCATCAGGGTGGCATGTAGGTGCAAGAATACACATGTATTTATATTTGTGATAACCATAGTGACTTTATGATTTTGCAAGTATGAACATCCAAACATTTAAGTTGCATTTAATGTGATTAACCATACAAAAAATCTTTGGGAAAACTAATGCAATTAATCGTAATTAACCACATACCTTTTAGGCTGAATTGAGACAGAATAGTCCAATCAATCAAGACATCCAATAAGCAAGTACAAGAGTCCTGAAATTACATCCAATTCCTTTTTATAAAAATCTATTCAAACCATCTTGCTACTTAAGGTTTCTATTCCTTTTTCGGATTTCTACCTCTTTTAGGGTTTACTTTACAATTAGGCTTTTTACTTCATTTTACTCTTTTAAACCCTAATTTCTCATCTATCCTTCATGAAAGTTATTAAGGTTACCTTTTAACAACATATAACCTTAATTTCAGAAACAACACAATTAATCATCAATGAAGTCCATTAAGCCTCTTTTACATTAAAGCAACCATTCGTATCCCTTTTATTCCAGGACAAGATCATTATGCTCATTTATCATCAATTCATAGTTCATTATGGTCTAATTCACATATGAATTCTAATTGTCATTAATTCTACCTTTATTCATTAGAAACCCCTAATTTCTACATTAAAGGTATTTATCCACAATTAGAAGCCTTTATAGTCAAAATAGCTTAGAACCATCAAATCTTAGCTTTATTCACGATTTTGAAAAATTAAAGCCATTAAGAGTCACATTTACCAATATTAGGATTTCAAGGCCTATTAAAGCATATTTATGCACAAGAAACACTAAATTAAACTGATTATGTTCAAAGTTCATCCTTTATGTGCTGAATATACCTTTTTACAATTAACAGGTTAATATCAACTTTAATCATCCATTAAACCCTACTAATCACATTAATCATCTCAAAATAGGGTTGCTTAATCATTAAAGTATTAAAGTTGATAACTTCCATTACTTTTCGAATTGCAATTAGAAACAAGCTTCAATTATATTTTTATTGGATTCCTCTCATTTTTCTGAGAAAATTTCATATTTTATGCATACCAATTTGAGCTACCAATATTTAACTATGAATTTTACAAATCCACTTACTTTGGCCAATAGGGAGGTGCCACGTAGCCTTTGTCCATGCAACACGGCCCGTTTGACATTATAATTGAATTACCAAATTACCCTCGATGCGGCTACCCACTTCTTCACGCTTAGGAGGGTATAATCATCCAAAGCCGTTGGGGCTTCTTCAACCTCGCGAACTGTGGCCCGCCATCATCCTGTAGTGTGCCGCAGGGTTGTTTCCTTCCACCTCCATGCCTGAAGTTGGCCGGAAACCAACTCCTCACCGTCGCCACCCCCTATCATTCCCAACCAGGCCCCATACCACGGCCGAGACGACCTATGCCATGGGTGCAAAGCCTGCAATCTACAGTGAGGTTACAGACCTCTTGCAAGTATTGTGCATAGGTCAGAGCAAGAAGATGATGGCAGATCTTTCTTCGGTCATCGGGGATCACCAAGCTTCCAATGAGATGACTTCTCAGCTCCCCGTTGCTCCAGGGAAAGCACCAACTTTACGGCTAGGGTTTGCACGAAGAAGATGAAGAAGATGAAGAAAGAAGAGAGAGAGTTTTGTGGAATTTCTCTGGAACTCGATCCAGAGACTCTCCCCCTATATATAGGGGTGGCTATCCATGCACCAGGATGATCATCAATGAGCCAACTAGCCCTTTTCCCAATAGGATCCTTATTCCTTCGTGGAGAAGTAATTCTTCTCTCTCCTATCTATTTCCTTGATATTGCTTATTGCATGGATATTTAGGAATTCGAAAATCCTCTCCCTTGTTCTCTTTATTCTTGGCTTTTAATCCATTGGCCTCGAAATTATATTTCCTTAAGTAGAAAATACTTCCATCTTAACAATACCACATAATCCATTAATAATGTATTCACATTATCTCATTATTTTCTATTATTGGTATTTTCTCTTTCTTTTTCTTCATTGGGACTCCTTGGATCCCAAGAAACTCAAATATTTTGAAATTCCCTTTTAATGATATTTATTATCCTTCTAGATGCATCTGTATTTATTATTTCACATTATCTTGTTTATTTCTTATTAAAATGTCTCTTTTTGAGGATTTCTCTTTATCTTTCTTTTTATTTTCCTCATTGGCATTCCTTTTAACATTAGGAATCCTTTGGATATGAAAATCCACCAAGGATAACTCAATTGTACCTCTTTTCACTTATTTTCCACATTTTATCATTGTTTTCAATTTCTTTCTTAATAAAGAAATATCTAATTGATCTTTTCTTTTCTTATTGCTTTATCTTTGCAATTTTGGACTCCTTGGGACCCAAGGAACCCAAGAGGCATGAAATCCACCTTTGGATTACACTCTTTTGCCTTCTAGAGGTTTCTACATTTTTCTTTTCTCTGTTTCTTATTAATAATGGAGTTTCCTTGGTCTTTTCCTTGTTATTGGGCCCAATAGCCAATAAAGCCCACAAATAAATCAACAAGGCTATTTTAAACGAAATTCATGCATTCAATCAAAAGTCATCATTATTTGTTCAATTATCTTTATTATGAGAAATTACATTTCTCACCAAATGGACCCAAAAATTGGGGTTGTAACACCCACCTTAAGGGTGATACATGGAGACCATGGAATGGTACTCACAATCATCTCTTACAGTGATTATGGTTCTTATAAATTAAATCACTGCATGCATCACATGTCATTCGATGAACTTTGACAACATCCAATGTGACCTTGAATAAGGGTTGTCATAAAGATGGTGCTTGGGTACATTATGAGACATGGGAATTGAACGTGAGTTATGTAGATGGGATTTGTGCCTCCTGTAAGAGATGATATCTTGGAAACTTGATAAGTGAGACTGAGAAATTTATGGCCATACTCATGTGAGTTAATATGTGATATATCAGGTCACATGCATCACATACAATCAGTTGTAGTTCAAGCAACAAGAACAAAATATTAAGAAGATGATGATTATGTGCCTTGAGTTCAATATGGATATTAGATACAAAGGTATTACACGATCATTGTAACACTAGTCACAGATTGTAGGTTGAAGTTGATTACTAACTTTCATTTTACTTAGGCAGCAATGATGTGTTTCTAGATATCGCTTATTTTTTGTATTAATATAGTAATGGACATTCACTACCAACGTAACTTGGGACATAGAGTCACAAGAATATCATAAAACTAGAATAGGAATTTACTCATGAATGAAGTTTAGGTTGATCCCTAAATTTTTTAGGTAATCAAATTAAACAATACTAGCAATTAGTCGATCAACTAGAATGTACAACGGACAGAGTAGTACACCAGTCGATTGTCTAGAGAGTCTAGTTGACTGACTGGGTTATGCTGATGAAAATATTCAGTCGATCGATGGGAATGTCCAATTGGGAAACTGAACATAGTTCCAATTGTATTGTCAAAAGAAACCAATTAACCTAATGGAATGCCCAATAGATTGAATGGTCATGTAGTGATGTTGACGTAATGTCGTGCATTGAGCATCACATTTGAATCTAGTGCTTTTGGAATAGGAAACATAGCCAATAGACGGACTAGAGTGTTCAATCAATGAACCGATGTTCCAATCGTTCGGCGGTTGATAGACTAGTGATTCTCAATAATAAATATTTCATGAAATCCCATCTCTTTGACTCTCAATTGATCTAGAAACCTTAGTCATGACTCTACTATAAATAGGGGGTAGTCAAGGCTCTCAGTAGACATAACTAACATTGACAAATGTTGTCCTCTCACATTGTGGTAATGTGAGAGTAGGAGCACATATTACTCATAAAAGGGAGATACAATAGGAAGAACAAAGCTGCACTAGCACATTGACATCAAAGCGACAAACTCCTTCTCATTGGCTCTAGCACTAGCGAGAGAAATTCTCAGTGGTACATATGGACTCTGTATAGGTGTGGAGGCTATTGTCATCACACTCGGGGAACGTCGACAACCATCGTATGTGGTGCTACACCAGGAGGCCGCCGCCGCAGATGGTTCATGTGTTTCTTGAAGAAAACGCATGATTCTGTGAGAATTTTTGTTGGACTTGCTTAAGAACCAGGTATATGCCTTGCAACCTTATTTCCTAGATACAGTGTTATCGGCGCGATCTTCTAGTAGAGGGAATATGAGCATAAATTTTTTATTTTCACTACCTTATTTGCCACCCGCATTCCATATAACTTCCTTTTGTTTACTTTGATGACATTGTATCACGTGTAGTGATACAATTGTCATCAATAAATTGAAACAATCTCTACAAGCCCACTTTCATAGAAAGGAGTTGGCCCGTCACATGTTATCATAAGTGTTGAAACAATCTCTACAAGCCCACTATGACGTACAAAATGCATCAATGTTGATGTCGCTTTGTACAAGATCTTGTTAAAACAAAGAAGATTGTGGCCCGTCATGTGTAGATAGACAACCGGGCTATTGATATCTTGACTACACGACTTCCTCCATCACAATGTAAGCATATGATTCCAACTTGGGATTACACAATGTCCACTCTCCAGCTTGAAGGGGTGGTGTTATCATAAGTGGCTTACTTTTATTTTCTCTTAATTGGGCTTGGTCTCATTGTCAATGTAATTTTTATAGTTATATAATTACACTTAAGTGAGGATTCATATACCTAGTTAGGTATACCATGTATCCGTAGACTCATATATGTAGGAGACCCAAAACATGTCTAACACCTTGCCCAGTCATAATAAGATTGCCGATCCCGATCTTTTGACAATGTTTTCCACTCTTATATGGAGTCACTTTTCGACATGTTCGTATTTAAGCCCAGCTCAGACACTGATCTATAAATTTTTAGTCATTTTTTAATGAGGTGGTGACTCCCAGTTTTTTTTTTTATGTTCTCTCTGACTTTTACAAGCGAGCACCGAAATAAGTCTTCACGAAGATTTCTCCGTGGGTAAAACGTTATCCTAATTGGGATTGGTGCTAGAGCCTAAATAATCTTCACTAATCAGGGTGGTGAAAAATTCATTCAATTAGGTACTGGATCTATGATAGGTTCGGCATAATATTGGAGGAACATAACACACCAAATAAAAAGTTTAAAAACCAAAGTCTACACGAAACTTCAAACATCAAATTTCAAACAGCCCAACCTAAGAGTGTAGAGGCCAGCCTCGATCAAATGAAACAATGACTAAAATGGGCCGGACAAAAGGGCATCAGGCCATAGCTCAGCGGAGCGCTAGCTACACCCTGCTTGTAGTAGGACGGGACTGGCTATGTCATCTGGCTTCCACTGACACAATGATTACCAAATTTCACTCCGACCTCCTTCCAGTTTTGGCTACCCGCCCGCTTCCCCTTCCAAAACACCACATCATTCGTTTCCTTCCACAGACACACATGGCACACGGATGCAGGCACCACTCTCCTCATCTTGTGCAAGAATCTCGTAGGAGGAGGACCACAAGCAGCTAGACGTGCATCTGTGTGCATGAAACCGTCTCCTTAGGAGGCGCACTCTCTGGTCCCAGTTTCCATCCCATGCCATTGTATGGCTAAGGCCAGTTCCAGCTTTATTCATGTACTGGACAGGCGTATCCGCATCCAGGAACAGCCAGCAGGAAGGGAGTGGATGTCGCGCAGCTGAGAGCAGCATCTTGATGCATGCTTGCTTCCAACACGATCATTGACCTGAGACGCGTGGGGGTGCTCTGAGGTTTGTCATTGGTCCCAGCTCAGAGCTGACAGTGACGGCGGAGCTAGAGCATCGGGTGGGGTTGGCTAACTTTGTGGGTGCGGTGATTGTCTCGTGTTTTGGCTATATCACCACCATGACGACGACGGGTCGAAGTGCACCACCACTTTCTGAGGCATCTGCACCAACTCAAAGACAGATGCAGGTACATTGCTCGTGCTCCAAGATCCATGGCGACAAAGTGACAGGTGACGCCCATACAAGAGATGAGAACCAGTTTCTTTGAGCTTGGTTTCGGCTTCATGATCGAGTTTGCGAATTCCAAAGGGAGAAACTCTGAAAATGCTGGCTGCGGGCTGAAGGAGATCAGTGTTTCTGATTGGAGAGTGTTTCCATTGACACAAAGCAGTTGCAAATCTTTGCCGCTGCTGCTTTGCTTTGCTAGCTATCTCCACCGCCGTACGGGAAGCCAGCCGGGAAGGGTAACAATGACGACTCCCTTTCCGATTTCCTCTTCTTTAGTTCCAACCCAAGGATTCCAACCCAAGGAATGACACTGACGGAGCGACCCATGATTCCTCGCGTGCCAGCGCCCAGGAGGTCCTTTTTGACTGTTCGGAATTGTATATTATCACGTATTGGAAAACAACAATGATAGCATGATACCACGAAAACAGAGGACGACAGGGTTGTAAAGCGAACGTCCAAGCTATACAGTAATTGAGAAAATATATTCTTGTCGCCTATGTCGTGTGGGGGTCTCTGTGCCCACTTCTGTACCCACAACATCTTATCCATAGACTTGTGAGCCCCATAGCGGAGTGTGTGGCTCCGATATGATAAGCACATTGTTTCGGGCACAGAAGATTTTAACCCTGTCGTGTGTGAAGGTAAGAACTGTGGTTCCCATCTTGTTGATGCATCAGATGGGGAGTCGCTTGTCACCCTCATTGTGCGCCCAACTAAAAATCATTTGTATCATCACCGAGCTCTATCCCATCTATGAGGCGTGAATACGCACGTACTGTGACTGACGACTTCCAACTATTAAGTGAAGAAGAGGATACTTAAACCCCAGTTACACATAAATCTAACGTCGTTGTAAAGCTATACAGTTCATAGTCAACAACTACACCCTAGATATATCATTTCAACAACTGTACTCGAGTCTCGCGATTCTTACACAATATATCCTTTGTAGCCGATCCGTACGAGCAAATAGAGCCAGCACCACTTGATCATCATCATCCTCTTTGAGTTAGCACAATCATCAATCGCTGTTGAGTCAGGAGTTGGGACACAAGCACCCCCTACTCGCTAGAGTTAGGGTGCTTTTGCCCTCCATCAAAGTGATTGGATGACGTGTTGCTTGAAAAACAAACAAAGCCATAGATAAGGATATTAGACCCTAGAGAGAGCTAAAACATATGAAGTAGAAAATTGGAAAGGGAGAACAACAATAAAAGATAGAAGGGAGAAAGGAAATTATAATGGGAAAAGCAAGCTGTTGCTCATAATACACGAAGCCTGCTCCAGCCTCTGCCATAAGTTAGTGTTGAATCCTTTAGTGCTCCTAAGATAGCCTCCAATAGACCAACACTTGGGAAAATAGTTGGATATCATAAGTGTCTTGGCTAGTTGGGTGAAATGGATGGAATGAGATGGAAACTCTAGATGGGTATGGAATTGAGGTGGAAAGTGATGGAACCCAAAGGAGAATGGAGACAATGGGGGCATGGTTGTAACTGAGCCCTCAATCTGGATTGGGGTTATTTGAAGTTGATTCTAAAATGATCGTAGATGTGTTTATGTCCTTTTCAATTTTTTTACACTACTATGGACAAAAATTCTTTTAAATGGTAAAACATATAGTTTCTTAACTATGGCTGTATGTTCAAGGTTATCAAAATGACCATTTTATGTAAAATGTTTTCTTTATTAGAGTGACGTATTGAATCTATGGATGTATAGTTTCTTTTCTTCTTAGGCTCTTAATAAAACAACCAAGTGTTAGACCTATGGGCTCAGGAGGAGGAGAATTGAGTTAAAATACTTGAACAAAATTCATAAGACTATCTAAAGATTCCAAAGATATGTATGTAAGTATTAGAAGCAAGGGAGACAGAATGCATAATGTGCATGTGAAGTCTATATATATAGTGGTTAGATCACAAACGGTGTAGCTTCACTGCCTAGAGAGGTCAATCTCTAGTATTTTCAACCTTAGTTCACTCATTTTATTCCATCATAAGAGTTACACCATGATACCACCCTTTTCATGATCAAAGCCTAAATTAGCTTTCCTTATCTAGACAAAGGAGTCAACAATGTTACAAAGGACTTACCTACCCATTGACCAATAGTCTCCAACATTCTAGGAAAAGGAGTCAACAATGTTACAAAGGAATTACCTACCCATCGACCAATAGTCTCCAACATTCTAGGAAAAGGAGTCAACAATGTTACAAAGGACTTACCTATTCATCGACCAATAGTATCCAAAATTCACCATGGACATACCCATAATGAAAAGGATCTTTGGCCTTTGATGTGTTATTCACCAAGGAGAAGCCTTATCCACCATAGGATCCCTTCCCTTGATCAAAGGCCACACCCATTCAACTCCTCTTCACTGAGAGACCATTTCTTTGCCAAGTGTTTCCTTCCATTGACAAGGGCTTCATGTCCTTCTTCTTCTCTTTTCTAAGAGAGAGAATCACACTTCTAGTAAGAGAGAGAGGTTGGGAGGTAGATAAGTGAAACCCTCACACGATATACATGTAGGACTAGCTTCCTTATGAATATCCTACACACTCTAATGGATGTAGAAAGCGATTAAGCTCATAAGTTTGGATAGGGGCTCTTTGAGGAAAATTCTCTCAACTATAGGATTGGTGACCTATTGGACATGTGTCTTCCCACAAAATGAACTCAAATCAGTTATATTTATAGATGAGAATGTCTCATAGATGTTAGTAGTGATAGGGACATATTCTACCATTTTATAGGGATTGGGAGGGATACAAATAGTCATATATCACTTTAAGCCCCTCTCTAATGTCTAGTTTTTTAGTTTGCAAAATTGACCCAAAACATTACCAATGACAAGGGAAAATCAATCAACAGTCAAATAATCTCATTTAGAGATACATAAAACTTTATTAAAGACACTACTAGGTTATAGTTTCTAACCCATCGACCATGTTAAGTGAAAAAAACAAACTCAAATGATGATAGGGCCATCTTAGACCTTCTTAGGAAGATCTAAAACATTCCAAAGTGCATCATAATTCATTCAAATCATTGTATCAATCAATATGGGGTTAATTTCAAGTCATAAAGTGATTACAAGTGAAGACATCAAAGATTAAAAGAGAATATTTGTATTATATATACAACTTTAGATGTGTGCATGCCAGACTTGATTCCTCCAAACAAGGATTTGCATGTTTGGGTACTTGAAGAGTGTCTATCTAATCTGAACTCACTCAAGTAGAAGACTTACACACATATAAGTGGACTAGTTTTGTCATCATCAAAATATCAGATTACACAATTATCATCTTGAGTCAACATTCTCCCCCTTTTCAAAGATAACAAACCATTCCATAAAAGTATTGAATGCTTTTTATGTAAAATGATACCTTAGGAGAAACTAGTGGTTTCAAAGAATTTAACTCATAAAATTCCCCTCAATTCATGCTAAATGAGTTCTATTATCCCCCTCAATTTGTGTTATTTTTCCTACAAGGTTAGATTTCATAATATTTATACTAGCCTTCTACACCTTTGTCATACAAAAACATGGGGTAATAAAGAGAAAACTAGAAAGGGCTTGTCTGATAAATGTAGATAAAGCAAGCCAAGACATGTAGTTGAACAACCCTAGATGCAATTCTAGCAAGTATCATCAAGAATATGTAATAAAGTAACTCAAAACTAATAGATATTCCAATCAAGGTACAAGATTGAGTATATATATGATCCAAGATAAAATCAAAGCAAGATTAGACAATTATAGCTTGAAAGAAACTTATGGTAGATGATATGAGTTGCTTAAATTCTACCACCTTGTGTAGAGATAACTGCTAGTAAATTATACGTCATAGAAATAATGAGCAAGTTAAAACATGCTACAAGTATATTTTCATAAATAAAAAGAATATTAAATTCAAGAGGTCATAGATGGATATTGCTCACTACTTGTCACGAATTAATAACCTCAAATGATTATTGCTAACATATATAGGTTGTGATCATCAAAGAATTTAGAAATGGAAAGATATATCAATTTAAATCATTTTGGAAGAATGTTAACAACAACCAATTGTTTAAAGAGATTATCATCAAAACATGTATATCAACTAAAGATAAGTAACCACAATATATAAAAGTAAAAAAATTTCGATCAATCATTAAGTTATTGCATGAATCATAAAGAATATAGAGCATAGTAATGCATATAAAAAAGGAGAAAACCAATGAGAGTGCTAATACAATAGGGTATTGGTTGATAAAATTTAGTTGAGAGGGACATTCTCATCCAATAATCCTTCTAAATATTCATTGAACATTGACATTAGATGAAATTAGATTGAAATTCTCGACTAATGACAATAACCTAGAAAAATCTAAGGCCCCCCATCAATCGAAAGAAAACTCAACCAAGAAAAGTTGTTATCCAAAAAATAGAAGTTTTTCCAAAATTCTATTCTTGAGGAAAAGTTATAAAATGATGATAATCCTAATATGAAATTTTTGGCTCAAAATTATATGTACATTGCATACAAACTTGGTCATAGCAAGTAATGATATGATATGAGTATAAATTATATTACCTCTATTATTAATTTTTGTTCCATAATATGTTTTCAAACCATATTCAACTCATTTTTCTTATTTTTTTGGACTGAAAAGTTAGTTACATATGAATATCTCTTGTAAAACCTTCTAAAATTTTCCTACAAGAAGAAAGATGAAATGGTTCCCATTCGTATTTTTGGGATCAAGGGAGCTAGTCTGGCCAATCAAGTCTTTGTGATTTTGGCAAATCTCATAAAATGTCAATATGTAAAATAATGACCATTTTATTTGCAATTAAAATTGGAAGTCCTTTGTAATTTTCATTCCTTTAGCTGACATCAAATCAAATTCCATTTTCACCATTTTACTTGGTAGCATGATGATGGATTTCATTTAGATTTTTTTCACAATCTATGCATATTTTCATAGTAGATATCAAGATATAATTATCATGCAATTTAAAAGTGATAGATTAGGATAATTGAGCAATATCATCCATAGCATGAAAAATATTCCCATCTAAGAAATTTCATTAGTATATATGAATCATTTTCATTATGAAGAACAACTATGTTATTTCTTTACCAGGAAAACTAGAAAATAGTCTAGAGAATTTATTTTTCCAAGTAAGGAAACATTTTTATTTTCAAACCTATCAATCTTGAAATTGTAAGCACCACTTTTAGATTCTATTGCTTGCAAAACAAATTCTTTATATTCATTTTCAATTTTAAGAATATCAATACAAAAAATGAGAGACTCTATAGTCTTAGTAAGCCCTTCATTTGTACTAGGTAAAGTATGTTGAAACTCTAAGGAACTAATCTTATAAAGCATGCAATTTCAATATTAATGGAAATCACCTTACTAAGATAAGCATTATTCTCTATATCAACACCACCAAATCTCACTTGTATTTCAAGATAATTCTTTCAAGAGTATAGTTATTATTTTACAAGAAAATATTAAAATGTTCATGTTCATCCTTTTCTTCGTGCAAGTTATCAATAATCTTAGTAGTGTTTTTCCTTTTATTCTTAGTAGACAGAGGAGAGACACAAATAGCATGGATAATATAAATTAATTAATATTTAGATAAATAGGTTAGATGTACCTCATTTGAATTTTCAATCAAGATTTGTATAAGAGAAAAGTGGAATTCTCTAGCTTCACTTTCACTTGAACTTTTACTTGAACTTGTGTTGGAGGAGTCACTAGAGATTTTTCAGCCTTTCTTATAATTATGCTTCCCATTTTTTACTTGTCTCTGTGATGTCGATTCATTTTTCCATGAGGTATATTATCTTTGTAGTGATCCTTATATCCATATTCAAAGAATGTAGCAGAGAAAGAGGACTCATATAGAACAGGTCTACCTTTATAGTACATGCCATGTTCTTTATTGCTTGTGAAAGCTAGAACATTGAAATCAATCACCTTCGCATTCTTATTTTGATTGCGCTATTAAAGTCCTTTTCATCTCTTGTATTGATGCTTACCTCTGATGCTTAACGATTGTATATCGTTTTCAATGGGAAAAGTGTGGATATGTGTGGAGTCCTCTATAGCTATCACCTTATTTTCCCACCTCCTAGGAACATAGCAAAGAATCTTTGCACATATCTTTCTTGACTCCATTGACTGACCAAATTAATGCTATTGACAATATGATTGACTCTATGATACATCTCAAAAATGGATTCAATCTTGCCCATCTAGAAATTTCAAAGTTGTTGTGTGAACATGTAGACATATATTTTATTAACTTCTCAATACCTTCTTAAGTGGCAAGTATCTTCCTACATATCTCATAGGCAGAGTTACAAGGAGATGTATGGTTGTACTCAATGGGTGAGAGATCAACATAGAGGATTCTTTTGTCATAGGCATCCAAGGTTTCTCTTCAAAGTGTCGACTTCCTATTATTCTAGTATTCCCTTGTGTTGCTTGAATGGAAGAAGGACCATTTTTTACATGTCAAGGTTTAATCCTAGAATATAGATTTACATTCTCCTCTGATAATATTGGAAGTTACTCCCACCAAAGATAGGAATTTTGAAGAAGTTTATCTTTCTTGAATATACCCTTCTTCTCCTACTTGTGAAAGTATTGCAAGGACAAGACCTTGATTTCACACCACTTGTTAGACCAACAGGCTCAATGTGGGGGTGAATTCATCTAAAACCACTTTAATAGATCATAGACCTTCAAAATATTCCATGCAATAAATGCAACTATTACAAGCAAGCGGAAGACAGATTGAACAATATAAGTGAAGGCTTATTGATGGTGGTTCTATTTCAAAAGATGTAGCTCCACTACCTAGATATTCCAAACTCAAGGATTTTCAACCTTGAGTCAGTCCTTTTGCATTATAAGAATTACACCAAGAGATATATTTTCATGATCAATGGCTAGACTAGCTTCCCTTTTTGGTAAAGGGAGTCATCATCCTTGTAAAGGACTTACCTATCCATTAGCTAAGAGTTTTAAACCTTCACTAAGAAATTACCCACTCTTGTCAGAAATATTTGACCTTTGAATACACCATCAAAAAGGAGAATTGTATAAACAAAAAGATCTAGTTTCCACCACCGCCCAACTCTTCTATGCCAAGAGATTGTTTGTTCACCAAAGGCTTCCTTCCCTTTCCAATTGTTGGCTTCCCTTCTTATTATCTTTTCCAAGAGCGATAAACATACATATAGTGAGAGAGACAGAGTGGTTGGGAGGAATATCAGTGAGACAATCACATGATATACATGTAGTACTAGTTCTCTAACAAATATCCTACTCTCTCCAATGGATGCTAAAAGTGATTAAGCTCATGAGAGTGGACTGGTATCTTTGAGGAAAATTATATCAACGAAAGTATAGGTCCCTTATGGGGCATGTGTCTAACGACGGTATGAACCCCAATGGATCCTATTTAAAGTTGATGATGCCTCTTAGTTGTTAGTAATGATAGGGATGAATTCTAGCCATTTTAAAAGGAGATGGAGGGATATCAATGGTCATATTTCTCTTTTTGACCCCTCCCTAATACCTATTTTGCATTTTTTTCAAAGTCACAAGACTCGTTCAACAACCAAATAATTTCAGCCAGTGATAAATAAAACTCAATAGACGACACTTCCAGGTCAGAACTTCATGCTTATTGACTGAGTTTTTTTTCACTGAAAGTCGATCGTTGACACAATTTGTTTGGACCTTTTTAGGGTGATCTCAAACATCACAAACAATATCATATTTAACTCTAATCATTACAATATCCATGATTCTATTAATTACAAGCCATACAATCATTGCAAGTGATACATAAATGATCTAAAAATATATACTTCATCTTTTCCAAAACTTGTTCTTTGGGCATGTATGACTTGAATTCTCCAAACTACAGATTGCAAGTTTAGTCATTTGGAGAGTGTCTATTGTACCTAAAATCAATTCAAGTACAAGCACCAGACATAAATAATTGGAACGGTCCATTGATCATCAATTTGTTCATTTAGCCTCCTACTGTCAACACCAAGAAAGTAATATGAACATTTCATTGGGAAAATGACCAAACTTAAGTCAAATGGATAATTTGCGTTATATAATCTATTTTCTACAATGTTATTGTAAAAATGCATAGGATTTTGGGTAGAGTTGTGCATTGGAATTACAAACTTTTCCAAATAAAACACATGTTCTGAATACATCAAAGCAATAAAACTTTAGTAAATGTAATAACATGATAGGGTTTCAACTATATCTCAACTTCATTTGATGCAACATGTAGGAAATGCAATATTGTGATGTCATTATTTTTCTTTGAGATCCTAATATGAAATTTATAGCAACAAAGTGAACCAAACGCACCAGTGTCTTACGTTAGCAATAGGGAGTGAACTCATTGTTCTTTGTTGTTGAACACTGTCTCCATTCTCACCACATGTTCCAAGACCTCTAACTATCCATTGGATGTAAGTAAAACCTATTGTGCCACTATATCCTTCACAGAGAAGCAGATCTGAATTCTCCGGTGCTAGCATCAATTCTTGATTTCCTCCTATATCGAGGATGGGCATCAGGGATATCTTTTTGTCTCTAAAATAGATAATTTATGATCACATGTATTATTATCCAATAGACATCACATCTTATTTATAGGTGAGGCATAGGTTAGGGATTCCTAAAACCAAGTCCTTTCCTGATTGTGATTTCTAGTTAACCACTAAATAGGCACAAATTACATAAACTTTCAATTGACCAACTAGTTTTGTAGTTGATCAGTAAACGTTCTTCATCTTATGCACTCATACCATGGTTGGGTGCCACAATTTTACCATAGCTAAGCTACGAAAAAGTCATTTTATCCATTATACTTCCATCCCATCTTCATCAAAGCCACAAAATTAACCTCAAAGATTAACCTAAACAAGATAGTTTGTTTCTTTTAATTTAAGGTGATAGCACCATGGCTCAAAGGAAACACTACACAACTAACACATTACTCATAAATGTCTAGACTATCTAGGTTGCTTGACTACGCCCTTTGAGAATTTAAAAAAATTCCCATAATATAGCCCAGGGTAAGGAATTCCCTTTTCATATCTAAGAACTTAATCTATCGGCTCCTAATGGATTTTCCTAAAGAACTTTTGTATCTACTTAACTTGCAAAAAAAGAATTTAATGTCTAGTTGTCTAATATAATTTTGATGCATAAATTATAAATAATTTTATTATATGTTATATGTGACACATAAATATCTCATCCAATTTTTAGACAAACATTAGAGGGGTCTTATGGAAGTTTGAATGGATCCATGATGTATAGTCAAATTCTCAAGTACTTTCTCGACACATTGATGTTGAGGGTGCATTCCCACATGTGTATCTAATGATTTAAATCCCAAAATAATATAAGAACTCCAATATCTTTAATATCAAAATTACCACAGAAGAATGATTTAGTCTCATCAAAAATCTCATATCAAAACCAAGGATAATGATATCATCTACATATATGTAAGAAATGACAAATTCATCATATAAAAGTTTACAATAGACATACATCATATTGTTTTTCAACAAGGAAAAAAAATTATATAACATTATCAAGGATTTCATGCCATTATTTAGTTTTGATAGGCAGTACATTCTATAAGAATGTAACATATTGTAGATCAACTACTTTGGTGAAGTCTTTGCCTAAAATTTTCAAGTTAGTGATAAAAAAATATGCATGCATTTATTATCTACGCATCCATAGAAAAAATAGTGTTAATACTTTTAGGCCCCAAAAACCTTATATGATGTTCCTAGATGATTTCTATTACAAGAAACCACCATACTTTTATATACTAAGACTTTATAATTCCAAATTTCAAATGGAAATCCATTTTATTCTTATGGGCAACTCTACTTAACATATATGGAATGCCCTATTTAAATTTCCCTCACATTAAGTGTGAAGATCAATACTTTGCATACAGCGTTGAGCATTCTATACAATATTGTGTTCTACTCTGCAATTTCATTATGTCGTTATGAGTGTGTACTAGTTACATCAGTTACACTATCACCATTTCTTTAGTACTCTTATTGAAAGATTATATGTATACTTCTTCACCTATCACAAAAATTTATTTTAATTACTTTGCAAATTTTGGTTTGCCTTTAATTTTATAATTTAAAAATTTCCTCTAGTACCTCATCTTTACTTTAAAATTCTAAAAAATAATAGTATATACTAGAGTGATAAATGATTTCTATGAAGTATCTTTTTTTATTTTTAGTATATGAATTATTGAACTAAAAAATGATAGTGTACACTCCATCTTATTTATTTGATATTGTTTAAAAGGAATGGATTTATTGGTCGTTTTCCATGTACAAAGATAACACAATTATGTTTTCTGCCGAAGACAAATGTGTGGTTAAGATTAATATAAACCATTCTATTTTTTATATCAAAACAAATTTGTCTTGATTTTTCATGCAAGATATTAGATGATTCAAGATCCAAAACAATTGAACATCAATGGTTATTGAATTAATAAATATAAATAAGTTCAACATGTGTGACCCCCAATGTGACACAATGATATTACTAATAAAAAACATTAAATTACAATAATGAAACAACATTAAACAAGGCATGAAAAATGGAAAATGAAAGTTATGATTTCTATACTAGAAATCTTGCCCATAAAGGCTTAAAAAAATTTTGTTCAAAAAAAATACATGATGTTGTTCAATGACCAATGTTACAACATGTATCAAAAAGGTATAACTATTAGAGTTTCAACTTGTGCATCGACACAACATACCCAAGACAAAACATGAGTCAAAAATATGTCCAATCAAATACAACCATCGCATACTTGAGAGTACATGGATGCCACCAACTCCAAGCTACTTATATTCAGAAAAGGAAGTCTCCCATACATTTTTTTGGGGGAAGCCAGGTGGCTATTTATTCATCTTTCCCTCCTCTTGCAAGACAATATGGGAAATGAGTAAACACATCTAAATTATTTTGAGAAAGAAACTTGGAGATACTACCTCCATTACAGTCCTCCTTATCAATGATATGAGTAATACAATCAGGAGGTCTAGGTAGGTCATGAAACCCAAGGGGTTGTTTTTGGAACTCCTTTGCCAGCTTATCAGCCATTAGATTGCTTTCTCTCAGATTGAACATAATTCTCCAGCCCTGATGTTTCTCCAATGCCTTCTTGATCCTGTTTAAGAGCCTTGCAAATCTCAGATACTCCTCCTCTTTTGAGTGTAACATTTCAACAAATTCCTTACAATCAGTCTCCAATATGAGCTCGGTCACTCTATTTCTTCTAGCTAACTCCAGTGCAACGTCCACCCCTATGATCTCCGCTTGGGTTGCCGATCTTGCCTTTACCCTTCTTGTGTGTCCATCTATCCAACACCCATAAGAGTCACATGCAATGATCGCCACAATTGCTATGTCAGATTTCCAGGCTGCATCAGTATAAAGTTTCACCCACCCTTGTAGTTGTCTTTGCCACTATATCACCTTCCTGGTCTCCTGGCTATCTATTTCATTACTCCAAGCTTTCTCAATCAGCTGTAGCTCATTTGTAATCCATTACAGTTGTCTCTCTACTATCATGGTTTCATTTTTGAAGACAACTTGATTGCGAGCTCTCCATATGGCCCAGCAGGTGATTAGAAATCTTCTTCTGGCCTTGCCATCCTTCTTCATCAGATTACCAATCCAATAACTAGCCTCCATTTGATTGAATTTGATAAGGTCTTGTTCGGACAAGATTTTTCTCCAAACCTCATGTGCATAGGTACATTCTCTAGGTGCATGGATCAAAGTTTCCTCCTGACTATGGCACCTAGCACACGTTCCATCTGTAGTTAACTGCCTTCTTATTCTTCTACTATTTGTTAATATAGCATCATGCATCAGTAACCAATCAAAAATTTTATACTTTTCAGGAATTATAGTCTTCCACAGCTTCTCCCACTCTCCCTCTATAGTGACTTCATGCTCTTGTCTCAGGATGTTATATTCAGTCCTCGTCATGAACCTGCCATTGTTTGTCTCTGTCGAAACACGCACATCTAGGGTCGTATCGACCGTCGGAGGTTCAATTTTCCTAATTTTGTCAACAACCAGTGAAGGCAACCACTCCGTCATGAACTCCATGTCCCACCCTCCACTATCGAGTATAGCACACCTCACGTTCATGTCTCTGATAGAGTTAGGGATCTGCCGCCTAGCGACACTACTCATTCGGAGGTTGGGTTCCACCCAATCATCCTCCCAGAAGGAGCTTTTACTTCCATTTACCATCAAAAAATGAGAGTGCTCATTTATAAGATTCTTACATCTGAAGGTTGCAACTACCAACTGTGAGAGGTTACTTATGGAACTACCACTATATTTATTATACTTTTCTCTGATGTAATCACACCACATTGTTTTTCTGTTAGAGGCAATCTCCCAAGAATTCTTTGCTATTAACTCTTTGTTCCATTCTCTCATGGATTTTAGACCTAGACCTCCTTCTCCTTTCTGACATGTGACTTTATTCCAGGCAACCAGAGACATTGGGTGGGCTTTGTGACCTCCCCCCACCAAATAAGTCTCCGTATACAACCATCTATTCGATCACATAGCCCCAAAGGCAAATCTACAGTTTGTATAGTATAGGTGGGGATCGTTTCCAGGACTGTCTTGGCAAGAAATTTCCTTCCAGTAAGAGACAGACAACGAGCAGCCCATCCATTCACCTTAAAATTGATCCTCTTCAAAATGTCAACATAGGTGTCTTTGGTGATCCTCTTATGAATGATAGGTAATCCCAAGTATCTACCCAAATCATAAGTTTCTTTAAACTTCCCCACCCGATAGATGATCCTTCTAGTTCTTTGGGATATGCTAGCCGCATAGAAGACATAGGTTTTTGAAACTGAAATCATCTGGTCTGATGCTTCTTCAAATAACCTAAAACATTTCTTAATGCACTTAATTTGAATGCTCGAAGCCTCCCCAAATAGAATAAGGTAATTAACGAAGCACAGATGGGAGATGCTTCCTCCAGTTCTCCCCAACTTGAAAGGTTTCCAACTACCTTCATGCACTACATGTTGTATCAGCTGGCTCAATCTTTCAATGCACAGGACAAATAGGTACGGTGAGATTGTGTCTCCTTGTCTTAACCCCCATCTCAGTTTGAAAGGCTCAGTAGCATGTCCATTCCAAAGAATTGAACATTCACCGGTTATAATGGAGTTCATGATATATGCGATGATATTTGTAGGAATCTCCATTTTATTGAGCATGTCCGCTATGAACTCCCAAGACAACCTGTCATATGCTTTGGCTAAATCGATTTTGATCGCCATCATCTGTGCAGTTGTCTTCTTCCTCATCATGTAAATCATCTCTAGGGCAATGGCAATGTTGTCAGTTATATGACGCCCTGGCACGAATGCACTCTGGGAAGCAGAGATCCAATCGGGTAGGTGTGACTTTAATCTCTCTACTACTACTTTAGATATAAGCTTAAGGAAGTAGTTGTTCAAAGAAATTGGTCTTAGTTGATTGCAGCTTGTCAGAGGATGAGCTTTGGGAATTAATATAATGGTAGAATCACACATCTCTTTGCTTAGAATTTCTCCAGATAATGCCTTCCATGTCGTCATCACTACTGAATTCTTCAGTGTGTCCCAGTGTTTCAGCACAAACAACCCATTTATGTCGTCAGGGCCATTGGCCTTATAGGGATTTGTTGCTTTCACCAATTTGAGGTACTCCTTCTCTGTAGGGTCCTTTGCTATAAGCGCGTATTGTATAGGTGTTAGCTTCTTAAATACAGTAGTTATTTTTCCCATAACCTCATCACTAGGTTCATTGGTTCTGGTAAGAATAGCTTTGAAGTGGGCTCTCACCATTTCCTCTAAGTCCACTTCTCCTCACACCCAATCACCATCTCTGTTCTTAAGCATAGTGATTGTATTAGTTCTCCATCTTTGATTGACATAGGCACTGAAGAATGTAGTATTGCAGTCACCATTTTTCATCCAGTCAATATGACTCTTTAGCCTCTATTCCTCTTCCTCCTCCCTCAGAATCCCATCGAGTGACACCTTCATGTCAATGTAAATACCCTCCGTGATCGGATTGAAGTTATCGGCCAACTCTTTCTCTAGCTTGCTTATATTCTATAGGATCCATGCTTTATTTCTCCTTTTGGACTTTACATGGTCTCTGTCCCATTTAACTATATCCTTCTTGGAGCTTTGCAGAGCTTCGTAGAAGCCAGCGTTAGTGTTCCATTTCTCAACGAGCATCCCTTTGAACCCCTTATCGTTCACCCAGCTAGCTCTGGTCACAAACCTCCTCGGTCCAGCTGATGAGTTCTTGTTTCTGACTAGGATGGGGCTATGATCTGATTGCAATATAGGAAGATGTTCTATGCAGAACTGCTGGTATTTCTAAAAGAAACGATGGTTTGCTACCGCCCTGTCGAGCCATTGCTGAAGTTATGATGTCAATCACTTAAAAGATGTGGATAACAATAAGAGTGAGACCCATTTCCCAACAATATTATATAACAAGTACCACAATATGCTTATAAGTATATTATAAATAGAGTTATGAAGATAGACTAATGTATACAAAATATGATACAATAGTAAGATTAAATATAATAGTAATGCATAAATGTGTGTATCACATTCATTAAATCTCTTTGACTATTTGGAATTCCTCACTTAGGGTACTATTCAACACATATTTTATCTCATTTGCAATTCATCATAATAGAAGAACTATAGAAGGCAATTAGAATCCAATAGTACATTATTATGAATCAATTCATACCCTTCAATTTCATCTTTTAAATGACTAAACCAATATACATGTCCTTAGTCCCTAATTTAAGATAATTATTCATTATTATGACTTATCTCTTCATATAAAGGTTAGAGTTGGGCTCTTAATTCCACCAAGATAACTACATCGATTTATCTCCATTTTGAGATTGCCCCTCTTAGTTTCTTTCATTTAATGTTTCCCACATTGTTGGAATCAATCATTCTTAATCCATTTAGTGTACAATGCTTCCCTCTCATTGACATCCATCAAGGTCCAATATTAATATATCTCTTTCAACTAAGGGAAACTCAAATGTAATTAAAAGAGATAAATTATATATTTTCTCATATCCATTGTAGTAATATTTTTTCCATAACTTATCATCACAATTTGGTTCACCCTTACCCATTTCCTTTTTTCATTTAGATATGTATACCATGTTATTTACCTTCTAGTGGAATTTCAGTAATTTAAAACAATCCTTCCAGTCCATATAATATTACTCACTTTAGGAAATAGAAAAGATGTTGTTTACTTCTTCTCATGCCTTAATCTCTAGTCATCTTCTCAATTATGTGACTTGTATAAAAGACTTCCATTCATGTGGGTTTTTCTCATTATTTTATAAAATATACTAGAATAGATGCATTAGCTTAAATCATCTTACCAATACTTATCACTCTCAAAAGAAGTAATAACACTTACGATTGAGCATTTTACTCACATTTATAAGATTATATACAAGTTTGAGCTTTATCTAGCATACTCCTCTTAATAATAAATGTGTAAGGTTTTAAACAAGTCATATTAGTTTATTGCATCATTAGAACGTTATAATTTTTCAACCACATCAACGTGTATATGGGGTTCACTAAGGTTGTTCAAAACAAATGGAACCCTAGTTTCCATTTCCACACAATTTGCCCATCAACTATAAGTGTGCATCATTTCATTGTCTGAAATGAATCATTTTGTAAAACTAATCCTAAATATGTATTACCTCCATTTCAAATCCTCATATTAATCCTCATGTACATGGCATATATAATTTTAAAAAAAATCAACAACACACTTCAAGAATTCATTCTTATTCAATTCAAACACGATTCCATACACATTCATTAAATTTTCAAACATATAATTTGTGAGAATGAATTTTGAGAAACATTGGTATTAAACAACATAGTTATCTTTCCATAGATTTTTTATACAAATTTAACCAACTGACCAATAACTAGAAAAATACAAATCTATGAGAAAGAATCTAATTTAGTAGAAGTCAGTTTCTCAAAGTCTTCCCAATTTTATTACCCAATGACATACAATTACAAGTAAGGATCTTATTTATGTTAATTGCATGGAATTAGGCTTTAAACATGATTAAAATGCTAAAGAAGGACATAAAAACTCACCTTAATTACAACCACCTTTAAAATGATCTCATATTTTGAATTTTTAGAAACTCAACCAATTCCTAAGGATCCAATTGATTTCTTGTAGTGTTCAACTCAAGAACCCTAGTAAAGGAGAACTAAAGAGAGAGAAACAGAAAAAAGGTGATTTTGTATTCTTCTGATTAAAAGAAGAGGGAAGAAGGAATTTATACATAAGATAGAATACTCAACATGAATACCCATCTTAGATTGATGAGCTCACATGAATTCACAAGATTTGGAAGATAAACCCCAAGTCAACATTTCAAACAATTTTCTTCTTCAAAACCATAATTCTTCTCTCTCTCTCTCCCTCAAATTTTGTCTCTCAGACAAGAATGTTAGGTTAAGGGATCTTCATGGATTCTAGGTTAATGATATAGTTTAGTTTATGTCCTTGGAACATTTTCAAACAAATCCAAAGTCAACTTTTAATCTTTATATATTCATATTGGTGGATTGGTCAAGTTTTTACTGTAAGGAACTCATCTGAACAAAACTCCATGACCAATCTAATATCAACTAAAATTTTGAATATTTACAATAATGACTTAAATTGAGTAACTAATGTACAACTAAATTTGAGCTCATTCAGATGTATTAGGAAAAAAATTAAAACTCAAATACAATTCTATGAGTCATCACACAATCAGGGCTCTGAGCCTATAGGATCCCTTTGAGTGGTGGTAGTGTCTTAACCCTCTCTTTGGCCAAGAATCCCCCCTGTTTGGCCTCCCCCTACATTCCTCTATCTTTCTTCCTCTTAGGGACCTATACCTATGGATAGAGGTGTGTCGTAGCTTAACGGAAAGACGAGCAACATACATCTCAACTCCACCAACAAAGATCCTCCCTAGCATCATAGCTCTCCTCAATTCCCCTCCTCATTGTGGGTAGACAATCATGGGTATGACCCATAAGAAGGACAAAGAGGTGTAAGTATGAGATAACCAAATAGAGAGATTGTAAGAGAAAAAGCCCCTTTTGCAACCTGCATGATTTCCATTCGGAACCCATAAGGTAAATGCTTCATGTTTCTATAAAGTGATCGTTGGCAGACCTAATAACCTAATTCAATGGTGTGCTACTACTGCTTATGGCTTGGTCATCTGGTGGCTAGATTCCAGGTTGGTTCCCCCTCAAACCTCCATTGGATCATAGAAGTATAACTTTGTGCCTGCCCCTCCGCCACCTTCAGTGGGTTGGTTTGTGTGTGGAGCACCATAGAACATCCCTAAACTTATAACAATGGTTTTAGACTAGGAAAATGAGGACCAATTCAAGGAATATGACTACCTAAGTATGGCCATGGATATCTCGTTGAGGTTCAATACCAAATGGGGGATCTCAAACATTTCTCTACATAGCATGGCGTAAGATTTGGACCTCTAAAGGTTTTTTCCAAGAATCTGAAGTCTTTGTTTCCTTAGTATATGAAACCTAGAAAATGATAGAGGAAACACCTATGCTAGAACACTCATAATCCTATGTATGCATTGGGTCAAGGGTACATGAGGGAAGTTACATGTTACTGGATTTAAGACATATCAATATCTGATAGGGATGTTGAATCTTTGGAGGAAGTGATGAAATATTTTGGTAAGATACATGTTTTCTCTAGATGGGGGATAACCAGAGACAATAAAGTTTGCATCTTAGTCATGATATATGATTTCAACAAAAACGTCCCTCAATTTCCTACAGTATCTTATTGAGACAGATGCACCACAACCAAACTCTCTAAGGTGGCTACTCTGGACAATGACAATAGATACTCTAGACAGAGTTGGAATGTGAACTAGCCATCCTACCCTTGATGATGCTACATCTAGAGTCATCTCATCATAGTTAGGCCCTATAATGGCCCCCTCCTCTACATCCCTACCCCCAATTTCAGGAGGTGCATAAGGGTAGCTACATGGGTTGGTAAGTTCCAGCAGCATATGGGTGCAGGACCAAGATAGATTTTACCAAAGACTCTCATATGTTACAACCCCAATTTTTGGGTTATTTTGGTGAGAAATGTAATTTCTCCTATTAAATATATTTGAACAAATAATGATATAATTTGTTTTGAATTAAAAGAATTTCGTTTACGATAGCCTTATTGGTTTTTTTGTGGGCTTGATTGGCTATTGGGCCCAATAACAAAGAAATTCAATTATTAAATGATTAAATAAGAAAAGGAGAAAAGAAAGATGTAGAAACCTCTAGAAGGCAAAGGAATGTTATCCAAAGTTGTATTTTGTGCCTCTTCGGTTCCTTGGGTTCCAAGGAGTCCAAAGTTGCAAAGATAATGCAGCAAGAAAAGAAAAGATCAATTAAGTATTTCTTTATTAAGAAAGAAATTGAAAACAATGATAAAATGTGGAAAATAAGTGGAAAGAGGTATCATTGAGTTATCCTTGGTGGATTTTTGTATCCAAAGAATTATTAATGTTAAAAGGAATGTCAATGAGGAAAATAAAAGAAAGGTAAAGAGAAATCCTTAGAAAGAGATATTTTAATAAGAAATAAATAAGATAATGGGAAATAATGGATGTAGATGCATCTAGAAGGATAATAAGTATCCTTAAAAAGGAATTTCGAAATATTAGAGTTTCTTGGGGTCCAAGGAGCCCCAATGAAGAAAAAGAAAGAGAAAATACCAATAATACAAAATTAGAGGATAATGTGATGCATAGTTAATTATTTTTGTGACATTGTTAAAAAGGAAGTATATTCTACTAAAAGAAAATAGATTTTCATGGATAATAGATTAAAAGGCAAGGCTAGAGATAATGAAAGAGATAATTTTCATATTTCTAATCATCACTGAAATAAGGAATATTAAAGAGATAATTTTCATATTTCTAATTATCACTGAAATAAGGAATATTAAAGAGATAATTAGGAGAGAGAAGCTTACTTCCGAAGGAAGGAACTTGGGTTCCTATTGGGAAAAGAACTCATTGACTCATGGATGCACACCTTAGGGTGTGGATACCCTCCCCTATATAAGGGGTAGAACCCTTAGCCAAGTCTAGAGGGATCCCACACAACTATATCTCTTCTTTGCCTTCGTCAAAACCCTAACAATGAGGGTATAGCCCTATCCCTGGAGCGATGAGGGGTGTATATGGTCTTGCTTGAGGCAGGAAACATCCACGACCACCTACGACGGATCAACCACCATAGTTACACTACCGTCTTCGAACATTTCCTACCCAAGGTCTGCCGACCTACTACAATTATGGCAGTGATCACATGCTTCTCCCGCTTGGGAACAAACACCTTGGCAGCAACTTGAAGGAGCCCCAGGTGGGTCGGGACATGGCGGAGCTAGGGGAAAAACTGGTGGCGGTCCTTGAGCCCCCAGGAAGGAAGGGCGGGTCGCAGAAGGGAAGCCATCGGTGGCCAGGTCGTGCACCATAAGGAAGAAGATGACCAAATGATGGTTGGACCATTTTGCCCCTCTGGGGTGAGAAGAAACAGCGACTCATGCGGGGGAAAACTCATCAATTCGTTATGTTTCTCAAATCAGTTGTGTTGCATGGATTGAGCGATGTGGCAGCTTCCGATTGGTCTAAAAAGGTAATTCATGCAAAAATCGTATCTCCTTATTAGTAGCTCAGATGGATACACATAATGTAAAGAAGTGAAACCACTCCTCTACTAGAAAGAAAAGACCACATCCCTTAAAGACAAACACCACATAAAAAAAATTCGCTAAAGGGATGGAGATCAATTCATTCAACATGTATGTATCATTACACAATGAGTAGCAGCGGAAAAAGGAGTTTTATCTAACAATTTACAAAGCTTGTTACAACACTTCACCACAAAAGTTAATCTAAAGGAAAACTAAACATAAAGCCAAGGACTAAGCCGAGGGTCATCTAACCACCTCTTCAAGCCTCCCGAAGATCAGCTACAAGGTTGTTGTGAAGTTCACTCTTCTCGATCTAAACTGGGGTTGGAAGCATACCCCGACAAAAGAAGAAGAAAAGAGAAATATATCAGCAAAAGCTGGTATGTGTATTCTAAAGAAAAGCTTGAGCAATATATGACATTAAGGACATCAAGTATGAATGCTTCCCATGCAGTAGAATAGGACTACCCACATGGGCATAATAGATAAGATTCATAACAAAAGAGATACTTGCCATATGTAAACAATAAAGAAATGCCACATGCACATATCATGACCAATATCCTGCATACATGTGAGATAAGCATAACACTAGAATATTATAAACACAATTGGCGGTCAAGAATCACACATCTTGAACCTGGTGAGACATGGGCCAAGAATCACACATCTTGCCCTGGCATGGGGAATCACACATCCACCATCATATACATATAATATGGGCCAGGAATCACACATCCTGTCCGGGAATGGGGAATCACACATCCACCATCCAAAATATCACAATATTGCCACAAATTATAATGAGACAAAACCAATGCAATTATACTACTCTAGGGTTACTGAATCACATAGCAGGAAAAGGTAGAGGCAAGTAGGAAAGTTTAGTCCAACATCATATAAGATTTTCCACAATGATCAACATATGAAACATCAATAAACTTCCACATAACAATGGTAGATACCATAAATAATATCATTATGTTTCCATATCTCAACAAAAGATTCCAAGAAATTATTCAAGATCACAATAACCAGGATAGTTCACATGAACTATGATAACAAAAGAATAGACATGTGTGTAGGCAAAAGTTAAAAGAAAGATAAGACAGGTGAATTGCTCAACGAAGATGAATAAGACATACAACATACCTTAGTATCAAAGTCCAACAGGTCCTAAGCACTTCTGGATCCAAAACTAGGTCACCAAAGAGCCTATTAAACACATATATCAAGTTTATGTCAATTCCATACATAAAGACCAAACCCTAAAAACTACCTTTTTATTATTATGTGAATTAGGTTATGAAAACTATTCCATATTTTAGGTTATGTTATTACGAGTCTAAAACATATTTTATTGTAATTTTCTGACTTATATACTATTAGTTAATATTTTTACAAGTTAATTATCCTAAATTAGATTCAAAGAAAAACACCTATTAATAATATTTGGATTCAGTTATCAAAACTTATGCCATTAGCTAGATCTTATTTTTATGATTCCAACGAATATTTTTCCATAATTTTCTGATCATCCGATAATTAGTTATCAATTTTAAACTACTGACCAATCAAATAATTACAAATAATTCGATCACAGATAAAGAGCAGAGAATGTCCACGCGGACCTGGGCAGGCCAATCAGGGCCGCCCATGTCAGCGGACTATAAAACCAAATCATCCAAGATCTCGCGTAAAGCAACCCAGAGAACTGGGTAAAAAGACCAATTTACCCCTGGATGAAAAACTTAACAAAGCAGGGAAACACGAGGGCAACCACGACCATTAACCTCAGGCTTTGTTCTTCACTGAACAAACCGAGTTCAGGAATCCAGAGGTCTGATCCTCCACACAGATCTCCAACAACAAAGATGATTTCGAGCAAAGAACCACCATCTCGAATTCGCAGGGCCAAGACGAAGCCGTTGACCCTGGCCAAGGTTCGGAAGACGACCGAAGGAAGGAGGAAGGCAGTTCTCTACCATGCCTAGAAGAGCTCAAAAACATAGAAGCCAAACCCGAGAAGCTGGCAGCGTCATGAAGTGAGGAACAAGAAGAGAACACCCAACCGAAGGTGCTCACACCAAAATGAGGCCAAAAGCGCGAGGATGGCGAACTGGGAACCTCGCCGGAGATAAGGAAAATAAAGCTAAAGGCACTCTTGTCGACAGAGAGGTAGGGCGAATCACAGACCAAGGTACAAAAAGGAAAAGGTCGAAGGAGGTTCAGGGATGCTCACCGAAGAACTAATTGACTTGAGGGTGGCCGAGATGGTCGGGGCGTGGGCGAGGTCGTCGGAGGCGAAACCAAGTAGGCCCGGCTGCACCAAGCACTATCTGGTCCAATTGAGGTCAGGGTTGAAGAGAAGGATGGTAGGGGGTTCTTCCTAGATGATTGCGCGGGTAGAAGGTGCACCAAGAGGGCGGCTGCAGAAAATGCTGGAGAAAAGGAAATTGGGGGTTCTCCTCTTATAGGGTTTTAGAGGTTAAGTTACGGATCAATGGGATCAGAATCATAAAAGGAAACGTTTAGAAGAAGAATCAGAAGATTTCGCCAAGAAACAAGAGAGAACGCAAATCGGGAAAGCTTGCACTACAGTCTGACGTCAAGCGGACTCCTACCCAAGGTAGGAGATGACCCGCAGCTGTCAGATCGCACATCCGATGGTCAGAAATCACCAGGGAAGCATTAAAGGGCGCGTGACAGAAACTTTAGGAGATAAATAGGAAAAATAATTCGTATTATCCAAAGTGTAAACCAATAATGCATGTATTTTCTCTTTCCTCATTTAGGGGTTCTAGACTCATCCAAATTAAACCAAAATTTGCACATATGTCAAATTAAGCATGTAGATTACGAATATACTCTTAGTTTTGCCTTTTGGAAACCTTTAATGGGTTAAATAAATCAAATATCATTTTCTCTTTCTTTCTTCATTTATGGCTTTAGGATTATCCAAATTCTACGAAATTTGACACACAAGTCTTATTTAATGTGTTGAATACTAATTTGCCTTTATTTCCAACTTTTGGCATCACGATTTACATTTATTTATTAATTACACCTTTTAGACATTTTCTCTCTCCTACTATTACCTAATAACCAAACATTATCCAAATTAGTTGCAAACTTGCCCAAAGACTTATTTTTATGTTTAGATTACGAATTTGGAGTTAGTTTTCCGATTTGAGAGCATTATATATTTTATTTCACTTTATTGGCCTAATTCCTATTTTCTTTAGATAAGGACATTAATATATACAATTATCTTCCAAATTAAATGATACTTGGCCCTTAAGTTACTTTTTGGTCAAGAAAATGAATTTTAGTGTCAAATTATCCTGATGGGTTTACTCATATGATTACATGCTTAAGTAAAATGAGCATTGGTTATTCTTGATTCATGATGATAGTTTGGTTATGAGTGTTTACACCTAATGAGAAACTATAATCATGACTTGTTTCAATTCATTAGGGTTTAGGTATCGAAAACCCTAATCAGCCAAATTAGGATTTTGGTAGCATATGTATACAAAATTTGATAAATACAATGGTGTATTAAATGATTTCATTATTTAGTCTGTGAGTCTGATTTACTTGGAATTTGGATATTGTTTGGGAAACTCAAATGTAAGTGTTCTTACAAAATATTAGAGTTTTTTTATTATTATTCTAACATATTAGTAGGCTAAGTTCCTACATGACAGATCAACCGAATATGTATTCTAGTTGAATATTACATTCTAGTATTTTACTTGTATCTTTTTATTGGGGCATCCAAATAATGAAAAATTTAACATATAAATTGAAACCTATATTTCATATACTATGTTAAATTCCATGATTTTGGAATGTTGTTTAACTAATCCAGAAAGTGGTGTCTGTCGAGTTTCTTAAAATGACAACTTAGCCGACCAATCTGTCTTAATACATTAAAATGCAATGAAGGGCTTATTTGCAATTATTACAAGCACCTTGATTGATCTATATGATATAATGCAACATGATATATGAGGTTTGATCAGATAGGAAAAGGAAAACTTTACCTATGTTTTTTTGGATACTTTGTTACTTGTGTTTGTCAATAATAAAGTGATTTTTTGCTTAATCTGAGTTTAATTTCGAAATTCTCTGTAATGGTTAGCTTTTAGGCTGGATCAAAAGGGAGGTCCCGATAGGAGGTGTGGATTTGTTTTAGGAGAATGGACCAACCTAGATGGAGCATTTGGTATACATGCCCAAGAATCAATTTCAAAACATTAGTGTTTTTGTTAATGGTCGTACTAAAAGGGTGTTGGGGTGGATATATAGAACCATAAAACCTCATTTTAAGCATTAGTAGAGCCCACAATCTAGGAGGAAGAGGTTGGTGATCTTCATGATAACACCAAGATAGATTGGTTTGATACAAAAAATGGGTGGGGTGGAGATATGGAGTTATGAAAACACAACTATGAACCCAAAAGTTATAGCTTATCACAGACAAGACATTACAATCAAGATGACTAATGCACATGGGACTCAACTATATGTTACTTCCATTTAGGCCACGGGCATCACTTCTGTGAACAATGATCTCTAGTACTTGTGGTGGCACCTTGCTTAGGAGATAGGGAGAATAGATGAGAGATTACATGCAAATTTAATATCGTCCATTTGCCTATGTAGTGGGGGGAAACCCCTCATCAATAAGTTGTAGAAGACTTTAATGCCTGGATCCTAGGCCTCAAATTTTTGGATACACCTTTTGATGGAATTTCTTATGCCTCAGACCATAAATAGAATGAGACACCCACAACCTAAAAGTGACTACATAGGGGATTCACCAATGCCCACTTCAAGTTGTTAAATCCTAATGTGGTGGTGAAACATGTAACTAGGTTTGGAGTCTCAGACCACTGCCCTTTGTTGATGGAGTGCGGTCAAGGCAACTATTTGCATTTACATAACACTTTTTTCTTTCTTGAGTGTTTGGATCTTATATTACTCATGTTGGATACAGTCTTGGATTTATGGAAGGGGGAAGGTTGGTTGACCCATCTTTTTATCCCTTCATTAAGATGAAAAACCACCAGAGACACCTTAAGAAACAGAACAAGGAAGTGTTTGGTAAGATTAGAATAGAGGCACAAAGACCTAGAGGATATGCTTTTTATCATAAAGAATGACTAGGATTCTCAATCTTCTCTAATTAATAAAAAAACTTCTTAGAGAGGCTAAGGAATCATTAGAAGAGACCCTCAACCAGGAGGAGTAGCAATGGAGGGATAAATCCCATGTTAATTGGGTCAATGTTGGTTAGTGTATCACTAAGTTATATCACACCATTGTCAAAGGTAGGAGGATGAGGAAGGTCATTAGTAATCTCTAATTGGAGGATGGTTCTCTTGTTACTAATGTAGAGGACATGGCTAGGGAGGATGGTACTTCCTATAAAGGGATCTTTGGTTGATCCCCCACCTAGAAATGAATGGTACCCTCGTACTTGATATATGTTTCTCATGACTAAGGACAACCTCAAGTTTTCGGACACGCATTCTAAGGATGAGATCGTGGATACTATCCATAGGATGGGTAAATAGGTGGTCATGTCCAAAATGGTTTCTCTACAGGGTTCTATTTGGCGTCTTGGAACAACATTGGGGCTGACTTTTCAGAATTGGCAAAAAAAATTTCTGGGGGGTGTTGTCACAGAAGCATTTTGAGCTGCATGTTGGTTTTATTTCCCAAATTAGAAGATGCAATTATTTTTTGTCAAGATTTCATCCCATATCTATTATTGAATGATGAGGTTAAGTTGGATGGAATGGATGTACAATTATGTGATTAGTTTTGGTACTTGGGTTCTATTATTGAAAATGAGGGTGAGGTTCAAGATGATGTTTGTCACATGATCACAACAAGTGGAGGACTACAAAAGGAATAGTATGTGACCAGAAGATCCCTTCAGATTAAAATGCAAGCTCTACAAAATAGCTATATGGCCAGCCATTCTATATGGGAGTGAATGTTCGACAGTGAAGAAATTAGTTCTCAACAAGATGAATGTGGCTGAAATGTGTATGCTGAGATGGATGTGTCGAAAGACGATAAAAGATCATTTGAGGATTGACAATATAATAAACAAATGGGGGTGGTGAGCATCGAGGACAAGCTATGTGAAGGCCATTTAAGACGGTATGGACATGTGCAACACAGACCGACAAATACACCTATCTGAAGCAAGGTTATTGAGTCAAGCACAACTAAAAGAGGCAGAGGTAGACATAAATTAACCTAGAAAGAGCTTATAAAGAGAGATTTGAGTCTTTAAATCTTGATCAGAGTATGACCTATAACACAACACATTGGAAAAGAAGGATCCATGTAACTGATCCCAAAATGGTTGGGATTAAGGCTTAGTTAATAATGATTGATGATGATGATTTCCATCCCATATCTATTGAAAACATATCAGTCAGTATACTAGCTTGCCTCCTTAACAATTACCTCTCTAACTCTCTCTTGAAGATTATCTCCCTTTTGTGGGGGGGTTTGTCTGGGGTAGGGATATTTCTCTTTAGAACAGGTTAGCATATGAGATTGTTAATGACATTAATAGAGGGAAGGATGCAACAATATGCTTATCAAGTTTTACATGACCAAGTATTATGATCATGTGTGATGATTTTGAGTCGCATTTATAGACCTTTTTCATATGTGTTTTATGCTCTAATTAGTCATTTTTATGGATAATATTGCATAATTCACTCATTTCGGTCTTTGCCATCATTTTATGTCAAATCCCCTTAGTTGTATCATTTTGAGCATTATTTATCATATTATCATAATTTGTGTGGATTTATTTGGTCTTGTCTTGGAATTTTAGGAAAAACAAGTATCTGCTTCCGTCGATACCATCGACGGAAGTCGATACCATCGACCAAGCCACAGGTTGCCAGCCGAGAGGAGCAGCACAGAGTCGATACCATCGACACACAAGTCGATGGCATCGAGATACCTTCAGGTTGCTGGCGAGGAATCCGTCGATACCATCGACCCAAGTCGATGCCATCGATGCATGGAGGCTACAACATCGCTAAACGACAACAACCGACACTAAAGAGAGTCGATACCATCGACCCTAGTCGATGGTATCGAGATGGACACAAGCACTCAGACGAAAAGAAAAGAAGGCTGCCGCTAATACGCTGGGTCGATACCATCGACCCGCGTCGATGGTATCGACGCCGACAGATATGCGTTGGATTCGTTTTGATCTCAATCAGACGGCTGGAGTTATTTGACGACCTAATTAGGGACTTATACTTAATGACGGCCGCCGACACGAGAGGAGAATCTAATTTGTCATTGCACGAGTGCCGAGGAAGAAGAGAAAGGAGAACGGAGGCCTGAAGCTCATCCCTGTTGATCCGGATGCTGCCGAAGACGAATTTCACCACCGAGAGGTGGGAAAGCTCGTGTTCTACGCAAAGGATCTATCGGTTCTCCTCCGTTCAGGGGTTTTCCTACTTAATTCACGTTTTTTTTATGAATTCCCCTATTTCTACCATGTATTTGTGCAAGATGAACATGCGGGGCTAATCCCCTCCATCTTTAGGACCGGGAGTAGCCCGGGAATGCATTGTATGACAGTTTTATATTAATAATTCATATTTTCTCTCTTAAATACATGGTATAGTTTTGTTTTCTCCATATATTGTTATGCTTGATCACCATAGTAATAACTTAATGCCCTTAATCACTTCGACAAAAGGATTAACGGTTGAAAAGAGACGAAACCTACATTAATCGATAAATCCCTTGACAAAGGAGGTGTAAAATTAATGGTGGAAACTGAGAGATCGGTTGTAATGTGCTTAGTTTAGGGGAATGATTACTACGACAGTGGAATCAACCTAAACCTAAGTAGTGAATTACACCACGACAGTGGGTAATTCTGTTTTCAGGCCACTACCCAGAAAGAGAGAGAAAATTGAGGAGTTATATGAAACCTAATGCAATGTTGACCAGCGATGAAACCGAAATCCTAAAGATACCCTTTTGAATTGATTAAATTAACCTTTAATCGATTGTTTTCTTTGTTTCATTTTATTTTCTTTTAATTTCGACAACAAACCCTACTTTGTCATCCGGCCTAGCTGATTGCAATTAGTTAGTAGGAGTCTCCAATAATTCACGTATCCCTGTGTTCGACTCAGGCCTCACAAAGGCCTATATTACTCGACGCGTATACTTGCGTTTTAGCACGTAGTAAAATACACGTCAAGTTTTTGGCGCCGTTGCCGGGGATACGGCGAATTGTTGGCACTTCGAGTGCTACGAGCAACCACTCTAGGCCACATTTTTTTTTATATTTTTCATTGAATTTCAAATATTTCTAAATCTCTCTATAATTGTTATACTCGTCTAAGCTTAGTACTGAAGTCGGATTTTCTCATTTCAGGTACTGTGTATGGTGCATACACGTAGTACAGACTACGCCAATCGCACACCTGAGGTTCCGTTTCCGGGACCTGAAGATGAGGATTATCAAGAGAAAGAGCAACAAGAAGAGGAGGATTCCGAATCCGAACACGAAGAGATGGCCGAAGAACCAACGATATGGGCGAAGATCAAAGCTTCTTCCGCATCTGCCTCTAAAGGGCCGATAAAGAAGCAAGCAATCAATATACCGACATATAAGATTGATCCGGCTCTAATCAATTTGGTTAAGTCCAATGCTTTCCACGGTTTGAAAAATGAGGATCCCATTGCGCACCTGAGTCAATTCGTGGAGAACTGCGATATGGTGAAAATTGACCGATTTCCGCAGACTGCACTTTATCTCAAGCTTTTCCCGAGTTCCTTGGCAGGAGCAACAAGAGAGTGGCTACATAACCTCGATGAAGAATTTGTGGAGTCTTGGGATCATATGGTGGAGGTTTTCTTCGAGAGGTTTTTCCCTCCTGAGAAGACTAACGACATGATTAGGAAGATTCACAATTTCACCCAACAGGCGGGTGAAACATATTCTGAGACCTGGGAGCGATTCTAGGTTATGTTGAGGAGGTGCCCACATCATGGGCTGGACAGGGAAACACAAGTGAAAATCTTTTATTTTGCTCTCTCCGAGCACGATAGAAGTAACCTTGATTCAGCTGGATCCGGATTCTTTCTAAATAATACAGATACCCGATGTTGGGAGATATTAAAGAACATGGCTAGGAAACAATCATGGGGTGACAGAGGTGCTGTGGAGCAGGTCAAGGCTGCTGGCGAATCTAGAATAGTTAAGGAGCTGAACGATAAGTTAGATCTTCTAGCCAAGAAACTGCTAGCTAAGGAAGATGCATCTGAGGATGAGGAAGCCCAAGTGAAATTCATGCAACAACAGGGCTATAGAAACAATGACTATGCATGGAGGAAGGATAAAAAGTTTTCATGGAAGGATCCAAATAATTTTCTGTAGGATCCGGAGGCCAAGCCACAGCCAAGAGTCGAGGATAAGAACACTGAATTACTAAGTCAAATGATACAGCAAAACCAAGAGATGATGGCCATGTTTGGTAAACAATTGCAATCTCAAGGTGATATTCTAACCAAGTTTGGGCAGACGTTGCAAAGCCATGGAGCAAAAATGCGGGCATTGGAAACCACTGTGGCACAGCTTTCGAGTGAAGTGGCGACCATCAAGCACGCCAATCAACAGAAACCAGCCGAGAATGCAAATGTGGCCCAAGCACACCATCAGGTCAAGTATATGTCTGTGGTAAACAGTGAGGAGGAATCTCAGGTACAAGAAGCTGTAGAACCAAGAAAAATGACTTTTAATACGAATGCAACACCGGCGATACCGTATCCACACACTTACTATAGATTGCCGGGCGGAAACCCTTTCTTCAGAAAATCAGAGAGAGTTATGAATATTGTATCTCCATGTTGGCAAGAAGAAGAATTGCAGGTTGTTTGTGCACGTGCGGAGACAACAAACGTGAGAGAGAAACCACTACAAGCTGCTACTATTAAGAATGTCTCGCCAAAGCCCACGTCGGAGGGAGTGATTGAAGCAAGCTTAGGGGAGGTACCCCCGAAAAGCTCATATGTGCCACCTCACAGGCGTGTTGATACAGCAGATGTTTCAAATTCGATCAATACTAAGACAAAGAAAGAGCATCGTCATTTTAAGAAATTCCTGGAGATATTCCGAAAACTCCACATCAATATTCCATTAGTGGAGATGATCGAGAAGGTGCCCGCCTATGGGAGGTTCATCAAGGAAATCATCAATAAGAAGAGGCGGATAAAAGACGATGATATTTGTCGGATGAGTGAGACGGTGAGCTCTATGATACACGAGAGTTCGCCAAAGAAGAGAAAAGACCCAGGAGGTTTTTACATTCCGTGCTCAATAGGTGGTCGACATTTTCCTAAAGCGCAATGTGATTCCGGCGCTAGCATAAATCTCATGCCTTTGGCAACATTTAAAAAGTTGGGGTTAAAAGAGATAAAGAGATCAGCCGCAACAATTGAATTAGCAAATGGGTCTATCGTGAGACCATATGGAGTGTGTGAGGATGTGCTCGTCAAAGTGGATAGATTCATATTCCCGGTGGATTTTGTTGTTATTGATATGCCACCGCTCCAAAGCTGTGAAATTCTTTTAGGAAGACCGTTTCAAGCAACAGCAGACGTCGTGACTGCCTTAGGGAGAGGTACTTTGTCCTTGGGAATTGGAGGAGATCGAGTTGAATTCAAATTACCGCATGATCCTCTAAGCGCAGTCTCCAATGTGAAAAGATGATGAGCTTCGGATGAGCTTCATACCGTCTAGCCTAAGACGTTAAATAAGGGCACTTGTTGGGAGGCAACCCAACCATTGGTACATTAGGATAGTTTAATTATAGTCATAGATTGCTTTCATTTCGTTCAAATTCTAGTGTAAAGAAGATACCTTGATCCGTTTGTTCAATGTGCAGTCACAGGCAGGGTCGATACCATCGACACAATGGTCGATGGTATCGACATAGGTTCAGGTTGACAGCTGCAAAAATCGCTCTGAGTCGATACTATCGACGGTCCCGTCGATGGTATCGACAGACCTACAGGCAGGTTGCGCAATAATGGTCGATGGTATCGACATGCCAGTCGATACCATCGAGATCTCTGGAGAAGTTCAGAACGATTTGTCTCAGTCAACTCGATACCATCGACGGCCTCGTCGATGGTATCGACATGGTCACAGGTTGAAGTGAAAAAGTGGCGGTGTCGCAATGAAGTCAAGTCGATACCATCGACACCCATCGATGGTATCGACATCCATGTCACCGATCCGCGCAAAGACATCGACGGCGATCGCGAAGTCCACGTCAGCGATCCGGGTGCTGCGTCGATACCATCGACCCGCGTCGATGGTATCGATAGGTCAGCAATCCGGGTTTCACGATCCAACAATCGTCAGCCGTCGATACTTGCGAGGGGGGCGGATAGCAGCGAGACGTGTCGATACCATCGACCCGCGTCGATGGTATCGACGGGTCAACAGTAGCGTCAGCCAAGTCTATATAAGGAGAGTCATTACGTCATTTGATGCCACACCTTCAGAGGGAACTTCCTCCTTTGCGTCGAGCACTTCCCTGATCCCTCCTAGATCGAAGAGTAGCAACATCGATCAAGGATCTTCACCGAGCAGAGAATCACTTCTCCATCTTCCCCGAGCTCTTCTTCTTCTAATCCCATCTTTCTTGCAACAATGGTGCATGTCGCCGGAGCATCGTCCTCGTGCGCGAATCTCATGGAGATTGTGGAGTTTGTGCCACCTCCTACTGCCACAGTACCTACCTCCGCCTCTAGAAGAATGATCGGGTATCTCTGTTCCAATCTTAAGTTTGTTTTTGACTATGGGGCCATAGTCGGATTCAAGCTTAGGGGGGTAGTTGGAACAACTCTATCTTTTCTTTTATTGTTTTAAGTTTTTAGCAGTGTTATTTGTTTCTTGCATTTTTAGTTTTGGTAGGATCCACGTTCTATCTAGTGTAACTGTGGATGTCGTAAAAGTTTGTCATCTTGCTGTTAATTCATGGGAAATTTAAGGGAAATTTAAATTTTTTTTGTGTCCTTGGATAGCTTGACTTGGTTGTCCTTGGGGAACTTATCCTACGGAAATGATTGATTATGTCAACTTTAAAACAACATTTCACACCTATACTCCTTTTGACTCATGAAAAGTTGATAGTAACGGTTGTTTGAGCCTAACCTAACCAAATGGTAATGAGACTTTAATTGGATGTAAGAGAGAGAACCCTTTAAACTACTACACATGTCAGTAAGGAGGGACACATAATATCTTTCTAAGGTTCAGTCATTTAATCTTGTGATCATTCCACGTCATTTTTCCATAATCCACCTAAGAATTGGAAGTAAAGTGCAGTTTTAATTCCTTCTTGTGTGCATAGCATTTAGATAGGACTTGCATTGATATTTTCCATACGTTTGCATAAAAAGAAAAAAATATAGGGATTCATGCACATTACCTTTAGGTGCATGCCATGTAGTTGCACTCATGATTTTCATGCATAAAGTACACCATGTATCTCAATTTTTCCTCAAAAGTGATCTAAACTGTTCCATACCTTCGAAATATTGCAAAGATTTCCAAGCATGAAGTAAATAGCCCAATACATGTATCTCTAAGCAATTATGAATATGTGGGCTAAAAGAAGAAAAAAAATTCTAAAAATATGAAAAAAAAATCTGAAAAAAAAAGAATTTAGAAGAAAGTGGAAAGAGGGAGAAAGGAACATGATATCACTCGCATTACAGGAAAATTGAGTACATGATGTGGCTTATTTAGATTTCCATCTCATTTTGAGGTGGAAGGTTAGTGCATGCATCATTTCACCCAATTTTAGGCATTAGGGCATTTCTAATGTGCATTTGCATCATTTAGGACATTTTGTTTTATGCATGTTGAATTTGTACAATACGTCCAAGTTCTTCCATGAAACACACATTTCCATCCACCCGTTGCTCGGATTGGTAGGCCACCGTGAATTTCTCCTCACTAATGATTATCAGGAGAACTGCTTCCATGTAGATGGTAGTTAGGGTGAGCAACGTAGTGTAGGCGATCACAAGATGCACCAATGCTGAATCGACGAGTTTTATTATGTTAACTGCCTTATGTGATAGTGTTCATCGGTTTTAAGGATAATTTCTCTTATGGATGATTATTGTCGCCTTTAGGGTAATTACTGTTCTATGGTTAGAGAAGGCCGGTTTGAGAATGTTCAGTGGGAGTCACATGGGATGTTGGGTTGGTGTGTTGATTTTTAGTTGACATTTGCAATTCTATTCTAAGGATTAGTTGCTCAAGGGCGAGCAATGTTTAAGCTTAGGGGAGTTTGATGCGATGATTTTGAGTCGCATTTATAAACCTTTTTCATATGTGTTTTATGCTCTAATTAGTCATTTTTATGGATAATATTGCATAATTCACTCATTTCGGTCTTTGCCATCATTTTATGTCAAATCCCCTTAGTTGTATCATTTTGAGCATTATTTATCATATTATCATAATTTGTGTGGATTTATTTGGTCTTGTCTTGGAATTTCAGGAAAAACAAGTATCTGCTTCCGTCGATACCATCGACGGAAGTCGATACCATCGACCAAGCCACAGGTTGCCAGCCGAGAGGAGCATCACAGAGTCGATACCATCGACACACAAGTCGATGGCATCGAGATACCTTCAGGTTGCTGGCGAGGAATCCGTCGATACCATCGACCCAAGTCGATGCCATCGACGCATGGAGGCTACAGCGTCGCTAAACGACAACAACCGACGCTAAAGAGAGTCGATACCATCGACCCTATTCGATGGTATCGAGATGGACACAAGCACTCAGACGAAAAGAAAAGAAGGCTGCCGCTAATACGCTGGGTCGATACCATCGACCCGCGTCGATGGTATCGACGCCGGCAGATATGCGTGGGATTCGTTTTGATCTCAATCGGACAGCTGGAGTTATTTGACGACCTAATTAGGGACTTATACCTAATGACAGCCGCCGACACGAGAGGAGAATCTAATTTGTCATTGCACGAGTGCCGAGGAAGGAGAGAAAGGAGAACGAAGGCCTGAAGCTCATCCATGTTGATCTGGACACTGCCGAAGACAAATTTCACCACCGAGAGGCGAGAAAGCTCGTGTTCTACGCAAAGGATCTATCGGTTCTCCTCCGTTCAGGGGTTTTCCTACTTAATTCACGTTTTTCTTATGAATTCCCCTATTTCTACCATGTATTTGTGCAAGATGAACATGCGGGGCTAATCCCCTCCATCTTTAGGACCGGGAGTAGCCCAGAATGCATTGTATGACAGTTTTATATTAATAATTCATATTTTCTCTCTTAAATCCGTGGTATAGTTTTGTTTTCTCCATATATTGTTATGCTTGATCACCATAATAATAACTTAATGCCCTTAATCACTTCGAAAGAAGGATTAACGGTTGAAAAGAGACGAAACCTACATTAATCGATAAATCCCTTGACAAAGGAGGTGTAAAATTAATGGTGGAAACTGAGAGATCGGTTGTAATGCGCTTAGTTTAGGGGAATGATTACTACGACGGTGGAATCAACCTAAACCTAAGTAGTGAATTACACCACGACAGTGGGTAATTCTGTTTTCAGGCCACTACCCGGAAAGAGAGAGAAAATTGAGGAGTTATATGAAACCTAATGCAATGTTGACCAGCGGTGAAACCGAAATCCTAAAGATACCCTTTTGAATTGATTAAATTAACCTTTAATCGATTGTTTTCTTTGTTTCATTTTATTTTCTTTTAATTTCGACAACAAACCCTACTTTGTCATCCGGCCTAGCTGATTGCAATTAGTTAGTAGGAGTCTCCAATAATTCACGTATCCCTGTGTTCGACTCGGGCCTCACAAAGCCCTATATTACTCGACGTGTATACTTGCGTTTTAGCACGTAGTAAAATACACGTCACTGGGGTAGGGATATTTCTCTTTAGAACAGGTTAGCATATGAGATTGTTAATGACATTAATAGAGGGAAGGATGCAACAATATGCTTATCAAGTTTTACATGACCAAGTATATGATCATGTGTATTGGGGATTCTTGAGGAAGGTTCTAGATGAGTTTGGTTTCCTCCTGGTTGTGATCCATGTGTTGCTGAACTTTTTTTAGGGGATGTGGCTCTCCTTATAGCTGAATGACACTTTTGTTGGGTTTTTCTAGTTGCATAGAGGGTTAAAATAAGGGAATCCCCTTTATCCCTCCCTTTTTATTCTCTTTTGAATAGGTTCACTATAGATATGTTAGTTTTTGTTACAACAAGTTATCCTTAAGTGTTTCCACACTCAAAGTAGTAGTACAACCCCCCTGGGCCTACTATTGTATGTTGATGACCTAATCATGTTTCACAACTACACAACATTGTCCTTCCACTATACTAATGGTATGCTAATAGTTTATTGGATTCTATGAAAATAGTGAACAAAGATAAGTTGGGGTTTATCTTTGAAGGGGAATACCATCATAAAGTTCAAAGGGTTTTGATGTCTCTTGGCATCAAAACAATGGGTGATTTCTTCCTCTATATTGGTTTTCCTATTGCTAAAGGTACACTTAAAGTCCAAAATTTTGGGAAGTTAGTAGAGAATTTCAAGCCCAAAGATTCCACCTAGAAGGGCTACCTTCTATCCTTCATTGGACATAAGACGCTTATCACCCATTCCCTAAACTCGGTCACGTTGTAGATGATGATTTCCACTGACATTACGTTGATGGTGTGCAAGAGGATTAGCCAGATGTTGTCGTCCTTCCTTAGGAGGGATCGGAATGGTAGTGTGATATGTGTGTGGGTTGTTTTGGGACATGATCACAACCCATCTGGTTGATATGGACTTTGTATGACACCCCTTTCCAATATGAGTGAGGAATTTAGGATGATGACTTGTTGGATATCTTGTAGGAGATATCTCTTAGAATATACTACTTTATTTCCAAATATCTGTCACCCTTCTTATAGCATGAGTGCCTCAATCCCAATACCCTCAAGCAAAGTTCCTTTGCATCACCTTTCTAGAGAAATCTCTAAAGATGTTTTCCAAACGTCCTCCTTTGGTGTACTTGGACCCTTGTTAAATGGATGATGAATTTAGGGGCTTCTGACTAGTGTAGACATAAGCTTTACCCCTTCATATGGGGCGTCAATGACAACAATGTAAATTTTAGTCCAAGAGACTTCTAGAATAAGGACAGATACTAGGACTCGTTGGATTTGGAATACATCCTCACAAACATAGTGGCTATGGAGCTGTGGTGCATGATGTTTCCCTTACCAGCAACCTCAGAGTACTAGCCCCACATCCATTCATGCTATTCTATTAGGTTGTTGGGCGAAGGCATCAACATGTAGTGTGATGGGTTGGTTGTATGCCTTCCCCCCCCTCATTTGTTGGTTGATCTGGAAGAACAAATTTAGGATCAAATTTTAATGGTACATCCCTCAACACATCCAGGATGTGGAAAGGGATCATGAAGTTGATTGATACAACAATAAAGAAGAAGTCATTTGTGGGAAAAGTGGATTGGGAGTCAAACAATAGACATAAAGTGAAGGGTTCTCAAACATAAAGTCTAAAATCAGATGCATATCCATGGTCAACAGTTACCTTCTTTTGTATAAAATATGAAGCTTATCATATCCATAAAGGCTAATCATCATGCCATGCTAGGTATGAGGTGGTGGACTGTGGGTGTTGTGAGGGACATAAGAGGTCATCTCATGATTTCCTACAAGTTTGAGATGACGACGACCAATAACTAGGAGGAGTGTGTTCAAGCTTAGGTGATTACTTTATTGAAGATTGATGATCAACATGTCATACCCAAGATTAGAAATGACTCAAATTTGATCTGTGAGATGGATTGGGGAAGATAAAAAAGCCTTGGGGGCATCCCACATCACCAGGGAGATCATGGAAAAGTTTTGCAAGCTTTTCATGATTGGGCACCTGATCCCTTAGGTTGTTAATACGGTTGCTAAAGATATTGGAAAATGGGTGTGCTTCTAATACCTCTTTTGCTATGAGGGATCATATATCCCTCCCTATAAGGATAAGTGTACTTCTCATTTTTTATAGATAGGGCTTACCATACATACATACACAATTGGTGGATACTTAGGCAGTTGGTTTCATAGGCTTTGTTGATATATCTTGATGTTAGTTTTTGTTTTATTGGGATGATACCATCTAACAGTGGTTGGATCTATGTTTTTTGAGTGGTTTTTTCTTGGTTTACATTTTGACTACACAAGGAGGGTAGAATAAATAAAAGTTCTTATTGACGTAACACAAAAAAACTATTCTACTATACTTCAGCCTATATAACATGGTCAGAAGAGTTTATCCTGGGAAAACTTGGCTAACCAAAAGGTCCAGAAAACATCCTAAAATTATGATATTTTGCAAGAAGACTTCCATTTGAGTTCAAAACTATATCCAAATTTTAATGTAATATGAATTACAAATGATATATTAAAATCAATTACTACACTATTATACTTATCACTTTTTTATTTTCTTATAAAAGCAACTGACTCATGGCCGTCTAGGGTTTTCATTTCACAAACACTAATTTTCTAAAAGAAACAATGTATAAGTTGTCCTACAAGTTCAAAATGTTATAACAAACATACATCATTAGTCAAAACTATATATGATCAACTTAATAAAGCATGTAATCCTCCAAGTAAACTATAATTAGCTAGTTAAGATGAAATTCGGTCATTAAAGTAAGTGTCAGGTGGAGAAACATTTATTCTTTAGAAAGATCATCGATTTCTTGATTTGGAACTGCATTGCATCTTTAAGAGTAAAGTTTGATATTTTGACAACATCCTCTTAAATTGGACTACCACTATTTGTAAGGCGAGTGGCATAACACTTAATACATTTACTACCTCATTTATACATACAAATAATTGTCTTGTAATAACCTCTCTTAAATGTACAAGAGATAGAATGTATTGGATTATTTTAAAGTAGTGTAAAATGAAAATGAATGTCCAGGCTCAATTGAGTTTTTGAGGGAAAACTAACTTACAATGTTATATTGATTGATTGATGATACCCTATGTATATATAATGCACACTATATTTCACCCTTTCTAATTGAAACTTTCTTTAAAATGCATAAATCCCTTTTTAGTTGTTATGTTGCTGAAATCATTTGAAAATGGAGATACTATGTGGGAATTGTTTACTTATGCTTGGATGTATATTTAATTATGTCTAGAAGGTACTATCTTATTATTTCTCATGAGGGAATGAATATGACTCAGATATCTTGGCTTGGTATTGTACAAAGCATTTGGCCAATATTGTATTTGATACTATAAGTTCTTGTGGTTCCTAGTTCTAGTTGAAGGAGCTTTACGTGGTCAAAAAATGCTATCATGTATCCTATAAAGGATTTGGCCAAAATTGTCTTTAATACTCTAAGGCTTTGTGTTTCCTAGTTCTAGTTGAAGGAGCTTTACATGGCCACAAAATGTTATCATGTCAATTTTTTGGACAAAGGAAACATTTATTCTTTCATTAAGGTCACCTACAACTATTGAAACCCGACATGGAGAGAAATATGACTTCATTATAATTTCCTTATCTGTTGGTTGTGGGAGAGTTGGTTATGGTGTGAGCTAGTGAATTGATTTCTCTTCTCACATGCACTGATCTGAACATTCTAAATTCTTAGATGAATTGGGTAACCTCATTGATTATGGATCCCAGTAAGCTAACATACAAGCCTCATATCATATGATTCTTAACACAATGAGGGAATTGTCTTCTAGGATGAACCACTTAGACCCCAGCCTCATGTTGCTAACAAAGAAGCTTTAGCTTCCTCCAAGGTAGATTCCCATTAACTTCTTATTTTTTATGGGTAGTGGTGATGATTTTTCCCCTAATGTATCCAATGACCACAAAGAGAAACACTCCTTCCCTTTGTGACAATTTGGCATAAGTATTGATTTTTCAAAAACCCTATTATAGTGGATCCCAATGTTCAGGTTGATTGGTCTGGTGATGAATGGGGTAGACTCTCTTATTGTGGTTGTCATAGGAATCCACCATTAGAGTAATACCAGAACCAAATGTGCACAAGTTTGGTTTCTTGTTGTTGAATGACGTCATCCTCCCTATCCATATAGCCCAGCACGCACCACATATCTTTAGAAGCTCCTCCTGTTTCAGCTTGTTCTGCCACCACCTGAAACAAGGGTTGGAATCCCATTTGGATTTCGTCACACGATTTCCTTTAAGTTGAGTATATATACACTCGATTTGTTCATGGGAAGTTAACAACGGGATGTCACACAATTCTGAGTTGTGTCCAAAAGTAAGCCATTATTGGATTGGAAGAGTGTTTGATATATCTCCAAGCCATTACACTGATCCAACAGTAAAAATTCCATCCAATGTAGGGTACCAGACCTAGTAAAAAGTCCATCTAGTGTAGGGTACCAGACCCAGTTAGTACCACCACAAGGTGAAATAGGGATGGCCATTTTAGTTTTTCTATCACTCTGAGAAAATTATTGGTCAATGGTTTCCACTTTCTAGGACCATGTTCTACTATTGATCAGTTTTTTTACTTGAGTAGGAATAGACCTCAAGGAGTTGTCCTTCATCACACCATAACCCCTTCTATTGGGTATTAGTGCTTGGTCTAGATATTTGCTATGGAGTTGCAGTTGATCCAAGCTCATAGATCCTACACCAATAAAGACTTGGCCCCCACATTGACCTCGAAGTATATCTGGGATCATAACATCTGCCCACAAACAAGATGTTATATCGTATGAAATATCTTATTTCTAGTACTTTAGCAAACATTAAGGAGTGGTCATTGAGTAAATTCCACATATGTTTATCTAGAAGAGACTAGTTGAAGGTACCCAAGTCTTTAAACCCTAACCCTCCATTGCCCTTTTGTTGACACGACTTGTCCCAACTTATGCAATGCATCTTCCTTTACCCCACTTTATCAAACACCATAAATTTTTAATCAATATTATCATATCTTGAATAATAGCATCAGGTATACAAAATATGTTCATCATGTATGTAGGAATTAGTTGTATTACCGCATTAATGAGAACTTCCTTGCCATTTGGAATAAGAAGTTTCTCCTTCCAACTGACCAATTTTCTACCTATACAGTCTTGGAGCTCCCCAAATATCTGTCTTTTTGATCTCCCTCTAATAGTAGGGAATCCTAGGTACTTTTTATGAGACTCCACCTGTCAAACATTCAATTCTTGGATTAAATGTTCTCTGCACTCCTCATTGACATTTTGGCTAAAGGAAATCTCCACCTTGCCAAAATTGATTTTCTGTCGTAAAGCCCTCTCATAATAGCCCAAATCGTGGCTACAATCTTGGCTTCTAGGAGATTTGCCTTGATGAAGAGGATGTTATCACCAGCGACTAAGAGATGTGTTGTATGCGGGCCTCCTCTACAAGCCCTATCTCGAGTAATGGTTCTTTATTTGATTCCCTTAGTGAGAAAAGAATAGAAGGCCTCTGTCCATAATAGAAAAAAATAATGGAATAAAAGGTCACCTTGGTAGAGACCCCTTTGTGGGACAACAAGTCCTCTTCTACTACCATTAATAATAATATTGATTGAAACTGAGCTCATACAATTTTTTAATTCTATTACACCAAATAGTAGCAAATCTCATCTTCTTCATAAGAAGTACGAGAAAGTCTCATTCAAATCTATCATATGCTTTTCTCATCATCGACTTGATTTCCATATACCTTTCTTTCCTTTGGTCTTTCTCTTCGGTACATGGAACATCTTGAATGCCATGGGAGCATTGTCTGTAATAGGCCTCTCGTGAGCAAAGGCACTATGATTAGGTGACACCAAGCCATCCAGAAATCACGTAACCTTGTTTAACATCATCTTTGAAATAATTTTATACATTGTATTGCAAAGGCTTGATGGGATGAAAATCAGTCAAAAACTGAGGATCTTGGAAATTAGGGATCAAGACAATGTTAGTTTTTTTCATGGGATTAACACTTTACTTGCACTTCCACCACCCCCTAATATATGAAGTGATGTCTTTCCCAATGAAGTGCCAATGGTTTTGCAAAAAATCTAGCATGAAAACCATCTAGACTAGGGTTATTTGGGTGCATGCTGAAGATAGCAGATTTGATCTTCTCGCCATTTGGTTCCACTTCAAAGACACAATTCATGTCATCATCAACCACTCTTTCAATGCCTTACACTAGCTTCTCAAGGTGAATTAACCCCTTGAAGTTAAGAGATCAGAACAACTGTTATAACCTAGTTTTTCCACATTTTTTACATATGTTTGATGCAAATAATGAAATATTAATTAATTTATATGCCTTGTGTAGAAGTGAAAGTACAAAGACTCCAATAGGAACATATTTGTGCATCTTATTATTTTTAATAAACCAATAAAAGATATTGGAAATAAAGAGAGAAAATCCAATAGTAAATGAATCGTTAAAGGTAATGGATAATTAGTATTGTAAATATGGAATTATGTGAACTTTTATAGACTAAGAAGGTACATGGAAACTAATAGATTTGTTTCAGTTCCACAACGCACTTAATGAGAAAAGATATCAAAATAAGGAATCATGCCAAGTTTAGAAGTAAAAAGGATTAATTTGATGCCTTAAATAAAAAAAATAAAGTCTTTTGTTATAGAAAATGAAAAGTGTTTATTTGGGTCTCAAATCTCTCCCATGCCTAGATAAAAGTGTTAAAAACACTACTTCAAAATTTGGGTTTAAAATGATAAAAGGAGAATGAGTTATGAAATATTTGATTTTCCCTAAAGTGATAATTTAATGGGAATACAAATTAAAATGTCACAAATAGTCCAAATAGGAAATCAAATCTCAACTCCTTAGATGTCACGCTTAATATGGATCTTTGGATCGCTAATCCAATGGATGGGAAGTTATCACCTACCTTCATCCGAGAAAGGAAACTTGGGAACAATAATCGCTTTTCTTCTCTCTCTAGGCTCCATAGTTTTCCCTTTTTCCTTGTTCAATGGATTTGTGAGAAAAGAACAAATTTATCCAGACATAAATGAACCACTATCTCACAATATTTAGGAAATGCCCAAATCCCTTCTTCATTGGGATTCTAGGGTAGATTTGGGAACCCAGGTTTCATATCCCATGCCTATATAAGGCATCCAGAAGCTTACTCTTCATCCCCACAACCCTCCTCTCACATAAATTGTGACCGTTTTCCCCTACATAACATTGGGTGATCCACCACTCACTCCAATGAATCCCACACCTACGGGTGGTAGAGAATAGAATAATTGGATCACATTGGACCAAGATGAGAATTTTAGAATATAGAGGAGACCATGGTAGACCATTCCCTATGTTCAGAACTAAGAATCGTGAGGTAATCGATCTTATATCTATTCTTACCTTAACACCAGACTTGGTCTAGAGTTCTTGTTATTAGGTGTTAAACTCCTAGACCCTCCAGTATTAACTCAAGGTTTGTTTGAGTACATCAGACCCAGAGGGTCTCACTTGTCACAGACAAGAAAGTATGATGAGGATCAACCCTGGAGTTGACCTCAGCCATTGTTGGAATGAGGAAGCACTATAGGATGAAGATGACCATTGGGGATACTACCTCAATACCCTGAGCCACGTGATCATACATGATCACATCCTAAAAGGGAAAAATGGGTAATCCTTCTTTCTGAAAAGAACTCGCCCACATGGACTGGGAGATGATGCTTCCCAAGAACATTGGTTGTACCTAATATAGTCATCATGGGGATCATTAGTGATGAATACTAGAAAGGAAGATCACCTTAGGAGAAGGTTAGAAAGGAAAGACTATGTATTAAACTAGGATCGAATGAGGAAGGTTATGAAATGTCAACTAAAGGGACCAAACCCTAAGGAGAAGGTTCCCCAAAAAGAGGCTCCCATATAGAGAGGGCACACCATTGAGAAAAGTGGATAAGGGTGGAGAGGTTAAAACAAGAAAGTGCTTGTTCAATTTTGTAATCATAATAGTTAATTTGGTTGATTATGTTGTTACACCTACATGTGAATATTGTGTTTCTACCACATACGAGTATAACTTGTTAAATTGACTATGTTTTTATTTCATATCATCTTAGGATAAACTACTATTAATCTACAATCTAGACATCCTGTGAAGAAGTCACCAAAAGGAAAGATTCTCAAAGTTACCATCGAGGATTTAGGTAGATAGTTTTTGTTTAAAGTTGGAAATAATGCATTTCCATATCGTGTAACTCTTTAGTGTAGAGTTTATTTTTCATATCGTATCAAACTATTTTCCATTCAATGAAATTTATAATTATTTCTCATTAATTACTAAGCCTCGATCATGTAAATAATGATAATGACCCTTGCCTTCTTGGTCCACCTTAATTTGGGATAACAGGATGAGGTGGTGGTTTACATTTGGTATCAGAGCACGATTTATCAATTAACCTTTAATAATTATTAAATTTTGAGAGTTATGTAGAGCCCATGGGAATTATTAAGGTATTTTCCAAATATGATGATGTCTTCAAGGGACCACGTCCCGAGGGCTGGCAAAACTTTCCTCTGCACCACTAGTTAGTTTACGAGGACTCCCCAGCATGTGCATACTGCCTGGACAAAGTAAGAGGAATTTACAATAAATGAAATACCTCTAGGTTTTCTTCTCATATAATTTCATCCACTTCTCATCCTCTTTATTAATGAACCCTACAAGATACTTCCATCCTCATCTCAAGTTAGGGTTTTTAATAAGAAGTAGGGCTAAAACATCTTCCACTAATTAATGTTGAAATAATGATAAAATAAAGAAAACCATTTATGCATTTTCCCTTGTAAAGGTAAACTCTATATGGAGCTATGGTTTGACCTTAGTGGGTCAAGGGAATCATAAAACCCTAAAGTAAAAGGTATGGTCCCTAACCTTAACCCTAAACCTTAATCCAGGGTTATGAAAAAAGCATGACCCAACCCTAATGAACCCTAAGAAATGGATAAAGAACAGAGAGAAACCCAATGAGTTGGGATACCATAACATGCCCATGCGTGCAAGTATGTGGTGTAAGGCATTCATGAGACAAGTGAAGGATTTGAATATACATATGAAACATAGGCAATAAGTGGACACATACTAATGAAATATATGAAACCCGTGGTGCAACATTTAGGGTTGGTGTCTCGACCTGCAGTGGGTCAACAAAGAGTGGTGAAAAGATCCATGGGGGAGCTAATAACCTAAGCCATGAGGTTAGGTTGTGGCAAAAAATCTAAACTCCTTCTGGTAGGCACCCTAACAAGAAGTGTGCTCCCACACATGTCTGAATAGGAGGTAGTCATGCGTCGAGTGGAAGTGAGGGGCATCAGAGGAATTAGTTGTAGACCATGACCTCAAGACTTGATTGGAATACATAAAAGATGGAATGGACAAGATGCATTTTATTTTATGTAATGAGGATGACCTCAGTCGAACCTAAAATTTTGACTTTAGTTTTGAAGTTTTAACATAAGTTTTGATAATACATGTGTGTGCTTCTTCAAGATAAGATAAGCTAATTGAAAATAAGATGTAAATCTACAAGAGCCTCAATCTCTTCTATAGAGGAGGACCTCCAATGTTAGGGCAAAATATATAGTTAACTATAGAGAGAGTGGAACCCAGAGAGGGTTAGAGACCTAAACTCTAGGATATGAGAAACTAGAAGAAATATTCATTATGACATGTCCCAAACTAGACTACCACTGAGGGAGTGAGTTGAGTTTCCTTATGCATGGTTCCTAGGGGCTTGTTGTATATTAGATGTCCTTAGTAGGACCAAACCCTATAGATTAGAAAGATGGTGCTTACTTTTATGTGTATATGATATAGATACTTACCATCTAGGTGATGGAGAGAGAGTCCCAAGATTATATAGAGGTAATGAATAATAATATGTTGTGAAGCCTCATGCTCAGGTTGGTGGTTCCTTTTTTAGGACTCAAGTGATTGTTGATGAGAAAGAGAAAGTTGGGTAAGGATAATTCATGAGTAGGATTTCCATGAAGAGAATGAAATATCATGTTTTGGTTTGGTGTGTGCTTGAGTGGATAACTCATGCAAACATTGTTGGCATGTATGCCCTGAGAGACAATCATGTGATGATTGGTGGGATACATTAAGATTGATTTGATAAACATAAAAGGCGAGCTTCCAATTCTTTCTGGTTCAGTCATATGAGATAGTGATAGAACAGATTGAATGTCTAGAGAATGACAGTACTCAATGACGTATGCCTTCAGGTTCATGACCTGAACGATGAGATCATACGGATGCCAACAGTTTGTACATTCTTGTTATGTCCCTAGTCGGATGTCATTGTGGAAGGTAGATAGACAGCAATGACACACAAGACTAGATTGTGGTGTTGGTTGATGACAGAATCGCATTAGTCATGATATAGAGATATCAAACCAAACACATAGGTACTTGTTAGAGAACAAGGTACCGGACAGACCCACCGTGAGTTTGACACATGGAACCATGAGATGGTAGTCACAGTCAGTACTTACAATGATGGTGGTGAGTGTGATTCTTAGACCTGAAATCACTGCACTCAACACATGTCGTTGGGCATACTTTGACATCATCAAACGCAGTCCTGAAACATGGGTTGTTATAAAGGTGATGATTGGGTGGCTTTGACACATGGGGCTTTTGAGGGGTGAGTGATAGATATGGGATTTGTCCCTCCTGAGGGAGTTTGATATCCATGGCCACTTGATGAGTAGGATTGAGAAAGGCGTGCACGCATGTGTGAATCAATATATGATATTGATGTCATACATATCTCTTCCAGTCTACTCTGAGATCAAGGAAGTGAATGAACGTTGACAGGATGACTGTTCCATGCCTCGAGTTCATTCGGAATATCAGTGACAAAGGAATTATACATTCGATGTAACACCATTCACGGATTGTAGGATGAAAGTTGTTCTCCAACTTTCTACTTTCACTTGGGTAGCACTGATGTGTGACTAGACACCGCTCTTTGCTTGTGAAGTCATAAGTGTTATGGACTTTCACTGCCAACGTGAAATGGACCTGCAGGGTCACACACATAGGATTTAACCTGGAAGAGGAGTTTTGTTCACAAAGTAATGTTTAGATTGATTACTAAAGGAGTTTAGTAGTTCAATTAAACACTCAATCAGTCGATAGCTCAATATCGTATGGTTCAAGGTGTTGGACGCATTGATTGGAGTATCGGATTGATTGAAATCGCAATTGACTGATTTTGCCCAACCTGTGCTCCCAACCGATCGGTTCATGTGATGAACTGGTCGGCTGAGGTTGCTGAACCGGTCGGCTGGAGTGTCTAGGCCGATCGGCTCATGCCCAGGTTGAAACGACTGGTTCAAGGGTTGAACCGATCGGCTCAACTGGTGCAACGGATCAGTTGGAAAAAATCATGTCGGCAAGAATTTTCCTTTAGTTTCAAATTGCCCAATTCGATTGGGAATAATATTGGTATTCGATACCAATTGGGAAAGAAACAAGGAAAGTCTTTTTGAGCCGGATTAGGACCATGAACTGATCGGTTCAGGGAACCAACCGATCGGTTGGAGTGCCCCAAACGATCGGCTCAGGTCCAACCGATCGGCTCAATGGCCGAACCGATCGGTTCAGTTGTGAACCGATCATTTCAAGTTGCGAACCGGTTGCTTTTTGTGGAAAATTCTCGAACCCTTCTACTCCTGCATTAGTCCCGCATTGCCCAGGATGGAGAACCCTGTCCCATGACTCTCCTATATATATAGGGGTATTGGGGGCTTCTCACAGAACAGCTCAGTGCAACCAGTTGCTCTGCAAGTTGTCGTTCTCTCTGGTTTTGGTAACCGTGAGAGAGCCCAAGCAAGTGCTTCCCGCAAAAGGGAGGTGCAGCAAGGGAAGGACAACTACAGTTGCAATAGGAGGCAGGAGAGCGTGTTGGCGACTAGTACGTCAACAGGAGGGTGCGACTCCTTCCACTTCCTTGTGGGACAAGGAGAGTAGAGTTCTAGGTGGTTCGTGTGGACTACTACAGAGGCGGGAGGACACTGCCGCTTAGGAGGACAACTATCATCCGACAGTCCGGTTCGAGTAGGAGTTGTCAGTCCCGGTGCGACCAGGAGCTGCACAGACACCGTCGAAGTCCGGAGTTGAAGACCGCGCATTGTGCGAGGTATTGTCGCCGAGCAAGCCTCAGGACAAGGTATGATTCCGCAAACCATCCTTTCCTATTATATAGACGTTGACGCGTTTCCTCGGTATGGGTTTGGGGAGAAAATTTTTTGTTTCCGCTGCCTTCTCTGTCTCCCCTAAAACCCAACAGTGGTATCAGAGCCACGTCAGCTGTTCTATATTTTAGGAATATCGATATGATCGATTTTGGTTTGTCGCCTTTATTTATTGCATACGATGCGAATAATATCGGCTTTATGCATGTCCAATCCTAAATCCACAAATCCCTAATTACATATATGATATGTATTATTAATGCACTCGATACGCGTCGCCCTTAAACGATTTTTGTGGTGGATGTGTGTAGCGTGATTATGGCCTATAAACCCCTATGTGTGTGTGGTTGTTTGTGGTTGTTTGCATCTCGGTCTGCGCACCGATATTCCCTCTCTTATTCCTGATGTAACTCGAAATAATTCGAGATTCTTTCCTATCTTTTCTCCCCCCGAATGTAACTCGGGGTTTCCTTTTTAAAGCAATGTAATAAATAGAATAGGATTTTATTTCCTGTTATGTCAAAGACCAGCGGACATCAAGACGACTGTTCAGACGGTCGGTTCAAGGAGTGAACCGATCGGTTGACCTTCCAGACGGTCGGTTCAATGAGTGAACCGATCGGTTGATGACAGGTTCGAGGAGCGAGATGAGCGGGTGGCGGACATGATGAGATGCACGATGACCAGGCGAACCGATCTGTTGGAGGAGCCAACCGATCGGCTGGTGGCACCCAGACGACCGGCTGGAGAGTACAGATCATTCATGTGATGAGTTGATCAACTCGGATGGCAATGCAAAGAGTTCATCTTGTACATGTTGCTTGTGATGTCGACCTAGATGACCGTGATTCCTCTTGGCTCGAGGAATCACATTAGGATGGCCATAATCATCACTTTTATCGTTTTATGCATGTTTTATGTGGGATATAGCATGTATATGATACGTACTATGTATTGTGGTGATTGGATATGTATATGTATATAAAACCAAATCCCTCATTAAAATATTAAGTTTTAGATGCCTTACAAATGCGACACACATGAAAAGCTTGATCGACCAAGTGTGGGCACGCCCTAGCGTGGTGCACCGTCTATCTCGTGGAAGCATGAAGGATGAATGTGTGGGTCTGCCCTAGCAGGGTACATGTTCATCGTGTTTGCTTTGGGTCGGACTTAAAAAGGTGATCTAGATGGGATCTAGTACCTTGAGGCATGGAGATGATCATTGCAAGGAGTTGTATATGACATCTTATCAAGAGTTGCATATGATGCAATTGGCAAAAGTTGCCTACCTGAGAGATCTATGTTGTGGGTGACAGCCCTAGCTGGTCCATGACTTAGAGGATTTCAGGATCTTGCCCACTAGAAGGTTGTATGCTGCAATCTTCCGAATTGATGGTGAGGGCCATCAATTTGAAGTAAAATAGTGGGAGCGATAATTAATTAAAGGCCTACTTATATCGTCAAACTTTCAAATCAATCAAATAAGTCAAAAATGGGTTTTGGACTAAAATTGAATATTTTCCTTTTGTAGTTCAAATGGCAACAAACAACAACAACTTTTCTTTGCGATCGGTCCTTGACAAGGACAAGCTAAATGGGACAAACTTCCATGACTGGTATCGGACATTGAGAATTGTTCTCACTCAAGAGCGTAAGCTCTATGTCCTGGATACTCCAATTCCAGAGGAACCCGCTCCTAATGCACCAAGGACAGAAAGGGATGCTTACAAGAAGCATTCTGATGATGCCATTGATGCAAAATGCTTGATGCTATGTTCAATGAACCATGAGTTGCAGAGGCAACATGAGAACATGGGTGTCATAGAGATGATTCTGCATCTCAGGAACATGTATGAAGATCAGGCACGACAAGAGAGGTACAATGTTTCTAGGGCGTTGTTCAAGTGCGTCATGACAGAAGGAGATCCAGTTGGTCCTCACACACTCAAGATGACTGGGTATGTGGAGAACCTGCAGAGACTGGGATTTCCACTGAGCCAAGAGTTGGCTACTGATGTGATACTGCAATCGTTGCCAGAATCTTACAGTCAGTTTGTGATGAACTACAACATGAACAACTTTGATAGGCCACTGTCAGAGTTGTTGGGCATGTTGAGGACAGCCGAGTTACAGATGAAGAAGGACAAGCCTAAGTCCGTGATGGTGATCACGAGCAAGAAAGGCAAGTCCAAGCGCAAGGGCAAGGGCAAAGCTAAGAAAGGTTCTGAAGCTAGCCAGGAGTCCAAGCCATCTTCAGCTCTCAAGGCCAAGGGAGGCGTGACCAAGAAAGGAAATTGCCACCATTGTCAAAAGCCAGGACATTGGAAAAGGTATTGTCCTCTCTACCTGGAAGAACAAAAGAAGAAGGAGGCGACTGAAACCTCTACTTAAAGGTGTCATGAAAGTAAACTTGTAACACTTTTGAGATATATGATATCAAGATGTAAAGTGTAAAGCATTCTTACTTGGGGCAAGTGTTGCCTTTATAGATAGGAATACTTTAGTTTATTTTCAGCCTATAAGGCATGTAATACAGTTATGAACTGCTATTTCATACTTGCCAATAGATAGAAACACTTTATTTTTGCATATTGTATGACAATGATAGCAATTAATAAAGAGATGTTTCAATTTATAAAGATGTGATCTTTGTGGCAATGCCTTATTTATCTTGTGATATTTGATATGCATAAGATAAGATGATACCTAAAAGTTATATATAACTCAGACAATTTAATTAGCATTAATCATGAGAAATTCATTTCTAGTTTCCATGTGATGAATAAAACTAGACTCTTTTGGTTAGAGAACCAGTAAGGGACATGAATATCTTGGACATGATTAATCAATCTTCACTAAAGTAGTGGAAGAGTGATTATCCTATTAGGTATAATACATGTGATGTATTTACATACCTATTGGAATAAATGCTAATACTTCAAATGGTGTTTAGAGAAATACCAATATGAATGTCTTGAAATGTTCAATATTATCATAAATGAAGTAAAATTTTGGTAAAGTATTAATTCTTGATGAGATCAATGAATGAAATACTTGGACCAAATGTTTGAGATCCTTATGAGTGATTATGATAGTGTATCATAGTGAACTCATGATTAAGGCATGGTGATGTCTGAATCAAGAAGGAATCATAATCTAAGGAGTTAGAGAATGATTATCAAATAACTGAATTCTTCTTAATAAAAGAATACCCCATACTAATAAAAGAAATTAAGAATCACAAGGGTTGTGAGTTCTTATATCTTTAACAGATACACCTCAATTATCTATGTGATGAGTTGTTCATGTGATGAGTCAACTATCAAGATGAATATGAGGAACCGAATCTTGAGTTATGGTTTATGACCTTTAACCATAAGGTATGACCTTGATGGTAGCACTCATTGGATTATATCCATAAGTGCAAATGAGTCTTAAGTGTCAAGACACATGGATAACATTTTGAGAAGGATGATGCTTGTTGATTGCAAATTAATGACTAAGACATTTGGCATATGGATACTAAAACCGCATTCCTATGAGGAATAAAACCAGGATGTGTACGTGACACAACCTATAAGGTTTATGAATCCACTAATGCAAATGAAGTCTATAAGTTACAATGGAGTAATCAATGTGATTGATTGAGTACAAGCAACTCAAAATTGGATCTTTATTTTGATAATATAGTCAAAGGGTTTGACTGATATGTCAAAGATAAAGAAGTGATCTGTGATTTAGTGGGAGCGTATTCACATTCCACATATTGATGTGAAATGGAATTGTTCTAGAATGGAAATCCAAAAGTGGAAATTATCTTTAAGGAAGATAGAGATGTTTCCTATGTGATAGGAATAGAGATCTATAGATATAGTTCTCGAAAATCTCTTGACCTGAAAGAGAAAGCATACATTGGCAATCTGTACTGAAGTGTTCAGTATGCACAGATTCAGTGGGAGAAAACTTGTCCATGTTACATGGATATTAGTATCCCAAGGCCAAGTGTCCAATTCTTATGAAGAATGGGAACACTAAGAATAGATATGGATCTATCATGTATGTAATCATCCCATTATCTTGCATGTATGACATGGCAAGAATAAAATGCATTCATCATCTTGTATGTAGGACATGGCAATATGATGTGCTCATCCTGATAACTCGTATGTGTGACATGACTTGTGGATGTCTGTCTGCTTCCAGTAAGTGTTACTGGAATACCATGAGAACTTGATAAGTGCTTGTGAAGCACTAGTTCTATGGAGAAGAGTTCGATGTAAAGAGTTACATTGATGCGAACTTCCGAAAGGACAGAAAATTAATCGCAATATATATACATGAGATGTATAAAAGTGAATGTTTGTTGATAATTGGAAGTGTTCCAATAAAGCCATTTAAAAGGGAAATGCCGAGTATTTATGTGTTAGTGAACAGCAGCGGATACTATATGGATCTGAAAGTTCATGAGATGAACTTATATTCCACTCATTGATGACAAGTCTGGAATCCTTGATCATGCAATGTGGCTAAAGGTTAGCAAATGGAATACAAGATCGCATATTACGGCAACTCCATCTCATACGTGTGACGTACAGCGAAGAGATGAGAGACATGCAATTTATACTTAATTTGGCAAGGTGTTGCCATTACTCACTATGTTGGCACTACAGCACAGTAACATGTGGGACATGTTTGAAGATCACTATGAATATGATTCATGGGTGATTGGCTCGCAGTGCAAGTGGGAGTCTGTTGGCATGTATGCCCTGAGAGCCAATCATGTGATGATTGGTGGGATACATTAAGATTGATTTGATAAACATAAAAGGCGAGCTTCCAATTCTTTCTGGTTCAGTCATATGAGATAGTGATAGAACAGATTGAATGTCTAGAGAATGACAGTACTCAATGACGTATGCCTTCAGGTTCATGACCTGAATGATGAGATCATACGGATGCTAAGAGTTTGTACATTCTTGTTATGTCCCTAGTCGGATGTCATTGTGGAAGGTAGATAGACAGCAATGACACACAAGACTAGATTGTGGTGTTGGTTGATGACAGAATCTCATTAGTCATGTTATAGAGATATCAAACCAAACACATAGGTACTTGTTAGAGAACAAGGTACCGGACAGACCCACCGTGAGTTTGACACATGGAACCATGAGATGGTAGTCACAGTCAGTACTCACAGTGATGGTGGTGAGTGTGATTCTTAGACCTGAAATCACTGCACTCAACACATGTCGTTGGGCATACTTTGACATCATCAAACGCAGTCCTGAAACATGGGTTGTTATAAAGGTGATGATTGGGTGGCTTTGACACATGGGGCTTTTGAGGGGTGAGTGATAGATATGGGATTTGTCCCTCCTGAGGGAGTTTGATATCCATGGCCACTTGATGAGTAGGATTGAGAAAGGCGTGCACGCATGTGTGAATCAGTATATGATATTGATGTCATACATATCTCTTCCAGTCTACTCTGAGATCAAGGAAGTGAATGAACGTTGACAGGATGACTGTTCCATGCCTCGAGTTCATTCGGAATATCAGTGACAAAGGAATTATACATTCGCTGTAACACCATTCACGGATTGTAGGATGAAAGTTGTTCTCCAACTTTCTACTTTCACTTGGGTAGCACTGATGTGTGACTAGGCACCGCTCTTTGCTTGTGAAGTCATAAGTGTTATGGACTTTCACTGCCAACGTGAAATGGACCTGCAGGGTCACACACATAGGATTTAACCTGGAAGAGGAGTTTTGTCCACAAAGCAATGTTTAGATTGATTACTAAAGGAGTTTAGTAGTTCAATTAAACACTCAATCAGTCGATAGCTCAATATCGTATGGTTCAAGGTGTTGGACGCATTGATTGGAGTATCGGATTGATTGAAATCGCAATTGACTGATTTTGCCCAACCTGTGCTCCCAACCGATCGGTTCATGTGATGAACCGGTCGGCTGAGGTTGCTGAACCGGTCGGCTGGAGTGTCCAGGCCGATCGGCTCATGCCCAGGTTGAAACGACCGGTTCAAGGGTTGAACCGATCGGCTCAACTGGTGCAACGGATCAGTTGGAAAAAATCATGTCGGCAAGAATTTTCCTTTAGTTTCAAATTGCCCAATTCGATTGAGAATAATATTGGTATTCGATACCAATTGGGAAAGAAACAAGGAAAGTCTTTTTGAGCCGGATTAGGACCATGAACCGATCGGTTCAGGGCACCAACCGATCGGTTGGAGTGCCCCAAACGATCGGCTCAGGTCCAACCGATCGGCTCAATGGCCGAACCGATCGGTTCAGTTGTGAACCGATCATTTCAAGTTGCGAACCGGTTGCTTTTTGTGGAAAATTCTCAAACCCTTCTACTCCTGCATTAGTCCCGCATTGCCCAGGATGGAGAACCCTGTCCCATGACTCTCCTATATATAGGGGTATTGGGGGCTTCTCACAGAACATCTCAGTACAACCAGTTGCTCTGTAAGTTGTCGTTCTCTCTGGTTTTGGTAACCGTGAGAGAGCCCAAGCAAGTGCTTCCCGCAAAAGGGAGGTGCAGCAAGGGAAGGACAACTACAGTTGCAACAGGAGGCAGGAGAGCGTGTTGGCGACTAGTACGTCAACAGGAGGGTGCGACTCCTTCCACTTCCTTGTGGGACAAGGAGAGTGGAGTTCCAGGTGGTCCGTGTGGACTACTACAGAGGGGGGAGGACACTGCCACTTAGGAGGACAACTGTCATCCGACAGTCCGGTTCGAGTAGGAGTTGTCAGTCCCGGTGCGACCAGGAGCTGCACAGACACCGTCGAACTTCGGAGTTGAAGACTGCGCATTGCGCGAGGTATTGTCGCCGAGCAAGCCTCAGGACAAGGTATGATTCTGCAAACCATCCTTTCCTATTATATAGACGTTGACGCGTTTCCTCGGTATGGGTTTGGGGAGAAAATTTTTTGTTTCCGCTGCCTTCTCTGTCTCCCCTAAAACCCAACAAACATAATTATCAATGTTAATGAGGTGGACTTGAGAACCCTAGATCAAAGAGAGAAGATCTATTTAGTGCAATGATACTCATAGAGTTGAGTGAGCTCATAGAGATTGTGCATGGCATTTCCTTAGGTACTTGGTTAAGGGACCCCACTAGGCTTTGATATATGTCACACCCCAATTTTCAAAGTTAATTTAAACTTTAAAATCAGATTTTCCTAAATAATAATAGTTGAGGGTTAAATGCAAAAAACCATAAGATGGTATTTCTTATATAAAAATGAAATCAGAAAACTTAAAATGAGACTCAACTGTATTTTCTCTTTCAAATGTGTATTATATGATTCAATTAACTCAAAATTGATAAATAGTAGTTTCCCTTCCTTTTTATCTCTCTGCCAAGATAGTACTAAAGCACATAAGGGACATAAATTAATTCTTGAGAAGGGTACTCATTTCAAAGTCAAAAGGAACAATTATGAAAATGAAATACATCTTATTTCAATTTTTATGTACATAATTCAAAATGATTTCTTTTTATGTATTAATGGACATACAATGGACAAAATGTAGAACTAAGGGTATAGTAAGAATCTAGACCCCTTTTTAGAAGTGTGTTCAAAATTGATCGCTGACGTGGTTTATTATCGCACTAACAAATTCACTCGGGATTGAAATCCAGAGTTTTTACCAAAACCTTATGCAATAATACCACCCACAAGCGGATGGGTCTTATCGCAGTATAGTTAAGGATAGAATCCCAAAGGACAACATTTTTAAGAATCATTCCTAGTCTAATCTAGTTCAAGTAAGGCTAATATTTAAAATGATTGGTTGATTTGAGGTTAATTAAACTAAGTGCTGGAAAGTATAGAGCATAATTAAAGTTGATCTAGATTAATGATATGGAATCATTGGGATGGTCTCGGGTTTCACCACCACTACACATGCAAACACATCCAAACATCAAACATCCAGGCAAGAACTAACTATCCAAATAGAACTGCTCCAAACCCTCCCTGAGGGATGTTTAGGTTCACATAAGCATCACCTTAGGCATCATATGTCTCGTCGCCATCCGGATCATACAATTACGGTTCCAAAGATACAAAATCTAACTAAAGTTGTGGCCCTTCCTGAGGGATGTTTAGGCACATAGAAGTGTCACCGTGGGCTAGATGGCTCGTCCCCTCACAGATCATACACTTATGACCTCAAGGAATCCCTTTCTATTTCTAGTTAGGGAGTCAAATGTGCTAATCGACAAGCAAGCAGGTGATTAATCTACAACCAAACATCAACGATTAATGACGATGATACAAAATCCAACTGAAGTTGTGGTCCTCCCGGAGGGATGTTTAGGCCACAGAAGTGTCACCATAGGCTAGATGGCTCGTCCCCTCACGGATCATACACTTACGACCTCAAGGAATATCATTCTATTTCTAGTTTTGGAGTCAACCTCGTTAATCGACATTCTACCCTACATATAAAAGTTCTCACAACATAGGGAAGAACAAGATGAAAACAAGCAGGTAACCAATCTACAAACATTAACAATTATCATTGAAATGAAAAGTTATATACATTTCCATGGAATGTTTAATAAGAGAACATGCATGCATGGGCAGCAGGGCTAGTCCCCGCACCCAGCGAAAAAGAACTACTTGCTCATGATGTGAGAAACAATAAGAGCAAGAGAGAGGGAAGGTTCTACCATGAGCATGATGCAGAAGGTGGTTGTAGCTCGGTGAAGATGATGCGGTCTTCTATGTCATGTCGGAGCAGATCTAGATGAGGAGGAAGAACCACAAACGCAGACCAGGCAGATCTTCTTCTCCACCTTCTTTCTCATCTTGACCTCCTTGCTCACAGTAGGAGCAACATGTGGAGTGGCAATGGCGTGGATGATCGGGATCAAACCTGTGTTCAGGCAGCCTGTTGGCGTCCTGGGTCCGATGCCTCAAATGAGGATCATGTTGGTCCTATTTATAGGCACTAGGTGATGTCCTCCTATTTTTGGTGTGACTCCACTTTAAATGGTTTTGGAGGACCCATTTTAGTTCTTAATAGTTGGAAATTCTTGTCCAAACAGTCTTGATTAGTATCTTCTAAATGGTCTTCATAAACCCAGCCTAACAGTCTGTTGTGCAACCAGTCTTCGTGTCATGGTTTGCGCGCCAACCGGTCTCCATCCAAACGGTCTTGGATTGTTGCCCTAGCGGTCGCGGGTCTCTCGTCCATACGGTCTCGGAGACCGATAATCATCCAAATGGTTTTGATCTCTGATCGGTCTTGTGTTCATGCGGTCCTTACACGCCAAACAGTCTTGAGTATCCTGCCGCCCATCAGTCTCGTACCCAAATGGTCTTCGGGTTCCCCACGGTCCTCGTATCTACATCCAAATGGTCTTCAGCCAAGCGGTCTTGAGGACCGAGCGGTTTGCGGCTCATCGGTCTTGAAGAGTAGAGGGTACATGATGGTGGTAGATAGGTTTTGTGAACACCGCTGTCATTCATGGAGGAGGTGGCGATGATGGAAGCGGGGATGTTTGGCGGCCTGGGCGACGGAGGCCTAGGGTTTTTAGAGGTGGCGGAAGGAAGAGCAGGTGTAGCACCAGAGATGGAGGTGGCACTGGAGCGGCATTGCTGTTGTGAGGAGGTCAACCCTGGTGTTGGTCCTGGCGGCCTAGTCTTCATGATCCTAGTTAGGTGGCCGTTCATACAGTCTTGAGACTGAGGGAGGGGGAGATCGTAAGGAAGCAGACCGATAGGGCAGATCGTGATCGAAACCATTAGCCTAAAATCACATGGTCAAGAGACAAAATGAAGGAAACTGCTAGGGTCGAGTGAATGAGGATCGTAGATCCATAATCTGAAGGTGCGGAAAGGTTCACGGTCTGAGACCATGTGGATGAATGGCTAAGATTGATAGGTCGAAACCAAATGGATGAAACTGAATGGTACAAATCGATTGGTCAAGACTGTTTGGTCATGACCGAGGCTGAGAGGATCTTGAGTAGAGGTAAATCTAGGGTTGAGTGAAAGTGGGCCCCAGTTAAAGGTTCACCCTCATCTTGACCAGCACAATATGCACAAAATACATATAAAACTAGTTAATAACTTGATAATCTGATCAACCAAGCAAAATTGCACATTGCAAGATTTAAGGAGATGAAATCGAATGTATTTAGTTGAATTGGGCCCAGAATGGCGACTGAAAATCATGATGAATTTGGATTCATCAGAATACCCCGAACTTAAATGTTGCTCGTCCTTGAGTAACACAAAATCTGAAACAATCACCATATTAATGAATTTAATTCTTGTGACTGCCTCATCTTCACATCATAATTTTTTCCTTTTTGCATAGTATGACTAAGCATCTCAACTTTCTGCTTCCACTGAACACATCTTACAATATCTTTGTTCCTGAGTTTATTTTCCAACATCACTTCCTCCTCACTTTTTCCATCAACAAGCAGTTCTAAGAGTTTCATAGGAGTCTAGAGATATCCGCAGAACAACAAGTGTGCATCTGATCTGACACTGGTGTCTTTCGGGATGGTGGAGGCATTCATTGTGCCTTTAGGTGGAAAAGGGAGTGAATGGTGGTATGGAAGGAAGAAATAAATCTCTCCTATGTTTGACTCGAGATTTTTATCTTACGATTACAATTTCATTCATTACATTTTTTGTGTGAATCTCTCCTCTATTTGACTCCAGATTGCATTTTCTTTTTGTGTGCACATTGGCATCTTTTCTTGGTAGTACGCCCCTATTAATTTGCGAGGGGTGTGGAAGAAGCGGATATAGAGGGAGGTGGTGTGCCACCCCAAACTTAGGGTTTGACACTATTTTTGCTATTTTTGTTTCTTTTTTATGGACGTAGGGGTACGAAGATGATAGAAGAAGTGTAGAAGAGAGTTCGAATGCAACTTGATTTACAATTTAGTGCACCAGGTGGTTCTCTTTATCATACTCTGCTCAGATAATAACTTGATGAGGATCAGGTGGAGATTCGATGTTATTGTTCCACTTGTCAGTTAGGAAGCATGACGTGTTTGATCTCTATCAGTTCGATACACACTTGCCATTTTTGCAAAAGGATCATGATGTTAGGATTCATAAGCTTCACAAGATTATTTCAATCAATAGGCTAGTTTTTAGAAAATGGCCCTTTTGAGGATCTGCTTCGAATAAGGAGGGTATAATGATGCAAAGAAAAGCATGGAGAGAAAAACTAGCTAGCTAGTTAATGGATATTATAGAAATGAAAAGCGTCAAAACATCATCAAGTTTCTGTTCAATTTCTTTGAAAACATAATTTTTTTTTTGAAAATTTTGATCAAAATTGCAACGATGAAATCTTAAGTCTGAAATGGATGGGTGTGGTTGTAAAGTGAAATACGTACCACCTAACCTACACCCCAAACTTAGAAATCTTCTCGTCCTGAGAAAACTCTAAATTCGAGATGGAGGGGGAAATTCTTGCCGGTTGGACCACCAGATGTGGTTGTGTTCCAATCAGTGTGTATCCTCCATCTGAAAATCTCAAAAATGAAGACTAGTCAGAACTTAAGATAGCATCTTGCGATGCAATTTTTATTTAGTGCAAAAATTTCTAAAAAGTAAAAACAAGATTAAGGAAATTTTCTAATTCAAAACTAAAAGTAAAAATGAAGTTATTGATTGGGTTGCCTCTCGAAAAGCGCCTTTATTTTACGTCGATGGCTCGACGTGGGTACTTCAATTTTTTGATGGATACGTTGGATTGGTAAGATCCATCATTGCTTCGGTTCCTATGTCGGCTTAGGTGAAATATCTGTTCAAGCAATGTTCGTTAGCCACAAATTCTCCTAACTGTTCGCTCCATAAAACGAAAGCACCATGTGGGTAGATGCTCTTGACAATGTAAGGTCCAGACCAGTGAGATTGGAGTTTCCCTGGGAATAGCCTCAGTCTTGAGTTAAATAGTAGGACTTTGTCTCCCACTTGAATGTCCTTTCTTTTGAGATGACCATCGTGCCAAAGTTTGGTGTGTTCTTTGTAGATTCGTGCATTCTCATAAGATGTTATCCGGAGTTCTTCCAGCTCTTGAAGTTGTAGAATTCTAGCTTCGCCTGCTTTCTTCATGTCAAAATTTAGTTGTTTGATTGCCCACCATGTTTTATGTTTGAGTTCTATAGACAGGTGGCATGACTTTCCATAGATTAAATGAAATGGTGTAGTTCTGAGAGGAGACTTAAAAGCGGTGCGGTAGGCCCACAAGGTGTCATTGATTTTCACTGACCAATCTTTTCGGTTGCGACCTACTGTCTTTTCCAAGATAACCTTGAGTTGACGGTTAGCGACCTCTACCTGCCCACTTATCTGAGGATGGTAGGGTGAGGCTACCTTATGTGTTACACCATATTTCCTCAACAATGCTTCAAAGCTTCTTTCTAGAAAATGAGAACCTCCATCGGATATCACAATGTGTGGGACTCCGAAATCGGGAAAAATAATATCTTTGAACATCTTGATAACTGGTTTGGCATCACTAGTTACAGTTGGTATGGCTTCTACCCATTTTGAGACATAATCCACTGTGACTAGGATGTAGGAAAATCCATGTGAAGGTGGGAATGGACCCATGTAGTCCACACCCCAAACATCAAAAATCTCAACTTCTTGCCATAGTTTAAGTGGCATCTCATCTCTTTTCGTAATGTTACCCATTCCCTAGCATTTCTCACATGATAGAAAAAAGTTGTAGGAATCTTTGGATATGGTCGGCCAAAAGAAACCACATTGCAAAACTTTCAAGGTAGTTTTCTTAGAACTCATATGGCCTCCAACTGGGTCTGAGTGGCATTGCTCTAAAGTGAGTTGGGCTTCCTCCTCAGCGATACAACGTCTATAGAGACCATCAACACAGAGATTAAATAGGTACAACTCATCCAAGTTACATTGTTTCACATCGAGCACAAATTTCTTTAGTGCATTCCCGGTGCATTCAGGGTGGATGACACCGGCGGCAAGGTAGTTCACATATTCTGAGTACCATGGGGAAACTTCTAAGATTTTCATAAGCTGGTCATCCGGAAGGGAATTGTTAATCCGGATCTTCTTAATTTCCAGAGTGTGAATACGACTGAGATGGTCTGCCACAACATTCTATGTATCTTTCTTATCTGTTATTTCTAGATCAAATTCTTACAAGAGGAGAATCCATCTAATCAACCTGGGATTAGCATCTTTCTTCACCAGGAGGTAATTGATAGCAACATGATCCGTATAGACAATGACTTTTGAACCAATGAGATAGGATCTGAACTTGTCAAAGGCTGTAAGGAGTTCCTTTTTAGTAGTCGTGTAATTCCTCTGAGCTTCATCAAGGGTCTTAGATTCACCATAGATTACATAATGTTTCTTATCTATACATTGGCCTAAAACAACACCCACAACGTAATCACTGGCATCACACATAATTTCAAATGGGTGATCCCAATCGAGAGCTCTGATGATGGGTGTTGTTGTGAGAGCATGCTTCAGGTTGTTGAAACTCTTGACACATTCTTTGTCAAAATGGAAGTCAGCATCCTTTAGCAACAAATTTGTCATCGGCTTGGTTATCTTGGAGAAGTCCTTTATGAATCGTCTATAAAAACCAGCATGACCAAGGAATGTGTGAACCTTTCTTATATTCGATGGGATATCTAGTTTAGAAATCACATTGATTTTTTCTCTGTCTACTTCGATCCCTCTATTGCTGACTCTATGGCCAAGGACAATGCCTTCCTTTACCATGAAGTGACATTTCTCCCAATTTAACACACAATTTGCTTCTTCACATCATTTAAGGACAAGGGAAAGGTGCTTCAGACACGAGTCGTATGAATCTCCATATACGCAAAAATCATCCATAAAAACTTCCATTATAGTTTCAGTGAGGCCAGCAAAAACAGCCGTCATGCAACGTTGGAAAGTTGCAGGCACATTGCAGAGACTGAACGACATCCTTTTAAAGGCATATGTTCCAAATGGGCAAGTAAAAGTTTTTTTCTCTTCATTGTCTTGGTGTATAGGTATTTTATAGAACCCAGAGTAACCATCGAGATAAAAAAAATACTCTTGGTGCGCCAACCTTTCTAAGACTTGATCAAGAAAAGGCATTGGGAAGTGATCCTTTTGGGTTGCCTTATTCAACTTCCTATAATATATAGACATCCTCCATCCGGTGATTGTTCGAGTGGGGATGAGTTCATTGTCTTCATTTCGTATCACAATAGTTCCACCTTTCTTCGGGACAACATGCATGGGACTCACCCATGGTGAGTCAGATATCAGATAAATGATTCCAGTAGTAAGTAGTTTAATGACTTCTCAACGGACTACTTCCTTCATGTTTGGATTTAGCTTTCTTTGATGTTCAATGGTTGGCTTGTGATCTTCCATCATGGGGATTCGGTGCATGTAAAGTGCCTGACTCACCCCAGTGAGATCACTCATCTTGTAGCCTATGGCCTTTCTTCTTTCCTTTACTTCTGTCAAGAGTTTATCTTCTTGTTCTGCTGTTAGATCAGCATTTATGATGACTAGGAAGACTTTGAGGTTATCTAGAAACACGTATTTCAATCCTTCAGGTAGGGGCTTCATTTTAGGAGCTTATGGTTTCTCACATGTTTCTTCAGGAACATCCACAACTTTGAGTTCCTCAATTTTGGTTTCAGGATCTTCTTAACAGTATCGAGGTGGAGAACACAACTTTTCACTCATTCGTCAACTGAACTTTCAACATTTGGATTAGTAAGGGTCATTCCTAAGGGATCTTCTTGTTCATTATCTTCTTGCGTGAGAAGTGACATCTGCTCAATGCACTCAATCAAGTACACTTCTTCTTGCAGGCTTGGTCTTCACATACTTTCAAAAACTTTAAACTCGAGAGTTTCTTTACCTAGTATGAGCAGTAAGGTTCCTACTTCAACATCAATTAGAGCTCTTGCAGTGGCGAGGAATGGACGTCCAAAGATAAGAGGGTATCTAGTATCCTCCTTTATGTAAATGATGACAAAGTCACAAGGAACATATGAATCTTTGCCTACCTTGAAAGGGACATCCTCAATGATTCCTAGGGGTAGAGTCACAGTGTTATCTTTAAGTTATATGGTCATGCCAGTTGGGAGAAGTTCAGAAAACCCTAGCCTCTTGCAAAGGCTGAGTGGCATGATAGAGATGCTAGCACCAAGATCGGCCAATCCTTTCAAACATGAAGAGTCACCAATATGGCATGAAATCCCAAAGGATCCTGGATCTTTCTACTTCTTTGGCATCTTGCTTTGAATAATGTCTGAAGTGGTCATTGCTAACTTGACTGTCTCATATTCTTCAGTTATATACTTCCTACTAAGGAGAGACTTTAAGTACTTTGTCCATGCTAGTATTTCAGCCAGCGCATCAAGAAAGGGTATATCAACATGAAGCTTCTTCATAGCTTCTTTGAACTTATAGAATCAAGTGTCAAGCTTTGTCTGCCTCAAACAAGCTAGGAAAGGTATATGAGGCTTGTACACTGGCACGTCTGGCTCAGGTGTTTCTTCAGAACTTGCCTTGTCTGTTTTATCAGCAGTTACTGCCCTTTTTGGTTAAGACACAGATGTTGTAGAGTCTTAGACAACCACAGAGTCACCCTCGTCAGTAACAACCATAGGTATCTCGACAAGAGGACAAGAATAATCTTTTCCAGACCTGGTGGTGACAGCCTTTAGTTTCTCAGGGTGTTTAGGATTGTTCTCTAGTTGGCCAGCAAAGGTTCCAACAGGTGGCTTCATGCTAGCTACAAGTTGAGCTAATTGAGATTCAATAGCCTTCTGATGGGCTTGCTGGTTAGCTATCATTGTCTGCTGTGACTGTAACATCTTCTCAATTGCCGATAGCTTGTCATCAGAAGAGATGGGGCTTCCTTGTTGCCCATGTTGTTGTTGGTAGGGGACTTGGTTGGGATTCTGGAACTGAGAATTGTTTTGATAATTATTGTAGTTCCTGTTCTGAAAGTTACCCCTAAAGTTTCCTTGATTCCCTTAATTTTGTTGTTGGATATACTGGAATCCTAATGGGCCTCATTGTTGATTATTTGAACCATGTTGACATGAGTTTTCGACTCCTGAGGGATTTCTGTATTGAAAACTAGGATGGTTCTTGTTATGATTCGGATTGTAATATCCTTGACCAGGGATGATGTTGACAGCATTAAGATTTTCCATTTTACTATTATCTCCTTAGCCACATGTGTTGCTTAGAACAACATCATAGAGAACATTGCATGCTAAAGTGGAATGATCAGTACCTTTACATGCTTCACAGAACAATGAAGTTGACTTGATCTATTCTTGTTGTTGAGGGATGAACGTCCTCTTCCAAATGCAGCAAAGGATGATTTGATATGGTCTTGCTTGGCAACTAAGAGTTTGAGGGTCTCAGTGATAGACTTGTATTCAGGAATAACGTCAGCCATAGCCACCTTCAACACTCCTTTGCCTACATACCTACCCCAATTAGCTTGATTTTCACCTCCAAGGGTGACAACCCTCCATGCGCTGTCATAACCCTGATGCATGAAGTTTCCTCTGAAAGAGGAGTCTAAAAACCTCTTGATATCATCGTCCACACCCCTATAGAAGATTTCAATAAGTTGACTCTTAGGGATTCCATGGTGTGGACACTTGCGTAGAAGGTCTTTATATCTTTCCCATGCTTCAACAAGGGTTTCTCCAGGGGCTTGAGTGAACATTGTTATTCGTCCCCTAATTTCGTAGGTGAGAGAAGGAGGGTAAAATTTTTCCAAGAAAAATTTTGGAGTTTTTCCCAAGTGGTGATGGGTTCACATTGCAAAGAGTTGTACCAGCTTATAGCTCTATCATCTAGAGAATACATAAAGAGATAGAGTCGAATGGCATCATCTGAGACTCTATTTTTCTTTGTCATAGCACATTGATCAATAAACCTCAGAAGATGTTCCTGACTGTCTTCTCCTTGCTTACCATAGAATGGGCTATTTTGAAGCAAGGTGATCCAATGTGCCCGGATCTCAAAATTTGGAGCGTTGATGGGAGGAGGTTGTACTGGGTGATGAACATCAACAAACTTAGGAATGGAGAATTCTCTAAGGTCCTTCTGCAGTTCTGCTGCTTGTGCTATTGCTTGAGCTGCTCAGATCTCTGTTTCAACTGCAGCTCTGGCTTCTTGCATAAGCCTATCTCTTTGTACAGCAAGGGCTTGGGCTACCCATCGGGCTATTTCCTCCTCTTAATCCATTATTTCTTGGTTCTCTCTATTTTGATGACGAAAGGTTCTATCTATCTCAGGATCAAAGCTAGTAGTGAGACCAAGACTATTTGAGCGGTGAATGTACTAGTCTTTGTTGGAACCTGGGATGGAATGATTTTTAAGAAGTGAGATTGATGGAGTAGAACCGAATTCAAGTGAATGATCAATTGTATCAAAAGAAAAAGCAAAAACCTGGATTAGCCTTAATAGAACTATATTTGACTATTTGATTACGTTGTCCCCGCCAACGGTGCCAGAATTTGACGTGGTTTATTATCACACTAACAAATTCACTCGGGGTTGAAATCCCAGAGTTTTTACCAAAACCTTGTGCTATAATACCACCCGCAAGCAGACCGGTCTTATCGTAGTATAGTTAAGGATTGAATACCAAAGGACAACGTTTTTAAGAAACGTTACTAGTCTGATCTAGTTCAAGTAAGGCTAATATTTAAAATGATTGGTTGATTTGAGGTTAATTAAACTAACTGTAGGAAAGTAAAGAGCAGAATTAAAGTTGATCTAGATTAATTATATGGAATCACTAGGATGGTCTCGGGTTTCACCACCGCTACACATGCAAACACATCCAAACATCAAACATCTAGGCAAGAACTAACTATCCAAATAGAACTGTTGTGAACCCTCCCTAAGGGATGTTTAGGTTCGCATAAGCATCACCTTAGGCATTTGATGTCTCGTCTCCATTCAGATCATACACTTACAGTTCCAAAGATACAAAATCCAACTGAAGCCGTGGCCCTCCCTGAGGGATTTTTAGGCACACAGAAGTGTTACTGTGGGCTAGATGCCTCGTCCCCTCACGGATCATACACTTACGACCTCAAGGAATCCCTTTCTATTTCTAGTTAGGGAGTCAACTGTGATAATTGACAAGCAAGTAGGTGATTAATCTACAAGAAAACATTCATGATTAACGACGATGATACAAAATTCAACTGAAGTTGTGGCCCTCCCTGGGGGATGTTTAGGCCATAGATGTGTCACCGTAGGCTAGATGGCTCGTCCCCTCACGGATCATACACTTACGACCTCATGGAATCCCATTCTATTTCTAGTTTGGGAGTCAACCTCGTTAATTGACATTCTACCCTACATATATAAGTTCTCACAACATAGGGAAGAACAAGATGAAAACAAGTAGGTAACCAATCTACAAACATTAACGATTATCAATGAAATTTAAAGTTATATACATTTCCATGGAATGTTTAATAAGATAACATGCTTGCATGGGCAGCGGGGCTAGTCCCCACACCCCAGTGAAAAGGAACTACTCGCTCATGATGTGAGAAACAAGAAGAGCAAGAGAGAGGGAAGGTTCTTCCATGAGCATGATGTAGAAGGTGGTCAAAGCTCGGTGAAGATGATGATGTCTTCTACATCATGTCAGAGCAGATCTGGACGAGGAGGAAGAACCACTAAGGCAGACAAGGAAGATCTTCTTCTATACCTTTTTTCTCATCTTGACCTCCTTGCTCGCAGCAGGTGGAGTGGCAATGGTGTGAATGATCGGGACCAAACATGCATTCAGGCAGCATGTCGGCATCCTGGGTCTGATGCCTCAAATGAGGACCCTATTGGTCCTATTTATAGGAACTGGTTGAGGTCCTCCTATTTTTTGGTGTGACTCCACTTTAAACAGTTTTGGAGGACCCGTTTTAGTTCTTAACAGTTTGTACATTCTCGTCCAAACGGTCTTGATTAGTATCTTCCAAACGGTCTTCATAAACCCATCCTAACGGCTTGTTGTGCAATCAGTCTTCGTCTCATGGTTTGCACGCCTACCGGTCTCCATCCAAATGGTTTTGTCTTGCTTCCCTAGCAGTCATGGGTCGCTCGTCCATACGGTCTCGAAGACCGATAATCATCCAAACAGTTTTGATCTTTGATCGGTCTTGCGTTTACGCGGTCCTTGCGTGCCAAACGGTCTTAAGTATCATGTCGCCCATCGGTCTCGTGCCCAAACGGTCTTCGGCTTCCTCACGGTCCTCACATCTGCATCCAAATGGTCTTCGGTCCAGTGGTCTTGAGGACTGAGTGGTTTGCTGTTGATCGGTCTTGAAGAGCAGAGGGTACGCGATGGTGGCAGATAGGTGATGCAGGCACCACTGTCGTTCATGGAGGAGGCAGCGATGACGGCAACGGGGATGTTTGGTGGCCTGGGCAACGGAGGCCTAGGGTTTGTAGAGGTGGCGGAAGGAAGAGAAAGTGTAGCGCCGGAGATGGAGGGGGCATTGGAGTGGTGTTGCTGTTGTGAGGGGGTCGACCCTGGTGTTGGTCCCGGTGGCCTAGTCTTCACAATCCTGGTTAGGTGGTCGTCCATACAGTCTTAAGAAGGAAGATGCCCTTACGGTCTTGAGACTGAGGGAGGGGGAGATCGTAAGGAAGCAGACTAATAGGCCATATCATGATCAAAACTATTAGCCCAAAATCACATGGTCGAGAGGCAAAATGAAGAAAACCGCTAGGGTCAAGTGAATGAGGATCGTAGATCCATAATCAGAAGGTGTGGAAAGGTTTGTGGTCTGAGACCATGTGGATGAATGGCTAAGACCGATAGGTCAAAACTGAATGGCTGAAACTGAATGGTACAGATCGATTGGTCAAGACCGTTTGGTCCAAACCATTTGGTCAAGACTGTTTGGTCAAGACCGTTTGGTCATGACCGAGGCTGAGAGGATCTTAAGTAGAGGTAAATCTAGGTTTGAGTGAAAGTGGGCCCCATCTGAAGGTTCACCCTCATCATGACCAACATAATCTGCATGAAATACATATAAAACTAGTTAATAACTTGATAATCTGATCAACCAGGAAAAATTGCACATTGTAAGATTTATGGAGATGAAATCGAATGTATTTAGTCGAATTGGGCCCAGAATGGCAACTGAAAATCATGATGAATTTGGATTCATCAATTTCCTTATAAGCTTCTTTGGTGCCAGGTCTTCATTGTTGCACCACCTATTTGTTGTGTGGCTTTCCTACTCATTGTGTCCTATAGGCTCACCTCCTAACCCTATAGGCATTCAATGTTGTACTATTTCCTTGGTCTTCAGGTCTTGGAGGTATGTCAATGATGTTCGCCTGACCCATAAGAAGTTTCTTTAGTAGTGATTGGTGCTTTTTACTCAGCTTTATCTGTGTTTGGCTCTGAGTTTTTCCTTCCAATGTTTTGTGATGTTTCCAGACTTGTGTCATAGTGCTACCAGAGTAGGTTCTTAGCTCTGATGCTCCAAAAAGCCCGACTGGCTCCAACTTGATTCGAGGAATCATGTGATGGTTTCCACGCTCTGAGTTGATTGCATGTTCTCGATCCTAGATCAGAGTTCACATCTCCAGTTGTTGCTCGTCGCACCATGGCAGCGGAGAAGATCAATAGGGGTAAGAAAACTTGGATGTACTGATGTTCTAATGAACCAATTGATATCACAAGGGCGTTTTCCAATGTTTGGCTTTTGATTTCCTTTATTTACGAGTGTCTGATAACTAGGTCCTAATTACCAGTTTTCTTGAGAAATTCTAATTTATATGTAAACATGTCTATTTTTTCAATTTTAGGTCTTGTTATTTACATTGCATTTATATTCTATTTATGAATGTCACACATGTAGTTTCCTAATTTTTTATTGGTCCAGAATGCAAAATTCATAACTTTTACTTACGACCTCAAATAAAATATTCAAAAATATTCTTTGGAAAGCCCTTTTGATTCTAAAAAATAAACACATTCTTGAGGCCATGAATTATGAATATGTCCTCAAGAAGACATCATGTATATGTATCATTTTATTTTATGAATAAACACATTCTTAAGGCCATGAATTATGAATATGTCCTCAAGAAGACATCATGTATATGTATCATTGTTTTCTTGGTTGTTTACTTATAGTCTATGGTATAACCCTAATTACGATTATGATTAATATCAAAAAATCATGCTCAAGAAGGGGAAACCCTATTATGATTTTAAGAGGAAGAAATCCCATCATGGTATTAAAGGGAGAGATCCCATCATGTTAAAGTTTAAATATCATATAATGTTAATGTTATTGTTAATGTTAATGTTAATGTTAAGATAAATGGAATTGAATTAGTTTATATATGGTCTCACCATCCTAGACCTCAAGGGGTCACTATTAGATTTTTATCCAAATCATGGGCATTCATGCCAATTATGAACTTTTATAGTCAATCATGGACCTCAAGGGGTCATTATGGGCTTTATAGTCAAATCATCGACATTCATTCTAATTATGGGATTTTATAGCCAATCATGGACCTTAAGGGGTCATTATGTGTTTTTTAACCAAATAATGGGAATTCTTTCCAATCATGTGCTCTTATGTGGTTGTCATAGAGATATGCACATATTTACTATTCAATTCATCATGTTTAAAGTTACTCAATGAAAGCTTAAGATAATCCATGTTCAAGTTTATGTCAAGTTATTTCATGCCAATTTTACTCATATCAAGTTATTTTACTTTTATATAATATAAAGTTGCAAATATTGATGACTAACATGATGTTTGTTTTCCATGGCTGGGGCATGATGTCTGTAAGAATTGGAGCAAGTGAAGGATAAAAAGGAAAATCAAGACTAGGAGATCTTCAAGCTTTACCTACTGGGATGCAATTTACAAAACTAATCTAGAGATTTAGATGTGATGTATATCACGTTTAGCCATGTCAACAAGTAGGCTAGATTTCATAGAAGAACATTTTGTAGTTTTCTTTTGTCAAGAACAATGTATCAATCGGTTTTAAATCAATGCAAAATGATTCATTTACTTAAATTGCATGATCAACATATTGTGACACACCCCCATTGAGTAAGAATGCTTCCTCTCATGTGATATGAAAATTGGGGTGTTATAATATATGTTTGATGAGCCACTGATACAAGTCTCTTTAGCACCACCATACAATTATATATACGTATGAAACTAATCCGACCTTGAGAGGTAATGTATGGGTACGACATAATGGAAAACTTGAGAATGGTTAACAAGTTCTCTAGATACAATTTTCTAGCTACATGCATGAAATATGATAAGGTTAAGTCCACTAGATAAACTCAGGATTAACCTTTAATAAAGAACACAACCTAATATGAGAAAGTGAAAATGTGATAATGCTAATGATAAATATAGAAAGTGGTTGCAGTTGACATGACAAATATGTGGTAAATAAAATTTGTCTTCTTCAAAGTATGATTTACCTTTTGTTGGCCTACTATATGGTATGGATTGCACAAAGTTTCTAGCATATGACATTAAATGAAGTGATTGCTCCTATAGTTCTTGACATATGGAACATAATGTATCAGTTTGTATCCATCTAAACTTATGGTAAAAAGTACTTGATTCCAATTCTTGAGTGGTACATCACCTGGTATAGTAATATAACTCTACGGTAATAAATGGATGGATGATAAAATGGAAAAATATTCATAGGACATGTCCCTTGTGGTAATATAAATCTTGATTTAAATATACTTCTTTTGGTTATTATCAAATGTTAGTTATATCTTGTCCAGTTATATGACATACCCTAGAAGGGTGAATTCACAAATCAACTTAAAATTTGAGGTAACCTTAAAAGTCACTTAAGGCTTGAGAGATTAAGTGCATGAAGCATGAAATCACTATGATTGGAATGTCATCGTGACCGCAATGATGGGACATAAAGTACACTATGTGTGCCCTAAGAGATGAAGGAAATTTGGGTGAAAGCATTCTAAAGGATATAGTGTACTCGAATATTATCAGAGAAACCTCAAGAAAAATGTGTAATGAAATAAAATAAAGCTATGAAATATCAATAAACCCCTAGGAAGGGAAGGGCCCTAAGTCAACCCTAGGATCAAGTAGGATGATTAAAGGTACATAAGACTTTTGAGGATGAGTAATGATCATGTACTAAGTGTGTAAGGCCCTTGAGGGTCTAGAGTAGATCATCCCAAAAGGACCGGTGCCCATAGACATCTTGAGGGAATGACTAGGCTAAGGAAACAAAAGATGCAAAAGTCATTTGATGATGTTGAATAAGAACTAAAAAAAAAGGATTTGTACATAGACATAAAATTATGAGAAAACTTTTTCCTATATGAATGCATGGGATCAATAAAATTGTGGAACTAAAAGTATTCATGGTATGGAGTCATTTTTGAGACTGACTAAAATAATATTTAGAAATTTAAAGGATAATATGTGATTACTCCATCTCTTCCCCTGGAACAGAATGAATTTGTATTTAGACTACAACCAAATATTCATTTCATCTTGTTATGAGTGTGAGAGATTGGATATGCAGAAGTTATGAAAAAAAGAGGGATATATGAGAATGAATAACTAAGTTGAAATTTAACAATCTAGGGTTGGAGGTGTTGCCTAACTGTTATGTGAAAATGGTGAATAATAGATTGGAAACCTTGATGAAATTGAAATCAAGAGGGAAACATAAATACCAAATGGAATTAGAATCATAAAGTGATCACTAAGTGATAAATCATGCAATAGATAGGATTGTGGAAACACCTTGAAAATGATGCAAATCCAAGTAAGGTGAGAATTCTACATATCAATAAAAGTTGTTAATAATGATCTAGATAAAATATCTGAGAAGGGATGGTAACCCTAATTTTGAAATTAATGAGAAATTATCATTCACCTTAATTTAATTTGGAATGAATTTTGGGGACAAAAACCCTTCAAGGTGTGGTGCATGTTAGATCCTCAAATTTAAGTAACTTGAATTTAATGAATATAAGACTTGGTTTGAGAAATAAATTCTTTAATTAAATAATGCAATTCCAAAAAGACATTGAAGGAAGTTATGATTTATATAATTATAGGAGTAATTATCTAACCAAGTATGGAAACACAAGTATTAGTACATCAAATGAAGACAATAATAAATTATTTCAGAATTTAAGAGGGTAAAAGTTCTTTTGAAGCACCATGTTGAGGATGAAGCCAAATGGGAGCTAAAGACAGACATGGAAATATATCATCATGGACATTTTGGATCACTAGTTGAATTTTGAGGACAAAATTCCTACAATAGGGTAATAATATCATAACCTAGTTTTCCAACATGTTTTTACATATGAATGATTGCAAATAATGCATTATTAAGTACATTATATGTCTTGCATGAATGTTCTGGATTGAAAGTGAAAATTATAAAAAAGGAATAAATTTCTTCTATCTAACTTTTTCAAAAATAGATATGGAAAAAGAAAGAGAGAAAATCCAATAGTAAATGAATTGCTAAAGGTACATATGGAATTATGTGGACTTTTCTAGAAAAAGGAGGTTGAGGGTAGCTAATAGATTTTTTTTCAATTCCGTGTTGCACTTAATGAGAAAAGATATCAAAATAAGGAATCATTAGAAGTTTTAAAGAGAAAAGAATTAATTTGATTCCTTAACTGAAAAATAAAGCATTTTCTTAGAGACAAATAAAAGAATCTTTTACTTGTGTACGTTGGTTTCAAATCCCGGCCACACCTAGTCAAAAGTGTTAAAAACTCTCCTTCAAATTTGGGGATTAAAAGTATAAAATGATATAGAGTTATGACTTATTTGGTTTTCCCTAAAGTGATGATTTAAAGGGAATATGAATTAAATGTCACAAATAATCCAAATAGGAAGTCAAACCTTGGCTCATGTGATGTCCTGCTTAATATGGACCCTTGAATTGCAAATCCAATGGACATGAACTTATGACCTACCTTCAAACAAGAAAGGAATCTTGGAAATAGCAATTGCATTTTTCACTCTCTTCTTTATCTCTCTAGCCTCCATAGTTTTCCCTATTTCCTTGCTCAATGAATTCGTGAGAAAAGGACAGACTTATCAAGCCATATATGAGGGCAGAGTTGGGAACCTTGACTCCCACTCTCCCATTCCTATGTAAGGCATCAAACAACTAACTCTTCATCCCCACAACCCTCCTCTCCTATCAATTGTGGTCATTTTCCCCTGCATAACACTATTGATCACACCACCCACTTTGATGAATCTGACACCTATGGGGGTAAAGGATAGAAGAATTGGATCTCTTTAGACCTAGACAAGAATTCTATGATGGAGAGGAGACCTCAGGGGACCTTTCCCAATATTGTGAACTATGAATTATGAGGTAATCGATCTTCTATTTATGCTTACCTTAATAGAAGACTTGGTTAGGAGTTCTTTTTATCAGGTGTCAAACTCTTAAACCCTCCAGTCTTAACTCAAGGTTTCTTTGAGTAAACCGGACATGACCAAATGTAAATAGGGTCTCATTTATCACTTTCAGACAAGTATGATGAGCATCAACCCTAGAGTTGACCTTGACCATGGCTGGAATGAGGAAGTGTGAGAGGATGAAGATGACCACTGGGGATATTACCTCGATACCATGAGCCACGTAATCATAGCTGATCAGAATGTAATGGGAAAAGGGATAATCCATCTTTCTAAAATGAACCTACCTACATGGATAGGGTGTTGATGCAGCACAAGCACATTGGTAGTACCAAGGCCCACACGATTAATGGATAACATGGCTAAAGTTGACATGTCAGCATGTTATTGGTCCTCTAGTATTAAAATTGTAAAAATTATAACTAACTACTAATAAATCCAAACATAACAAGTAAATATTTGATTTTGATCAAAAAAAATATATAGAATTCAACAAAATTGGTTTCAAGACCTAATTATACCCTGAATTCCAAAAGTGCATAAAGTTGCTAAGTCGAATGTATTAAAAGCATGGAAACCTCAGTTTCTTGGTTAAAATGATCATAATGTGTTTAAATGACTTCGATGGATAAAGTTTAGTCTATTTAGATAAGAAGGACATCTTGGACTTAATTTGAGATTGAGAATTCATATGATATCAAAAATAGGGTTTGTAAGTAAAATGGAATTAAATGTGACAAATAGAGTTTAGGAAGCTAAAACCCTAAATAAACCCTAGTTTGACCCCAAAAGCCTAACTTGGAGCCCATGTCAGTCTTGATCTGAGTTTATGAACAAAATAGTAATACTTGGGTGATATGCATTAATTCCAGGGTGATGGCTTGGTTATTCTCAATTTCACATGTTTACTTGGAATTTAATTTACATATGATAAAGGTATATGGTTACACCTATGACTATTCTCTTTAATTAACTTTCATGGTTTCCCAAAGTTTTTCCAATTGGTTAGAGATTGAATGCTTGCATGTTTGTTTACTTCCTGCAATCTATACAGTCAATATGGATATAATCTTATATAAATGTTACTTGCTCAAACCTTGCATCATCTCTGGTGAGTTAAAGATTACAGGGTTAATATAGTCGACATGGGGATAACTAGTGATCAACCCTGGAAAGAAAGATCACCTCGGGTCAAGCTCAAAAAGGAAGGCCTGTGTATGAAACCAAGCTCGAGTGAGGGAAGGTTATGAAATGTCCACTATAAGGACCAAACCCTAAAGAGAGAGTTACCCATACAGAGTCTCCCCTATAGAGATGGAATACCATTGATAAAAGAGGATAAGGGTGGAGAGGTTAAAATAAGAGGCATATTCAACTTTGCAATCAAAATTATTTTTGTGGTTGATTATGTTGTTACACCTACATGAAAATATTGTGTTCCCCAAATACAAATATAACTTAAAATAATGGCAGTGTTTTTTATTCTTGGTGTTTTAAATAAATGTTGTTAATCTACAAAATGGACATTTTGTGAATAAGGCACCAAAAGGAAAGATTCTTATAGTTTCCATGGAGGAAGTAGTTAGATAGTTTTTCTATCTAGTTGCAAAAGGTAGATTTTTGTATAATGTAGCTCCTTATTGGAGAGTTTATCTTTCTTATTGTATCTAAATATTTCCCATTAAATGAAATTTTAATTAATTTTGGTTAATTGCTAAACATTGGTCCTATTAATATGATAATGGCTCATGCCCTCTCGGTCCACCTTAATTGGGGATAATAGGTTAGGGGGTCGTTACAATAGTAGTTTGTCATAATTTCTTACACCTCCTCGGATTTATGTTCCAAGAACCCTTCACTAACAAGTAAGCATTGGATGTTGTTCTTACATCTTATTTGATAAAATTTGTTATGGAAGTATGACGTATTAGGGATCCCATCCCACATCTTATTAATTTTTGCTCTTGTAAACTAGTAGGTCTCTTTTTTTTGTTGAAGGTTTCTAAACTCATCACATAATTCCTTTCACATTTGGGTATTGTTGGCCGTCATCTTTTTTTTTTTCTTGTTTCTGAACTCCTTTTCCATCTTGTTAAGTTCTTTATCAATCTCCCCAAATTTAAATTTATCCCATCGACTAAGAGCCTCACTACAAGACATGAATTTATCAGACATAGCACTGTTCGGATTACTATTCCAACTAATGGGAATGAACTCTTTGCATTGGAGATCAACAAGCCAAAACTACTCCATGTTTAAGGGGGGATGACTTCTTTCACCGTACCTATCATGCCCACTCTTCAGCAAAATAGGTGCATGATCAAAATCCACTTTAATCCAATAGATGGCTTTTTCCTAAGGGTGATTCATGTACCAATAAGGGTAAGTAAGCACATAATTCAATCTTTCCATGATAGATGTTTCTGGAGTTAGGCCTATGACCCAAGTAAACACATCACCACTCTATGCAATCTCCACCAAATTGCAATTATCAATGTAATTATTAAAGTTGTTGGTGTAGCTCACTGCTCTAATATGTCCTCCTTTCTTCCCATTATGAATAGTTATTTCATGGAAGTCCCAAATAAACACGGTTGGCAGAGAACTTGACCTATTAATATCCTCACAAATTTCCCATGTTTTGCATTTGGGATGGGCTTCCCCTAGATCACAAGACATCTCCATTATCCTCCTCCTCTTGTTCTTTTAATTTGAGCCACAAAATGGTGCCTGGAATTGTTGAGGACAATCCCCTCATCCACATTCCACAAAAAACCCATACCCCATCCCTCACAACCTCCAGCTCAATTGTTTGTATTTTAGATTCCACAAGAAACACAAAATTAGGTTTTTGCCTCCAACACATTCGTCATAGAGTTCTTAATGTTCCAAGGTTGCCCATCCCTTGGAAGTTCCATCTCAAAACTTTCATTGGACTTCACGGGCCTGAATTGTGTGAATACCTATAACATGGATGGGGTACGAGTCCCAAACCATTGTGTTTTCCCCCTTCTTTCATTTTGCATTCCCTACTTCATATTTTTTTATCATGTGTTAATGCCTTCATTAGTCATTCTTCTTTTCTTCTCCCAGCTATCTTTGTGTGCATTGTCTTCTTCTTGGCCTCTAGTGGTAACTCCTTTCTCGACAATCTAAAAATTTCTACTTATCTTCTTATTGTTATCTTTAAGCCCTACTACTCTCTTTTCTTTTCTTTCTGGTTTCTCCTCACTAGGTTCACCTGCATTGCTATCCATCTCATGGTACATGCTTTTCCCTGTTTTATTTTGATTCACTACCTTCTCAACTTTTTGTGGTCTTGCTTCACATGCTTCAATTCGTAGAGACCTTTCAAGTGCCAATGTCCTCACCTCTTATGGTTGTTGGGGCCTCTTTAAAGTTTTTTAAAGCTTTAGCTACATGTTTCCCCATGAGTACATTTTGTCCCTGGTCCCTTTTTGTATTCAGATTCTCCCCCAATTCCTCCTCGTGTATTGGATTGCTTGTCCCATGTACTCCCACCTCCCTTTCATTATTGCTTGGTTATGTATGCCTCTCTCTCCTTGGCATTGTTTTGAGTATATAATCTTCCTTCATGATCCCTTTAGATTCTTTTGTTGGTTGCATCCTTTGATTTATTCTAGTGGGGTTGGGGAATAGCTCCCTTCATTTGGTGTACTCATAGGTAGGGCTCTCCTGGTGCCTTTATATTTTCCACAATGAATCACGGAGTCAAATCCCCCATCCTTCCCATTCCTATGATGTTGTAGATGGACACCCTATATTGACATGTCCTAGAATCCCACATTCATAGCCTAAGATGGGAAGGCCTTCGTATTATAGATCAATGGTAAATCTATTACCTTTTGGAGTCTTGGACCACTTGTTTGAGCTTTATCAATTTTTTTACTCTAATTTGGACCTTAGCCCTTTTGGATCTCTCCCAAATTGTGGTAGAGTTTTCTATCTCTACCAAGCATCCTACTTTACTAGATATTACTTACAAGACATTATTTGTTCTTTAGCCTAAGGGGAGGTTATAGAAGCAAATATAGAAAAGCAATTCACGTATTACCAGTTTGGATGGATGATTGTTTTCTTAAATCTCCTTAAGTAAAAGAATGTAGTTGTGGAAAGTCCATGGGGCACAATTCCATACCCTCTCCTTATCTTTCATCTTTTCAAATGGATATTTAGGATGTTGTGCTTGATCTTCTTGATTTCCTATCTAAAAGAGAAGATTCCATATATAATTCAGTGTCATCTGCATCACATTGAAGTTATAGGGTCTCTCTGAGTGAAATTGGGTGTCTGCAACTAGTTTGATTTCATCTTCTCCATTTTATTGGTCTTCTTGAAGCAACATATTGATTTCTTTCTCATTGTCTTCAATTCTCATGTTTTTGCATTTCCTTGCTATCTCTTCTACCTCGATAGGATTGTGTAACTATACTCATACCCGTAGGGTCTCACCTGCAAACTTGGATAGACACACCACTACTAACCATAGCTCATATGGCCACACCAATGAGGGTTAAGAAATCCATAAACATCGGCGTGGTAGAGAACATACATGTGCTTGGGAACTTGATCTTCCTTACTTGTTTACTTAGATAATTACATTGTAGTTATCTGCCTTCTTGATATGAATGCACTTTGGTTTTCCAATATATTAGAAGGAAGAAGGAACTTTAACCAGTTAGCAAGCAATTTAGAAATAACTTTGTATAGCACATTATAGAATATGTTCAGTCTGTAATCTGTTGGTTACTTGATATTTTTCTTCTTTGAAATAAAGATAATGGTTGTATTATTTATGTCATCAATCTCTATTTATCCATCCATGGGATCAAGATATATTGCAGCACATCTTCCCCAACTGTGTTCCATCATTTTGAAACAATGGATCTTGTATCTCGTCAAGCCCGGGGGCCTTGTTGGGGTGCATTTTTTTACTACTTGATATATATCCTCCTTGGTTGGTTCCTACTTAATATGGTTTGTCATAACTTTATCCATTGTAGGCATGATGCCTGTTAGGGCCAAATCAATAGATAAGGGATTAGATCTAATAAACATGTTATAGATATGGGACAAAATAGTTTATTAAATTTGGTCTGTGTCCTCCCTCCAATGCCCCTCAATCCATAAAATTTTGTTGTTGAGAGCTCTTTGTGATTCTTTTTGGTGGAAGTACCTTGTGTTTTTGTCCCCACCATGTAGTTCACTAGCTCTAGCTCTGGACAACTAATAGATTTCATCTCCACTCATCATCTCATGCAACTTTTGGTTAAGTGTATCACATTTTCCGGTCATGTTCAGAGAGGCAGGACTTTTTTGGGCCATCACGAGTTGTTGTTTTGTTTGTTTAACCTTTCTTTTTAGATCCCCAAATTCACTGTTGGCCCATGACTTAATATTCTCACCGCATATTTTGAATTTGATATTAGGGTCATTATTCCCCTATCTATTCCAGATAGTTTTAATGACTAAGATGCATTCCACATCAGTGAACTAGAGAGGTTCAAACTTGAAATCATGATTCACTCATTTTTCCCCACCATGGCTACCTCTGTGTAGGATAGGTGCTTGGTTAGACCATACACTGGAGTAATGTAAAACATAGAACATAGAAAATATGATTTTCCATTATATATTAGCAAGGAATCTATAAGCTCTCTCTTATGATGTTTCTAGACTGTTTTCCACACATCCATGTGAAGATAGAGCCAATCCACCCCAAGTCAACCGGGACACAATCATCAATAATGTTCTAGAGGTTCTGCATATCTAGGAAAGCCCACCTAGTGCCTCCTTTATTCTCTATGTTAGCCACAATTTCATTGAAGTCCTTATGAACATGGTTGGTAGTCTATTCTTACTATATTGCTCATGCACAAGGTCCCATGACCTTGTATTTTGATTTCATTTAGACCAATCATAAATTTTAACCACTCCCCATTCCCCTTCCCTATGTTACTCCATCACCTTGTAGTTAATTTTATGTTTGGAGAAAGATGTTATTGTTACATATAATCCCTTCCATAACAAACCCATACCTCTACAGTTACCCTAATTACTCATACGTATATCATTTGTATAACAACATTTGCTTTTATTATTTTGAGGAAATTTGTGTCCATTGTACCCATAAGGAAATCAATTTTGGGCCTCTCTCTCTAACACCAATATTGGAGGCTTTGAACTATCTTGGGGTGACCCAACACTTGATAGTTCCAACTAAAGATCTTCATTGTTGTTCAAGGTGTTGGTCACCACTATGCATAGCTACTTTAAGGCTATTTGGTATACTAGGAGCCTTTCTAACTCATTTATGCCTCTTTGAGTAAAAATTTGAGTCTACCTCTATAGGGACACATTCATCACATGTACTTGTTTCATTCATTCACTTCCATCAACCCCCTCTTTGCCTTGTCTCTACTTGGATCTTGAGGTAACTTCTATATTCCTTCACTTGACTCGGGGTCTTCCCCTTCATTTGCTACTCTGGCCTTCTTTTCTTTCTGATAATGGCCCTCCCAACACCTCCCTCTAGTACATGGTCCCCCTATCTTTCAATTGTTTCTTTGTGTTTTGCCATTGTTATTTTATAGTTTTGTAAACTATTTGTATTTTTATTGTGGCATTTTGTCGAGCATCTCTCACTTGCATGTTCCTTGGCCACCTCTTCTATACCTTCCACATGTATGATCGGGCCTTCACTTGTTATAGTCCCTTCTTGTAGGAAATCCCCACTTTGATTTTGATACTTAGATTCCATTTTATCATTTTTTCTCACCTGTAAATACTCCTCGTCCACCCAAGCTTCTTTACTCCCCCACCTACCTTTCCTACAACAACATCTTTCTTTATGTTAGCCTCCATTTCAGTCTCATGTGTTTGCGTAGCCCCATCATCTTGGTATATGTAGCTACTGGGTCCATGGGAGGTGATGTTCATGGATGGCACTCCCTTGGATGATGTTTCTTTGGCTATTCTCGACTTATTGTAAAAAATGAGCTCCTTGCTTGCTTCAATGTCTCCACTCTTTTTCTTGTATCTATCATCCCTCCTTCTTCTTGGTGATGCTTCAATGAGTTACCCCATTTGTGTTCCTCTTCAGTGACCCACTTTCCTCAAAGTTGCAACTTTTTTCATCATTTTAATCCACCCATAGAGGTAGCATGGAGATGGTAAATGTTCATACTTCACGTCTACATCATAGACCTCTCCTATTCTTCTTTAGACCCATTGGATTCATTTTAGTAGTTTAGTAATGTCTGTAATAACCCTCACATAGAAATATGCTTCATATCGATGGCCCAATGTTATATTTTGTCAATAATGTCTCAAACTTTATTGGGAACTCAATTTTAATCGGTGGCTCAGTGTTAGATGGAACTTAATAGGTGATGGGGAACAATTGTGGTCATTTTTCAATTTAAATTGCGTTGATACCCTAAGTTTGGTTTTATGACCTATGTGCTTAGGATAGATATGTGTTATGTGGATCCTCACTTGAGAAGCTATCCAAGGTAAACTAGGATTATGAACCCTCTAACCTTTGGTTTCCTCACCTTGATACAACAATAAATGGAAATATTGAATGGAATATGGATATCCTTAGATCTTATATGGATTTCAAATATGAATGAAATTCATCAGGGCCTAAAAAATATATAACTCAGACATGTAGTATGTGTGTTTTGGTTTGATTTGCAAAGAACATGGATTTGGTGTCATGTCATGTGATTTTTTATTGCAATAAGTATAGATTTTTATATCTTGTTTATGTATCCATGATGGTACATGTATAACTATAGAAAGAGTGTACCTTATACACTACTAGTTGAAAATCTATATGTTTAATAGTTTATTTAAGTTGGTTATAAGATTGTGTAAGTTTATATGTTTCAGCTATTGTATCATATCAATTGGACTTGATGTCTCAAATCATGGTTTCTCACATCTTTAGGTAACTGGTCAAATTTTCTGAGCAACTGCATAAAGGATCAATAGAGGAGACTGCTCCTAATTTGGAGGTAGGTGATTTTTGCATGAAAGGAACATAGAGGTAGGTTATTTTTATGTCATCTCCTCTTTTTATTAATTGAAGTATAAGTATAGGGATAATAGTCTAGTGTATTCTTTGTACACTCAACTCTAGACAGTGGAGTTTTATTACATATTTATATGCTTAACTTGAAATTTTGACATGATTCCCTTATTTTATGGAACTAGATATGAAATTTGTAAGTTACATGTTTATGTTCTATATAAATATCTTTTGTGATGAACTTAATATAGGCCGCCATATTGTGAACTTGTAAATATTATTGTGGGAAGTTAATACGTAAAATCAAGTCATTGTGGATATCTCTCTCCAATGATTCTCAAATTTTTTGGATCCATGTTGTTGTAATGTATCTATATGTTGAAATGGTTGTTGGTTTTTTTAAGGTTTTGTTTTTAATATATTGGCCTTATGGTGGTGGGTTGCACATAATTTTTATATCAAAGCTTGGGTTCACTAAGTCTGCAAGGCATAAAATTAGGTTGTTTTGTCTATTATTATGAGTCTGTGATATTTAACAATTTGATAAGGTTATACCAATACTAATGGAAATCATGAAGATATTTTAGAGAATGGTTTTGCATTTCCAGGAGGTGGGAGGAGACAATGCATACATGAGGGAAAGGTATTGAGGCAGAGCGAGAATAGCCTAAGGCACTGCCGTTAGACCCTAAAGTCCATGTACTTTGGACCTTTCAGGCCTTTGTTGGACATACGGTATTTACATTTTCTTATTATTCTAAGAAAATACTAGTCTTGTTGTCAAGGAACCTTCTTCAAACATCAGGGATATAGGATCAATCAAGATATTTTAAAGGCTATAATATTTTGGGGGCATGGTGTACCCAAAAAATGTAGATTTGTGGTTGACATATTTAAGAAGGCTTTTGCATTGTTGGACATACCAAATGAGGACAAGTTGAAGAATGTGATTTACCTACAGAAGGGTGACCATGGTTATTGTTGATCCACAATGGAGGGGTAAAAAACTGATGAAGTCATCACTTGGGTAGTGTTCAAGACGGATTTGAAAACTAATACTTTTCTTAGTCCTATATATATAATAAGATCACCCAATTTTAGTAGTTAAGGGAGAGGATGATGACGATGAATGAGTATGAGGTACATTTAGAGATGTTGGTCTTCAATATATATACTAATATCACCCAATTTCCTCATATTGCACTGATACAAAATTAGAAGATAATATGGTTCGATAAAGGGTTGAGTATTGCGTTAACAAACTGACATCAATCATAGTCTAACGAGATGTTTTCCACTTTCAAGGAGCGTGTAAGGAGGATAGAAAGGACAATATTTGGAATTCAAGATCATGATGCCATCATGAAACCTAAAAATTCTATGGGACAATTTTATGGGGCAATTTTGGCAGTCATGCAAAAGCACCTCAATATTATAGCCAAGGGAACAACAAAAATCACAATGGTCATCAAGTAGAGGCAGAAAACAAGGTCTCCACCATATGAAACATATAGTTTGGGGCCCTACATCGGTGATAGGGCCATCTAGGCCTCACACAACCCCAAAGAAGAAGTGCTTCCATTATAGCCAACTTGAACACCTAGGAATGTCTTTCCTATGGTTGAACTAGGAGGTGTCCCTACAACAAGCGTTGAGCTATCAGGGTTCATAGCAGCAAAATGGTAATGGTGGTAGAGGACATGGCCAAAATTCATTGGTTGGGTTGTAAGGATGCACATAAACAATATAAGGATGTGAAAAACCTAAGCAAACAACCCACTTCTGCGCCATGAGTCAACCTGATGGAGATGTTAGCTCTCAAGTCATTATATGTTAGAATGATATTTTTCTTTATAACTTGTTTACATATATGTATATATATGTTTCATTTGAACTATGTGCAGCACACTCATTTATCAATAGAGAGGTGAATGCACATTTTAATTTGCATTTTATTTACTAATATAAATCTATTTTCCTTGAATCCCAATTAGTTGGGTCTATAGTCTTGACATATGTGTATTCATCTTGTATACTTGTTTTCTCTAGACACAACATTCAAGTAGATCGCATGCCAACCGATATGCACATATTTGATGTGATCCTGGTATGCATTTCTTGTATAGTTATAATTTGGTGTTGGGTTGAAAATTAAAGCTTTTGAAGTTTTTGTACAAAGATGTCTCTTAGACCATCCAAGGAGATCGAAATATTCACCCTATGTGTCACGTGTCTATGGTAATAGAAGAGAAGTTTAAGGGACATGGTTATCATGTTTTCTAAGTAAACATAGTAGATATTAAGGTGGTGAATCCCAGTATTTATGATTTACCAGTAGTTTGTTAGTTTGAAGATGTCTTTCTTAATGATTTTCTTGATATTTCACCCCCTCGAGTGATTGACTATGAGATCAATTTGATTCCTAGCACACAACCCATAGTACAAGCACGTATACAATGAAACCTACATAGATGAAGGAATTGAACAAATAGCATTAGTAGATATTGGATAAAGGCTTCATAAAACTGAGTACTTCATTGTGGGGTTCTCTTGTGTCATTCTTGAAGAAGAAGGATGGTTCTATGAAGTTATGCATAGATTATTAACAGTTGAATAAGGTCACATTCAAGAACAAATACCCCTTATTAGGGATTCCCAATTCATTTGATTATTTAAAAGGTCTTATACTTGTTTAAAAGTTAGATCTGAGGTCAGGATATCACCAATTGAGGACTAAGACACAAGACACATGTAAAACAACCTTTAGAACTACTTGTGGTCATTATGAGTCTATTATCATGTTATTTGGGCTAACCAATGCAATTGCATGTTGGGTATCTTGAAAATTTCTAATTTACTCCAAGGATTAAGAACAACGTGAGAAATATCTTCACTCTAACATTAGAATTACTGAAATTAAATTGGTTATATTCAAGTAATAAGTGAGAGATTTGGATGACAAAAGTTTCTTTTCTTCATCCTCTCATACCCAATAGAGGGATTTTTGTAAACCCCAAGAAGGTTGAGCCTGTGAAAATGTGGGAGCAGACCAAGTCAGTGACTCTAGTGTGGAGTTTTCTTGGTTTGGTTAGATATTATAGGTAGTTTGTGAAGGACTTTAGATCTATAGTCTTACAATTGACCAAACTAATAAAGAAGGATATACAATTTGTGTGGATGAAGGAACGTCAATGAAGTTTCCAACTGTTGAACCAGATGTTGATGTCGTCTTTAGTGTTACTGTTGTTAGAGCCTGGAAAGGTTTCATTGTCTTTTGTGACATGTCGAAAGAATGGTTGGGGTGTGTGTTGATACAAGACAAGCATGTTTGCTTCTAAACAACCTAATAAGGATGAGGAGAAGTGCTTGACACATGATTTGGAGTTAGTAGTAGTGGTCTTGGCGTCAATGATATGGAGGCATTATTTGTATGGGAAAAGTGTTAGATTTTCAGATATCAGAAGATTCTTTAGTACTTTTCTCAACGAAAGACTTGAATATGAGATATAAGAGGTTTCTTGAGTTGATAAAACATTATTACTACCCAACTACTATCACCGGGGGAAGGAGAATGGGGTCGAAGATGCGTTGAAAAAAGGACATCATTGTCATCCTAGATAGATCCATCACATTTCTATTCTTTGGCTCATAGGAGAGACATGTTACTATCTCTACATTAGATGAATGTGCATATGGAAGTTTCAATTATTTGGGTATTGTTGATGCATTGAAATGTCAAACAAACATTGATACAACATATTAGACTTGTGCAACAGGTTGACAATGTGATAAAAAATACACATCAGAGATTAGTAGAAGAAAGCATGATGAGTTCCATGAGTTAGAGATAGGACACTATATTATCATAATAGGATGGTAAGTCCTAATGTTTTTGACTTGAGGAAGGTGTTACTTTAGGAGGAACATAATAGATGTATGTGAATGCATCCTAGAAGTACAAAGATAGCAAAATTTCAAGGATAAATTTTTGGGGCCAGGATTGAAGCATGACGTGATAGAGTTGTTGGTATGTATACCCTGAGAACTAATCATATGATGATTGAACTGGGATACATTAAGATTGATTTGCTAAATATCAAAGGAAAGCTTCCAATTTATTCCGGTTCAATCAGTTATGAGACAATGATAGAACAAATTGAATGTCTAGAGAATGAAAGTACTCAATGATGCATATCTTTAGGTTAAGGACTTGGAGAGTGAGGTCATATGAATGCTAAGAGTTTGTACATTCTTGTTTTGTCCCTAGTCGGATGTCATTGTGGAAGGTTGATAGTCAACAGTGACACAACAAGACTAGAGTGTGTGTTGGTTGATGACAGAGTCTCATTAGTTATGATATGTGATATCAAACCCAGCACATAGATACATATTAGAGAATAGTGTATCGGACAGACCCACCATGAGAGTGACAAATTGAACCATGGCATGGTAGTCACAGTCATCTCTCACAGTGATGGTGGTGATTGTGATTCTTAGACCTAAAATCACTGCACACATCACATGTCGTTGGGTATACTTTGACATCATCAAATGCAATCCCGAAATATGGATTGTTATAAAGGTGATGGTTGGGTGATTTTGACACATGGGGTTTGCCTGCAAGCGATAAATATGGGATTTGTCCCTCCTGAGGGAGTATGATATCCATGGCCACTTGATAAGCGAGACTGAGAAAGGCATGTGCATGCACGTGTGACTCAATATGCGATATTGATGGCACACATATCTCATATAGTGTACTTTGGATCAAGGAACATGAATGAACATTGAAAGGATGATAGTTCAATGCCTTGAGTTCATTCAAGATATCAGAGACAAAGGAATTATAAATTTACTAGAACACCAATCACAGACTATAGAATTGAAATTTGTTCTCCAACTTTCCTTTTCACTTGGGTAGCACTAATGTGAAACTAGGCACCACTCTTTTCTTGTGATGTCATAAGCTAGTTATGGGAATTCACTGCCAATGTGAAATGGGACCTATAGGGTCACCCACAAAGGATTTACCTGGAAGAGGAGTTTATATATGAATGATGTTTGGATTGATTACTAAAGGTGTTTAGGTACTCAACCAAACATTCAATCAATTGACTTAACTTAGAATCATCAAGTTCAAGTGTTGAACTAATTGATTTGAGTGTCGGATTGATTGAGAACTGTATTGGTTGTGTTCTGTACAATCTAGACCACCAACTGACAGATTCACTGGGTGAACCGATTGGCTCATGTCCAGGGAGATGACCGGTTCACTCTGGTGAACCGATCGATTCATGTGTCCAAACGAGCAGTTTTGGGTTGTCTCGATTTGTGAGAAAAGATTTTCATTTCACTTGTACAATTCGATTGGGACAAGAATTGATCTTAGTATTAATTGGAAATGAAAGAGGAAAGTCAATTGGAGGCAAGTCTGGGAAGCAAACTGACCAGTTTACTATGTGAACCAACTGACTCACACTCCCAACTGACCACTTTGTTTATAAAATGACTGGTTCGGATGCTGCAGTGCAATTGGTTTATGGAAATTATGAACCCTTCTACTCCCATCCCACATTGCCCGAGGCTGATAACCCTGACCCTGACCCCTCCTATATATAGAGGGGTATTGGGGGATTCTCAGATAGCATAACTTAGAATATCAGTTTCTCTACAAAGTTGTCCTCTCTGGTTGTGGTAACCGAGAGAGCCCAAGCTAGGTCTACCCGTCTAGGGAGGAACATCGAGGGAAAGACAACTACAAAAAAGCAACTAATTGTGGTAGAGTGTGTCGATGACTAGTACGCCGATAGAAGGGGATGAATCCTTCTAGTGTCCTATAGGACAGGACGACTAGAGTTCCCAGTGGTCTGTGTGGACTATCTATAGAGGTGGGAGATTTCTACCGCTCAGGAGGATGATGGTCAACCACAGTCCGAGTCAGGACCAGGAGCTTCACAGACGTCGTCAAAGATAGGTGGGTGAAGACCGCACTTGCTGTGAGATATAGTCATTGAGAAAGCTTCAGGACTAGGTATATCTCACTAAAACCATCCTTCCTATTTCATAGTCATTGATGCAATCCGTGGTTATGGTTTTGTGGTGGGAGAAAAAAAATTCCACTACCTTCTCCCTCACCTAAAACCTAATAGCGGTAGTAGAGCCACGTCAATGTACTATGTTTTAGGATTAATCGATATGATTGGTTTTTGGTTTTACTGTCTTTTATATATTGCATATGATGTGAATATGTAAAGGACTAATCTGAATATCCGATTAATGTCACATGATCCCAAACTAAATATATACATATATGATATGGTGTATATATGCAAACGATACGCATCGCTTAAAATGATTTTGATGGTGGATGTGTAGCGTGGTTATGGCCTATAAGCCCCTACATGTGCTTGGTTGGTTGTGGTTGTTTACACTCTATCTGCGCAACGAGCCCTCTTCTTCTTTTCTTGATGTAAATTGAGATAACTCTAGCCTCCTCTTCTAATTTTTCTCCCCCCGAATGTAAATCGAGGCTTCCTAAAGTAATATGTAAAATAGGATAGTTTATTTCCTATTATGTCAAAGATTGGAGGGTACCCAGATGAGTGGCTGGAGGTGTGAGATGATCGGCTAGAGGTGCCAACCAATCGGCTGGTGGACCGAGATGACCGATTGATGGTGGAGCTGGAGGTTTGATGAGGAGTAGACAACCTAACGAACTGACCGTCTAGAGGAGCCAGACGATCAGTTGGAGACAACCAACCGACCAGACAGGAGGTGAGCCGATCAGTCGTGTGACGATCTGATCAAAACCAAAATGGCCTAAGCACAAGATCTTCATCAAAAATAGGTTGCATGTGATGTATATCCAGATGACCGTAACTCCTTATGGCTCAAGGAATTACAATAGGATGGTCATAATCATCGTTTTATCATTATTGCATGTTTTCGTTGTGGGATATGGCATGTATATGATACGTACTATATATGTGGTGATTGGATACATATATACATATTTGAGCATATTAAAACCCCTCAATATAATATTAAGTCTTAGATGCTTTCCATAAGCGGCACACATGAAAAGCTTGATCGACAAATGTAGGCATTCCAAGAGTGGTGCACTATCTATCTCATGGAAGTGTGATGGTAGTTGTGTGGGCCCGCCAAGCGGGGTGAACTTCTATCGTGTTGGCTTTTGGGTCGGGCTTAAGGTGGTGATCTTAATGGGATTAAGCACTTAGAATCATGGAGATATTAATGGCAAAGAGTTGTGCATGTCATCTATCCAAGAGTTGCATATGATGCAATTAGTAGGTGTTACCTACCTTAATAATTGATTATAGATGTTGGTGTTGGCCGGGTAATAATTCAATTGTTTTGGATCTTGGCTCACTAGAAGGTTGTACGCTGCAATCTTCCGAATTGATGGTGAGGGATATCAATTTGAACAAAATAGTGGGAGCGATAATTAATTGAAGGCCTAATTATATCGTCAAAATGTTCAAATCAAATCAATTAAGTCAAAAAGAGTTTTGGACTAAAATTGCATATTTCCTTTTTGTAGAATAAATGGTTGTCAACAATAATCACTTTTCGTTGCCATCAGTCCTTGAGAAGTACAAGTTGAATGGGAATAATTTCCATGACTGGTTTAGGACATTGAGAATTATTCTCACTCAAGAGCGAAAGCTCTATGTCCTAGATACACCTGTTCCAAAGGAACCCACTCCCACTGCACCAAAGGCAGAAAGGGATGCTTACAAGAAGCATATTGAAGATGCCATTGATGTGAAGTGCTTGATGTTGATCAAGACCAAGCGTGGCAAGAGAGATATGATGTCTCCAGGGCATTGTTCAAGCGTGTCATGACAGAAGGAGACCCAGTTGGTCCTCACACACTCAAAATGATTGGGTATGTGGAGAACCTGACAAGAATGAGATTCCCTTTGAGCCAAGAGTTGGCTACTGATGTGATACTGCAATTGTTTCCAGAATCTTACAGTCAGTTCTTGATGAACTACAACATGAACAACTTTGATAGGCCACTGACAGAGTTGTTGGGCATGTTGAGGATAGCTGAGGCACTAGATGAAGAAAGACAAACCCAAATTTGTTATGGTTATCAGCAGAAAGAAGGGTAAGTCTAAAGGCAAGGGCAAGGGCAAAGCAAAGAAGGGTTCTGATGCTAGCTAGTAGCCCAAGTCATCTTCAACTCTCAATGCCAAAGTAGGGGTGAACAAGAGAGGCACATCTCACCATTGTTAAGAGCCAGTACATTGGAGGAGAAATTGCCCGCTCTATCTGGATGAACAAAAGAAGAAGAAGGAGGGGATGGAAGCCTCCACCTCAGGTATCATGAAATAAACTTGAAACACTTCTTTGATCTGAGGTATATGATACCAAGGCATAGATCTGACATATATGATATGTAGGATCTGAAAAGAAGTGATGGCCTTTGTGAAAAGACCAAGAAGGAGAACTCATCATTGGAACAAGTGTTGCTGCCATAGATAGGAGTACTGTTTTGTTTATTTCATCCCAAAGGGCATGTAATAGAGTTATGAACTGCTATTTCACTTTTCCAATAAATAGAAACACTTTATTTCTACATCTTGTAATGACAAGGATGTCTATCAATAAAGTTGATGTTTCAATTTAAAGATATGATCTTTTGTGGCAATGCCTTATTTATCTTGTGGTACTTGGTATGCATAAGATAAAATGATACCTAAAAGTTACTGATGACTCAAACAATTAATTAGCATTATCATGAGAAATTCATTTCTAGCTTCCATGTTGATGGATAGGCCAAACTCTTTTAGTTGGGAACCATTAAGAGATATGAATGTCTTGGGCATGATGACAAGTCAATCTTCACTAGATATACTGGGAGAATGACTATTCTATTAGGTATAATACATATTGATGTATATACATGTCTATTGGAATAAATGTTAATGATTCAGATGGTGTTTAGTGAAATACTAATATGAATATCTTGAAGTGTACAAGAATATCATAAATGAAGTATAAACTTGGTAAAAGTATTAATTCTTTTATGAGATCGATGAATGGGATACTTAAACCAAATGTTTGAGGACCTTGTGAGTAATTATGATAATGTATCATAGATAAATCATGATTAAGACATAGTGATGTCTAAATCAAAGAAGGAATCATACTCTAAAGTGTTAGAGCATGATCATCAAATTACTAATGTTCTAGAATTCTTCTAAAGAATATGATTTACACTAAATAAGGAGAATAAGAATCACAAGTGTTGTGGGTTCTCAAAATTCCTTATGTAACAGATACACCTCATATATCTAGGTGATGAATTGGTCATATGATGAGCCAATAAGCTAGATGATGTTGAGGAACCAGATTCTGAGTTATGGTTTAAGGCCATAAGATCCAAAATGGCTTCCATGTGAAATAATTAAAGGTATGACCTTACGGTAGCACTTGATTGGGATAAAACCCATAAGTGCAATTGGGTCTTAAGAGTTAATAATGACATGGATGACATTTAGGGAAAGGATCATGCTTAATGTTGGAACTTGAAAGACTATGAAATTTGGCATATGGATATTAAAACTGCATTCGTGGCAGGAATAAGACAAGTCTGTGTATGTGACACAACCTGAAGGGTTTTATGAATCCAATAATGCAAATGTAGTCTATAAGTTACAAGGAATTAATCAATATGATTGATTAAATACAAGCAACACAGAACTGGAAGTCTTTACTTTGATTATATAGTCAAAAGGTTTGATTGATATATCAAAATAAAGAAGGGGTCTATGATTACAAATATTTAGTGGGAGCGTATTCACATTCTACATGATGATGATGAATGAAATGTTCTAAAATGGAAACTGGTGCAAAAATACCTTCTATAAGGGAAGAAATAGAAATGTCCTATGTGATAGGAATAGAGATCTATAGAGATATTTATTGAAAACCTCTTGATCTGGTAAAGAGAGAGCATACATTGGCAATCTGTACTGAACGGTTCAGTATGCACATATTTTGTGGGAGAAAACTTGTCCATGTTACATGGAGTTAGTATCTCATATGCTAAGTGTCCCAAATTCTTATGAATAATAGGAACACATAGATAGATATGGATCTATCATGTATGTAATCATCCCATTACCTTATTTGTATTAGACATGACAAGAAAATATGCATTCATCATCTTGTATGTACTGGACATGACAATATGATATGCTCATCTTGTTAACTTGTGTGATGAGTGGATGTCTGTCTACTTCCAATGACAGTCATTAGAATACCATGAAGAACTTGTTTGGTACTTATGAAGTACTAGTTCTATGGTAATATAAGGAAGAGTTGGGTGTAAAGAGTTGTACTCATGCAAGCTTTCGAAATGACAGAAAATGATCGCAAAATATAAAATATTATAAAAGTGAATATGAGTTGATAAATGGAAACATTCCGATTTAAAAGCTATTTAATTCTAAAAGGGAAATCTGAATATCCTTGTGTTATGAAGAATAGAGGATACTATATGGATCTGTAAGTTTAAAGAGATGAACTTATAGATATTTCAACCATTGATGACAAGTAGTAATATTGAGTCAAACAATGGAGCTAAGTGTTAGGCAAGGAATATCAGATCACATACTACGGCAACTCCATCTCATAGGATATGTCATACAAGGAAGAGATGTGAAACATGCAATATACCAACTAAAGCAAAGTGTTGCTAACTCACTGTGTTAGCACTAGAGTAGTAGAAACATGTGGGACATGTTTGGAGATCACTAAGAATATGATTCAAAGGTGATTGGCTCACAGTGCAAGTGGGAGTTTGTTGGTATGTATGCCCTGAGAGCCAATCATATGAAGATTGGATTGGGATACATTAAGATTGATTTGATAAATATTAAAGGCAAGCTTCCAATTCATTTTGGTTCAATCAGTTATGAGATAATGATAGAACAGAATGAATGTCTAGAAAATGATAGTACTCAATGATGTATGTCTTCAGGTTGAGGACCTGAAGAGTGAGATCATACAGATGCTAAGAGTTTGTACATTCTTGTTTTGTCCCTAGTCGGATGTCATTGTGGAAGATTGATAGACAACAATGACAAATCAAGACTAGAGTGTGTGTTGGTTGATGACAGAGTCTCATTAGTCAAGATATGTGATATCAAACAAAGCACATAGATACATATTAGAGAATAGTGTATCGAACAGACCCACTGTGAGAGTGACACATGGAACCATGACATGGTAGTCATAGTCATCTCTCACAGTGATGGTGGTGATTGTGATTCTTAGACCTAAAAATCACTGCACTCATCACATGTCGTTGGGTACAGTTTGACATCATCAAACGCAGTCCTGAAATATGGATTGTTATAAAGGTGATGGTTGGGTGATTTTGACACATGGGGTTTTGACTATGAGTGATAGATATGGGATTTGTCCCTCCAGAGGGAGTATGATGTCCATGGACATTTGATAAGCGAGACTGAGAAAGGCATGCACATGCATGTGTGAGTCAATATGTGATATTGATGCCACACATATCTTAGATAGTCTGCTTTGAATCAAAGAACATGAATGAACGTTGAAAGGATGACAGTTCCATGCCTTGAGTTCATTTAGGATATTAGAGACAAAGGAAGTATACATTCACTGGAACACCAATCACAAACTGTAGGATTGAAACTTCTTCTCCAACTTTCCTTTTCACTTGGGTAACATTGATGTGTGACTAGGCACCACTCTTTGCTTGTGATGTTATAAGCTAGTTATGGACATTCACTGAAATGGGTCCTATAGGGTCACACAAAAAGGATTTACCTGGAAGAGGAGTTTATCCATGAATGATGTTTGGATTGATTACTAAAGGTGTTTAGCTACTCAATCAAACATTCAATAAATTGACTTGACTCAGAATCATCAAGTTCAAGTGTTGAACTAATTGATTTGAGTGTCGGATTGATTGAGAACTGCATTGACTGTGTTCTACACAATCTGGACCACCAACCGACCGGTTCACTGGGTGAACCGATCGGTTCATGGCCAGTGAGACGACCAGTTCACTCTGTTGAACTGATCAGTTCATGTATCCAAATGAGCACTGCTGGGTTGTCCCGATTTTTGTTTCACTTGTACAATTCGATTTGGACAAGAATTGATCTTAGTAGTATATGGAAACAAATGAGGAAAGTCAATTAGAAGCAATTCTGGGAAGTGAACTGACCATCTCACACTCCCAACGGACCGGTTCATTTGTGAAATCGCCAGTTTGGCAGTCGTAATGCAATTAGTTCATGGAAAATCTGGATCCTTCTACTCCCTCTTTAATCTCGCTTTGCCCGGGGCTTAGAACCCTAACCCTAACCCTGACCCCTCCTTTATATAGAGGGGTATTGGGGGCTTCTCAGATAGTAAAACACTGAATATCAGTTGCTCTGCAAAGTTGTCCTCTCTGGTTGTGGTAACCAAGAGAGCCCAAGCAAGTTCTACCCATCCAGGGAGGAACAGTGAGGGAAAGACAACTATAGAAAATCAATTGGTTGTGGGAGAGTGTGTCAATGACTAGTACCATGATAGAAGGGGATGACTCCTTCTAGTGTCCTGTAGGATAGGATGACTAGAGTTCCCTGTGGTCTATGTAGACTATCTATAGAGGTGGGAGATTTTTGTCGCTCAGGAGGATGACGGTCAACCGCAGTCCAGATCAGGACCAGGAGCTACATAGACGTCGTCGAAGACAGGTGGGTGAAGACCACACTTGCTGCAAGGTATAGTCACTAAGCAAGCCTCGGGACCAGGTATATCTCACTAAAACCATCCTTCCTATTTCATAGTCATTGATGCAATCTGTGGTTATGGTTTTCTGGTGAGAGAAAATTTTTGTTTCCACTACCTTCTCCCTCACCTAAAACCCAACAAGAGTTTGTAATCAAGTGTCATGTCTGCCAGCAAGTCTAAAAAAAATTAGAAACTAATAGGAGTGTTATTATCGTTGCCTATTCAAAATTGGAAATGGGATCATGTGAACATGGATTTCATGGTTGTTCTTCATAGGAAAACGTTGGGTCATAATTTCATCTAGGTGGTAGTGGATTGATTAACAAAGATAGTCCACTTCTTGCCAGTCAAGACCATCAACACTATATAAAATTGGCATAGGTATGCATTTATTAGATAGTATGCTTACATGGGGTACCTGAAACAATGGTATCTGATAGAATATGTATATTTTGGAATTTTTTGCATATAGATTAAAGCATGTAGTTAAATTTTACTATGAAATTTCATCCACAGATAGACAGGCAATAAGAAAGAACTGTACAAACTCAAAAAGATATATTGAGGTCTTGCATACTCTAGTTTCTTGGGAGTTGGGATCTTCACCTAAGGTTGAACATGTTCACATACAATATTAGTTACCATAGGATTTTAAACATGGAACTCTAAGAGGCTTTGTATGTGATACAGTGTACACTACTCTTTGTTGGTATAAAGTAAGAGAGTGTCAATTACTATATCTTGTTCTAGTTCAATAGACTAAATTAAAGATCAGAGTGATCAGAGAATAGTTGAAAGAAGCATAGGACACAAAAAATTCATACACAGATAATTTTCATAGAATGTTGTATTTAGGTAGGAGACAAAGTGTACGTCAGTTTCACCATCGAAAGAAGTTTTGAGATTTGGTAAAAGGGGAAAGTTGCCACCTAGATTTATGGGGCCCTACCCTATCTTCCCTAATGTTGGAATGGTAGCATAAAAGTTGGATCTATCACCTGATCTACACAAATTACACAACGTGTTTCATGTATCGATGTTAAGAAGTATCATGTAGAAATAGAGCAGAATGTCAAACTAGTTGAAGTCCAGCTTGATGATAATATATCTATGTTGAGGGTGTGATGTTGATCTTGCATAAGTGTGTGTAGAAGTTCAGGAATAAACTCATAGTGTTAGTTGAACGGCGGTGGCATCACCATGGTGTGGAAGAGGCTACATGGGAGTCCAAGGAAGAGATGCATAGGTAGTACCCATCCTTGGTTTTGAAGGATTTTAGGGGGAAATTCCCAAATAGGTGTTTATAGTTTTAAGACCCTTGACCTATATTAACTCTTAGACATGACTTGATGGCTTAACTATTTGTTTGAAAGCTTTAAATACATGCTTTTTGTATTTGTAATTAATTGTTTGATGTTTTCCTTGTGAGGTTCTATGTGCAAATTTTGATGTTTGTAGTGATTTATTATAGTTTGCATGTGCCATGCTCTTTCTTTTTTGTACTTGGTTGGGTGAACTTAGATTACCTAATAAAGCATCCCTCCCTTTCATTATAATCCTTCCTTTTCATCAAATGAGAATTGATAAAGGTATTTGTTTACCTTCTATTCTTTCATTAGTTGATAATGTCGCTAGATGGAGATTGATGGAGCTTTGTTGTTATCAATAGATGCCTCTTAGCTATTTTGTCAATTGATGAGTGGTGGAGTTAGTTGGTAGATGATTTCTCATAAGTTGAGGATGTGTAGGAGATAGATTGAGGACCATGGACTCTTCATCGCTTGAGGATTAACGAGAGCCGGTTGGTAGTCATGGACCCTTCATCAGTTGAAAACTGATGGAGTAGATGACATGTTAGTTTTTGTCCCTTCATTAATTGAGAACCAATAAGAGTTGTCACAATGGCAATGACCAAAAATGAACCCCTCCAATGATGTTCATGCGCAATGAGAGCTTCATGCTAAGGACCAATGGACAACTAGTGCTTGGAAAGTAAGGGAATATTGGTGTTCATCTACCAACAAGATTTTGAATATGCTTGAACTAATGGAAGAGGTGAATGCTATCAACTGAAGGAAACACAATGATCATACCAATGAGATTCCAACCTTCTCTCCATCTATAAATCTCCATCATAACCTACTCATGGAATATCAAATCTGTCTTCTAATTGGATATAATGAAAGATGAGGAAACAGATGTGAAGACTGATGCCCATACAACATTAAAAACATGTTTCTCTTGTCTGGGGCTATACATATCCCTCATGCTTCTCCTACCTTGCCTAATTTGCATGAGTTTTTCTTATATGATCAAAGAAACAATGAGACACCTTTGGTTAACGCCAATTAATGAAAAGTCTTCTTTCATTTCAACTTCTGCCAATATTGTTTCTTGCTCTTCTTCTCTTCATTTGTTAGGATCAACACCCGTCTATGTGTATGATGCACCTAGATTCATGTAATTGAGGTTCCTTTCATTCATGATCTTTAAGATACCATCATCATTTTTCTCATTGGGTTGTGGTCTTCATGGTTTTCTTTTAGGGTTTAGACTACAATAGTCTTATGCTCTATTTCAATTTCTGTATTTTCTCTAGTTTCTCCTTGATAGTGTATCTAGCATTGTGCCAAGATTTGGGTGGAGAAAGCTATGATTTGTAGAAAGATCACAACTTTCTTGAAGTGAGATCATATTGTAACTTGAAGAGTGAAGTTTGTGGATTTATCAGCATCCTCTTCAAGTGGGCTCAACTATTGTATTTATAAGGTGATTGATATAACATATGATACATTTAGTACCTACTTTATACATGCTAATGATTATCTTTTGATAGTTTCTTTTAAATGTCCAAAACATGGAATCTGGTGTTATTATAAACTAGTATAAAGAGAATACAAACTCGCATTATTGATTCAATATATGAGGGAAAATGAATTTAAAAGTTGGTTTATATGGGCTGTTAATTCCCTATGAATATGTGGAATGCAAACTATCAGAGCTTTCATAGAAATTCATTAAGCCCTTTTAGTTAGATATTATGTTGTTGAAATAATGGGGAAATAGAACTACTAATTGTTTAGTTATGATTGGAAGTAGCTTTTCTTATGTCTATATAGTAATATCTTGTTATTCCGCTTGATGGGATGTATATCCCTTCGATGTCTTGGTATAGTTTCCTAGAAAATATTTGGCTAGCATGCTCTTTGTTACTCTATTGGCTTGCAGTGCTCGATTCATGATGAAGGGCCTTGATGTGGACATGTCATAATGCGCATTTCTATGGGGAATAGAATTTTTCATCATACTTTTTATACCTTCTAGAGTATAAATACCTTGGTTGATATTGTAATCCCATATGTTGGTTATATATAAATTGTTTGATGATGTCATAGAAGAGTAATGGATCCAATTAATAAATTTAGAATTTAATCTTGTAGAACTCCATGTCCTTAGACCTATTTTTCTTGGGTTATTAGATGAAATAGGGAAACAAGTTAATCTTAAGATAATCTATAAATTGACAAAGATTCCCAATGTAACTACCTTACTTTTCAGCAACTCCCATTAAGGAAGTCCAAAAAGATGAGAGACATTACTTAAACTTTTCCCAAGGATCTTGATTTAGATAATAATAAATAACAACAAATAATTTTCATTACTTCAAATATTGTTTACAAAATACTCCTCTAAGGAGTTACATAAATTTCTATCATTATAATTGCACATATGAGAATTATATGAGAAGAAGTATCTATCTAATCCTCCTTACAAATTCACTTTAGTGTCTTGAAATAATTTCATCTGACCATCATATCTTGATATAATCTTATCTAGCATGTACCTAAAACACCATAAACAAAAGCATGGATCAACATATCAAAATATATTGTGTACGTGGGGTGCATGCAAAAGTGTGGAAGTATACTAACAACATATATTCCATCAAATACTTGCAAATAAGAACTGGCATTTTCTTCACATATTATTTCTTTATGTGATACTCATAGTAGCATTATAATTGAAAATAATTTAAATAAACATCCAACAATTTAGTTGTTCAATTTTTAAGAAACACTCGACAAACACTAGCAAACTAATGTGGGTAGTCATAAGCGTAACCACGTACCTCTTATAGAACCATGTAGATCTTGCAGTCATTAAGCATATTATCTAATCAAGCAAGCAAATAAAGCGATCAACTTTGATCTACATATATGTAAATCCTAAAGTGTCACCATCACATTAATCACATTAAACCCTACTCGGGTCCTAGTCTACAATTTAGGTTTCCTTGGTATCAAGTTATCATTAGGGTTATGTTTGATACTCCAATTCCCATGTTCATTTATCTAATGACTCATGAACCCTAGTTCATATTAGGAGTAATCGTAATTATCATATCTACCATGTTATAACATCATGAACACTTTTACAATAACATAGCAAATCTTTAATCCCTGATTCTACAGATGCATAATTATTCACATTAGAAACCTAAGTACTCATCATTATTATCATAATCATGTTAAGTTACCATTATGTTTGATATTATTAGGTAATATCATAATAGAGAGGTTTTTAACATATTCCACATGCTAATACTCAAAACTAGGGTTTTCATGCATTAATCACCACTTAAACCCATCATTGCACTACTTTTGGAATTAGAAGCATAATTAGACTCTAGAATTAATTTATTTAGATTCCTCTCATTCTTCTCATCAATAATTTCATCCACTTCTCATCCTCTTTCTTAATAAACCCTAAAAGGAACTTCCCTCCTCATCTCAAGTTAGGATTTTGAGAATAAGTTTGATTAAGGAATCCTCTCCCAATTAAGGTAAAAATAATAATGTACATGCAATGTCAAAATAATGTGGAAATAATAATATACATGTAATGAGTAAATAAAACTGTACATACAATATGGAAATTATTTGTTGTTATTTATTGTTTGGTATAATCTAGATCCTTGGGAAAATTTTAGGTAGTGGCTCTCATCTTTTTATCCTTCTTTAATTGGGGGTTGCTGAAAAGTGTGGTCATTATATTTGTTATCATAGCACTAGATTTTTCAAATAATATTCAATAGTTTATAATTTGAAGTAATCTATAGAAATTTAAGGAGAATTATTAAGGCATGCCTTGATGGTAATGGTGTCTAGAATGGATCATGGTTATTTTGGGCTTGTAGTATTTTCATCCGCAACATTAGATTCTTATTTGAGGACTCCCTTAGCCAATGTGATACCGGCCTAGCCCGAACCTAGAGTTTTCATGAAGTAATGTTTCCTCAAAGTCTTCTCATCTCTAATTTCATCCACATCTCATCATCTTACTTAATAAACCCTAAAAGGAACTTCCTTCCTCATCTCAAGTTAGGGTTTTGAGAAGAAGTGAGATTAACACATTATCCACCAATTAAGGTACAAATAATAATGTACATGTAATGTGGAAATAATGTAGAAATAATAAATGTCAATATAAGGAAAAATATAATGTACATGTAATGTGGAAATAATGTGGAAATAATAATTTAAATGTAATATGGAAATAATATTATACATACAATAAATATATTATTTTCTATTATTTATTATTTTGTGAAATCTGAATCTACGGGAAAATTTTAGGAAATAGCTATCATCTTATTAGCCTTCCTTAATTAGGGTTGCTGAAAAGTGAGGTCACTACACCCATTGACATATATTAGTGAATATATGGGGATGCTTGGGGTAGGAACACCCTAAAGTACTAAAAATATGTTGGAGACTCGATTATAACCCTTGGTCTAGTGTTACATGGCACATGATATGCGATGAGAATGGTTGTGGTTGTCTCAATTTGAGATGGGTTGATACCCTATGTTTCATGTAGTGACCTATGTACCTAGGATGGATGTATCATATATGGATCCGTTGATGAGAAATTATCATTGATGGGCCTGGATAATGAAATCTCTACCCATTTTCTATCTCATTCTAACTGAGGTTAAATTGAGAGATCAAATGGAATCTGGATATACATAGCTCTTATATTGTTTCTATAAGGAGGACATGGGACCCAACTTGTGGTTTCCCAAATCTTTTAGGTGTATATCTGAGTTTCCCAGGTAACTTATTATTTGGAGGAGGATCCTAATTTGGCCGTAAATAATGTATGCATGAAGGGGTACTAGAGGTAGGTAATGCTAGAGTAAACTCCTCCTAGGATTAAGTGGAGTTTGTATAGGTATGGTAGTCTAGATTCAGACATATATATGCATGTATTAATATTTTGACATGTCTTCCTTGTTTTTTTGGTACTAGTTATGTGAGTAGCTATGACATGTTTATGTATTGTAATGAACATATTTTTTTATGAAAGTGACAGAGGTTGCCATATTTTGAATTCATAATATGACATTGGGAAACTAATATAAAACGTATGTGCTTGTTGATATCAATCTTGAGTGATGCTCAAACATTTTAGACTAACATTGCTACAATGCATTTATGTGGAAAAATGTTCATTTTAAATACAAATTTGTTTTTGAGTAATCTCTGTCTTTTGGTTGTGGGACAACACACATGTGGTTTATTTTTCATGACAAATAAAACTAGTAATTTCTAGGAGATTTAGAATAACATAGCAATCACCAATCTTAGGGCAACGATCATGAGAAACCTAACACAAAAAAGAGTGTCATGAGGGCATGAGAAATAAAAGAGATAAAATCACAAGTGAACACACTCACAATGTAGTTGGGGGACTTGAACTACAACACCTCTTGAAAGGAGTGTAAACATATGACACAACACAACATAGGTGGAATAAAAATATCCTAGTACAATTATCCTGAGTTTACTTTGAGGGGTTCCCAACAATTTCCAGCAAGATTTGTCTAAACAACAACATTTCAAACAACATCAGAATCAAGGAGGTTCAAGTAGGTTAGACAGATTAAAAAACCTCATAGAAATTTTCAATGCAAAAACCAACTTCTATTTTGACCAGTCAAGAAGGAGGAAGCTCTCAATTCTAGAGCTTGGAGACCCAAAACTCACAACTAGAGACATATATTCAGATTTGAAAAATCCAACACATTAAGGTTTCTTGGGAAACTATATTTCATGCTTCATATTCTATCCACCCACTTATCTACATGGCAGACTACCATATGAAATTTTCCCCTCATTCATGTATATTTGAAGAAGTGCATCCATGTAGATGGATTTTTTATTAGAGCATTGTATATTGGGAGATCTTGTGATACACTCAACATGATATACTTGTGTTTTTATTGATTTATTGTGAACATTCATATTATTTTTGTAATTGGTTGCATGTAGAGAAGTTCATTGCAATATGGATAGGAGGACCAGTTTGGGCCCAATCAATGGAGGGGAGTTGAGAGTCAAGTTTATTACATATATCTTTTTGTCGACTTTATAAACCAAATCTAAGGGTAGTGTTACTCGAGGATGAGTAATATTCAAGATTAGGGGTTTTGATGCATGCATTATTGTCCTCATTTTCATATCCAAATTTGGTTGGTTTCTTTGCTATTAGATCATTGATGTGCGAATTTATCCTATTTTTGTGCATAACAAGGCATATTTTATTATAATATGAATTGACCTAGAAATGCATGTTCTATGGTAGGATAACTCCAAAAGAAACTCAAAAAGTCAGTGTCACTAACCACATGTCGGTAGCACTGACATACATCTACAAGTGACAAAAACTTTACAAAATTCAAGTCCATCAAAAGTTAGTGGCATCAACTTTTCAAGTTTGTAATATCTCTGGTACCAAGTCTCCGTCTAGATCTATAATGAAAAATATTGCATCAAAGTTGGTGGTATTGATCTTAAGTCGGTGGTATTGTTAACGAGGCACTTATAATCAAGATTATATGTTATATCCTTAATTTGGGTAGAATTGAATTATATAAATTTAAAGCATGGGTTGAGAAATAATTTTCTCTAATGATATTAATTGTGGAATAATAATGTCAATCACCTTTGTGGTATGGGTGCTTGTAGTACAAGTTAAAGAAATAAAAAGGAATTTTGTGTGTTTTGTGGTTTGCAATAATCCATTAACAAGATCCAAGTGTACGTAAAAGTTAAAACAAACTTCTCCCTTCTCTCTAGGTCTCCCGCTCCCCTTCACTCTAGTTCCCTCCCAGCAGTGCCGCTGGGGGGAGGAAGCATCCTAGGTGTTTTCCTCCCCCTGGCCCTCAATGTCCACGGTAGCATCTCTAGTGAAGGGTGGAGAGGATCCAGGTGGAAGTGAAGCAAGTTAGCTGGGTCGTCGGGGATTCTCCTTAGTAGATATGGGTGGGATTCACAGAGTGTTGTGTGGAGTGAGGTCGGGGTCCGAGGATTGCGACATCGACCTGGTCGACTTCCATCTTGTCTAGGAGAGGCAAATGGAAAGAGCTTTCCCACCTGGTCTCATTTCTCACTGGTTGTTCCATGTCATTGTCGGAGAAAGTGGTTTTTTCCCTTTCTCTCGCATCCCCTCCTCATCTACAGAGTAAGACCTGGTCCTACCAGGTTGATTAAGACCCCTCAACTTCACCTTCGGTCTGCTCGGCGGCTTCGGTGGTTGGTGGCAGATGGAGGCACTCCTTCCGCTCGCGTTGGGGTGCTGCTTCGACTCTGAGGTTACTCGGCAGCACCGGAGACAGGGCTCTGCTTCTACGACTTGGTCTCTAATCCTGGTATCAACATCGGTTGACTGGTGATCTCTACGGCTACTCCTCGATGGTGTGGTGGGTCTTCGGCAGCGGGTGGGTCTGTCGCTTGGTGGCTGATCCTCTCTGATAGGTTTGGCGACTCGACAACGCACTCCCTCCACTAGCAAAAATGTGTAACTGATGGTTGAACGATGGTTACTTCTGTTCTAGGCGGCTCAGCTGGATGTGATGGTCGGGATCCCCAATCAACATCCTCATCCTCTTCTCCAGATCAGGGCAGTGGTGGTCGGGCCCCTCACATCTGTACCTTCCCCCTCTGCCGACAGATGGCCTATGGCCACATGGCGCTGTGCGGGCTGGGTCAAGGGGGGCAGTTCTCTTCTCCTTCTTGGCTCTCCTGTGCAGCGTGGAGGAACACCCTCGTGGTGTTTGATGAAATGCTACTGACAGACAGTAGCGTGAGACCTCAAGACATCCTCTGCTGATTCTTGTTTGAGCACCTGCAACATGTTCGACCAAATCGAAGACGATGGCTCCATTGATGAATCTTATTCAGGGAAAGAAAGCAGCAAGGAAGAAAAGAGATGGGGCTGAGGTCATTCGAGCTGCTTGGTCTCCTTCTTCTCGTGTTGTTGGTCTCAGGTACTGCATAAGGAAAGATCAGTTGATCTCTTGGTGTTGGAGTCAGAGGTTCATTTTGCTCTTTGTTTAGCTGATTAGTCCACACAACTTTCAGAGGGATGAGGTTACTGTCAGTGTGTGAGTGTTCAGTTAACAGGGACAATCTATTCTAAAGAATCCAGTGTTTTTGGAGGCCATCTTGGTGTTTGCTTTGCTTGCCAGAGACTTTATGATCCAAATGATAGAAGGGATTTTTTTCCTGCTTTACATCCTCTTGTGGTTTCCAGGTTGCTGAAGATTTGATTCGGCTGCCCATGCCTCACACTTTCTGAGGGATGAGCATACTGTCAGTGTTGGCCTAAGTAGTTAGGATTGTTTTTTCTGCTAGTTCTGTTAGTTGCTGGAGTTGTATTGTAGGGTTCTTTCCCTCCCTTTTTCTAGACAGTAGGCTACTTAGTAGTTTAGTGTGTTTAGTTTATTGCTTTTATAGTTTTTTTGGATGTTCTCATCCAGGTCTGTAATGGGAGCACAAAACTCTTTGTACCCGAAGTTTTTTGGCATTATCTTTTTAGCAACAGGATTTTTACCGACCAAAAAAAATCCATTAACAATGTTGGACAAAAGAAAGAAGGGAAATTCCAATATAAAGAGATTTCTCAAATAATAAACAATTGATTTTTTTTAAATATAGAATTGGGTAAAATTCTCTAGTAAAGAGTTCTTTTTAGCATAAAAAATGGCAATTGCCTTATGAATTGTTGAATAATAGAATAATTTTCTAAACCATTTTGGCAATATTAGTTGTAAGACATCCAATGAACGTTTCAACAATATGGCATTGGTATACTCAAAAATAATGATGGAAATAAGATAATTCAAGAAATTAGGTGGAAAAGGGCTTTCCATGATATTGTGGATGATAAAAGAGGAAGCTTTTGCATAAGAAAGATGTTTCAATAATTCCATCATATTAGATAACATTAATGGGTTCCTATAATTGACTATTGGAATATTTTGAAAAAGGGAAAAAGAGAGGATAAATAAGTATATGCTTCATTTATGACTTTTGGTGTGGCGACCATGTAAAGTGGACAATTAAATTAGGACTTTATGTGTCCCTATGTTGTAAAATCTATTGAATTCTCTCCTCTTGACAACTAAAAGTACTTTTCCATAAAGTACTTTTCCATAACCATGAGAGAAAGAAACTTAGTTTAGTAGGTGGAAGTAAAAAGGGAAATATTATATATAGACCATATAATCGTGACGGGCATTTAAGTAGGAAAATAATTGTTGATAGAAAGAAATCGACTATGTATGATGTGAGATCCCTGTGAAGACCAAGTATATATGTACATGGGTGACTACCCTTCATGAGAGACCCAATCCCCTCTTTTATTGCTTTGTAATCAAATTATGAAGAAGCCATGGTTTTATCCCAAATAATTTTGCAATCAAAGTAGAAATTCCATTAACAACCCCCCCCCCCCCCCCCCTCTTCCCTCAATAGATTTTTTGCTCCTCTCCGTCCATAGTGATCTGGGGGTTTTCTTGTGTCTGGTGCTTGATAATTATCTTCTATCTTGCTAAAACCTGCTCGTCCACTACCTCCAGGGACATCTCCATCGCAGGTACCTCCTTTCCACCCGGTCTGCAATAGGGTGCCATCAGCACGGGGCCATGACCCTATGCTGCCACCTCTCCTACCTTCCCCTTCGGAAGAGGCTCCATCCTGAGATGGAGCACTACCAAGGTTTGGCTAGGGGTAGCTGGTATGGCAGCGCCGCTGCCTCTTCTGGATGAGGGCATCGGGCCCTTTAGGAATTCAGATACTCGAGGCAACTCCCGAAGATGCTGGCATCGGGGGATCGAAAGGAAGGGTAGTAGTTTGAGTATGTTCCCTATACCCGTAGCGAGCTCCATGGGCGAGAAGTGTCCGCCGCATAGCTGGCTCTGCGAAGCCCTGCTTCTCCGATGAAACAGGGGAGGCAGACCCCTTTTTGCAATTGGCGAGTCGCGAGAATAAGAGGGGATCAATCGGATCCAGGTCAGATTCTAAATGGACCCAAGTTGTGATACGAGGACCAAGAAAAGAGGGTAAGTGCAAAGATAATTTCTTTTGTTGACATGTCCCTACACGATTGGTCAGAAATGTTTAATTTTGCTTAGTTTATAGAAAATTCTAGGAGTGTCCAAATATAGTGAAAATATACCAAAATGACCGGGAGAATGAGAGGAACACAAATAAAATAGTATCAGAGTCTAATTAAGCTTCATGTTCGAAAAGTATATACAATACATGTCCTAATGTGTTTAATGAAAAGGAAAACCTAGTTTTGTCTAATATGATGCTTAATTGAATAGATTCGTTCATGTTAAGATAATACCTGATCTTGCTATGTATAATGGATAAATCCCTAATAATGATGAATGATTGATGTTCCTAGATTAATAATCATGTACATGCTGATTTAGGGATTTAAAACCAATATTGACATCTTGTTATGATCGAATGTTGATAATGTAATCTAGATACCATGAATAGTATAATATGCTTAAGATGATAATTAGGGTTTAACCTAATATGCATAATTGGGTTTGTAACCTTAGAAACCATGATATGATGGAATTAGGGTTTGTAACCCTAATCCCGAGTCCAAACACGAGATAACCCTAAACCCTAGTTAAGGAGCGGATCTAGATCTGATTAATGTAATGTAAATATATGGTGACACATATGTAGTATGTATATTTCAGATTGAATGCTTTGTTGCTTGGATGTTTGGATGCACTCTTAAAGTACATATGATGTTCTACATAGTTTCTGTAATGACATAAGGTACGTGGTTACACTTATGAATACATTTATCAAATTTTGAGTTTGCCAAGGTTTCTCGATGAGATTGAATGAAAGATAAACTACTTGCTTGTTTATTTACTTCTTGCAAGTTATAAAGCTCCTATGAGTATCATGTAAAGTAAATACCAATATTCTGAACCCTGGGTTAGACTGATCTTAAGGGTAATGCACACGAGTCCCGGAGGGATAGAGATTACACCTGAGGTAGTAGACCAGATATGGGTTAGAATATGAAAACAAAATTATGTTCTTATATGCAAGATAAAGATGTTTGCTTACATGTGTACTTGTGATTATTGTTTGAACCCATGTACCGGTATAGAAATATATTGATAGCGTATTTGTTTGTCAGCGTTTTAGATATCAAGTATACTTGATTCGTGGACATGAGGTTACAGATTAAAGATGTTGAGATAATAAAGTTATTCATGAAGGCTTAGATATAATGGTATATCATCATACAATGTAGATGTTAACTCTTTCGAAAATTTATGTAACTCCTTAGAGGAGCCGTTTTATGCAAACATGTAACTATTTATTCATTAATGGAAATTGTTTACTATTTTGTATTATTTTTTGAATCTGATCCTGGAATTTATGAGAATGATCTGTGACTTTAAAGTCTTTTAGACACTCAAAAGTGTGGGTCGTTACATTATATGTGTTAATATCAATAGTTGACATCATCACTGGGATTTGTGCTCCCTTTAGGACCTAAAATAAGGGAGACATGTCGATCTAGTTTTCCAGACAAGGGGATGGACAAAGGAGACGAGGAGAATGTTGAGAAACCCTACCCTATAGGATCTAGAGGATGTTGATGCAAAATGGATGTCAAAAAAATTAATCTATTATAGATCACTCATTAGTGTCTTCTCTAGGCTTTTGTATCGTGAAATTCATAATTTCAATGTTTTCAATTTACTCTAAAACCATGTTGATTATGTCCGACTAAACATCTAATATCTAGGACATGCCACTGTCCCTATAAAATTATTATGCTTGACTTTACTTGATTGGGCATGAAAATTTATTGTCTGAGTTTTCATATATATTTGAAATGATTTTTGTCTGTATGCTTGATCACTAAGTTCATAATTATAGATAGTTAATTTCTTTTAAAGAGATGAATTTATTTGATCGATCTATATAAACATAGTTAAGAATAACCACAAAATTAGGCATATAATTGAGAAAAGAGAATCCAGAGTTAGTTCATAATCACTTAATCTATACTTAAATGCTGCAAAAGATGGTTTTTACTAGATTATGTAGTGTAATGCACTATGTAAGTGTGTAATGCAAGATTCATATCCTTAAATCAATGCAATGATAAGTAGATCATAATCTTCATGAAAGTCAAGTGTAATTGTACTATGGTGAAAGTGGAAAATCTTAGAGATTTCATCCAACTAATCGTTGATATACCAATTTAATTACTTTCTTTCGTTTAATCCAATAGTTTAATATTCAAAATCTATCCACACTTTTTCCTGCCTAGTTGATTAGGTCATAAATAGTAGAAGTTTCTACCTACACAACACCATGAGTTTGATAACTCTTGACTCTTTATCCTTATTACTATGAGACATATTGTGTAGCCTACGCACGACTTTGTGCAACATTTCTACCCTTCCTGGAAGATTTTAAACATAGTAGTAAAGTTTTGATTGGTTAAAAACAATAAAATTGTCCCTTCCAATATGAAAAGTGATAATAATAGTAGGTATGTTGCCACTAAAGTGGGCCACATTAAAAGGGGAAATGTATGCATAGTTGATAATACCAAATTTTGTGATGTTTTGGCCGTTATTCCGTTATAAAAATTGCCCTTTTTAACTATTTTCCTCTCTCTTTTGTCATGTTTTTGAATAAACGGGCCACGCTACACTATTAAATCAATTTTATCATCTTTTGCAGAGTTTTCCTAATTTTTGAACTCATTTAGCAGCAAAAAGGCCCGTCCCGGCCCACGAACGTGTTCTATCTACATCGGCCTTCTTACCAACCGGCCGGCCAATACGCTCACTGCCCGACACGGGTGCGCGATACCATACCGCGTGACACAAGGATGTCACGCAAGAAGGAACGAACGAGCGAAACACCACTTACCCGACATGGAGTCGGGCTCTCCACGACAACTGAAGCGTGTCGCGCGATACAGGCTACTCACCAGCAGGCGCCACTCGTCACGATGACTGACAGCCCGACATCCTTGTGCAGGACGATACACATATCGGGCGTCCCTGAAGCCGCAATAATGGAGCTGAAGGGAGAACATGTGGCGTCCGGAGCACCATAACTTCCCCCAACCGCTGCCTATAAATAGAAGCTACAGGACTCCGATGGGACGGGTCTGAATCCCTCAAAAGCCAACGTAGGAAAGCATCTGGAGCTAGCGTGTCGTGCCTCAGGGTGTACCGGGAGATACTAGGTTAGCACTTTCCCATCCAGAGAGGGAGGGAATGGTTCTCTTAGGGTTGAAAACTACTAGAGGGGGGGTGAATAGAGTTTTATAGATATTTTAACAATTATTTAACTCAAACAACCACAATGAAAATATTGGACATGGAGACACAGGGTTTAGAGTGGTTCCAACTATAGCAAATACTATAGCCGTCAATCCACTACCCGGTTGCTTACCCAACCGGGATTTGAAAAGAAATTTATTTTATTACCTCGCAAGGACTTTACATAAAATACAATTTCTTTTCCCAAACCCTTCAAGCAGCATTCACCTAGAAGTAATCGCCCAACCTTGAAGCAGCCTTCCCTTGAAGTAGATGCACCAACTCCCGTTGCACCAGCCTTCTGAAGTAGCTTCCCGTGTGATAGCCTTCTTGAAGTAGCTTGAAGTCCCCTTCTCCACCTGAGAAGTCAACCCTCTCCAATCCGCAGCCTCCAACCCTAGGAGTAGCAAGGAGAGTACAAAAGATAAAAAGGAACAAGAAGGAAAATGGAAATTACAATACCGTTGTAAGCACAAGGCTTGATTTTCCTATATCAAGCGTTTAGATCTCCTAACCAATGTGTATGACAATGTGATTGTAGTGGATAGGAGATACTAGCCTATAGGACACGAAATGGGAGCAATAGGAATGAATGGCAAGTGTAGGAATTGCTCTTATTGCTCTAAAACAGATTGCAAGTGAGTATTCAAGCTCAAGTATAGCACAAGTATAGCTTAGGTGTGTTTTGGTGTCCTAAGGCATGTCCTATTTATAGGAGTGGCCTATGAATACTTAAGGACGTTCTAGACAACTTCTAGGGGCTTCTAAGTGCTTAACTAGCCGTTAGGTATAAGTTAAGTGCATTAGTAACGGCCAGTTACTTTATTCTGCAGTTGCTGTCAGAGACCATCTCGGTCGACAATTTGTCGACCGAGATACCTACTCGGTCGAAGTTTTGTCGACCGACAGGCTCTCTGGATCAACGTTCATTTGCAGCTGCCAACTACTTTATCAGCTGTGTCTAACGGCTACTTGGGTCAATCTCGGTCGAGAAGTTTGTCGACCGAGAGTGTCTCGGTCGAGGAGTGTGGTCGACCGAGATTGACTCTGTTTTCAATCTTTTAATTAACCACTAAGCATGTGTATGAGTGTGCATATGTGATCCTATTTGAAGGGGATGACCTATCTAAGTGTGGTGTTTAGCTAGTAAGATCCAACGCTTGATTTACATGCAATCTAAGTACTTGTACAATATATATTTGTACAAGTTTTTACAACAGTGATTACATTGCATGGAAATATAAATATGTAAGCTCTTTGGATTTTCCCTAGTTGCTTTGTCATCCACCTTAATCCTGCACACTCAAGTAGCTCGTTAGATCAACAAGAATGAAATTTTTGTCATCATCGAAACAAAAGGATTTATCATAATGTCCAATTTATCCAACAATCTCCCCCTTTTTGAAGATGACAAACATTTCCTAAAATATGAAATAAGGAAATATAAAGCATGTGAGTTTCATACCTGAAGATTACCTTTTGTAGCCATTCTTGTTTGACAAGTGAGTGCTGGCCATCAAGATGAAACTCATTTATATTTATATTTTTGATTTTATATTCTTTCTCCCCCTTTGTCATTTCAAAAAGATATCCAGGTTAAACATTTTATTTCTTCTCCCCCTTAATTTTATATTAAGCTCCCCCTTAAATAGATATCCTGTTAGGAACATGGTTTTATGTCTAATTTATCCACAATTTGTTTCTCAATCATTTGCAAAGGATGTTAAGCCTTGAAATGATATGAGATTCCCTTAAGCTTATGAAAGTATATTTATTTCTCATCTATCAAGGGATGTTAAGCCCTAAATTAAATGAGAGTCCTTTTAATCTTAGAGTACTTAAAAAATAATGTCTCCAACCAAAACAAGGGATGTTAAGCCCTGATTTGTTTAGAGAGTTCCTTTAAGATATATCATTTTGATGAAATTCTTTTTCATACAAATTACTTTTAAGAATCCGAAGGTCATAATCAAACTCCAAATGATGTTAACAATGTAAGCTTCATAATCAAATAATCTAATTTGTTTTTATAATCTCCCCCTTAATCTTACAATTTAAGCAATTTAAGGCTTTTAAGGTCACAAATGATAAATTTTTGATTTTGACCTTTATCAAAAGTATACTAAGATTAAGTTCAATAAATTGATGTCCAAATAAGCATTTTGTCAAAGCTTATTTTAGGTCGCCCTTGACTACGACCATAGCGCCCCTTGGCTAAATTTTGTTTTAACCAAGAGGCAAAAATTGCAGATTTCCAATTAAGCATTCATATCAATTTTGATGCATGTTTAAGTGATACTAAACATGAAAGCATAATGAATATTTCAAATCTTTTAAAGATATCAATTGAAAACATTGTTCTTTGTGCAAGCATTTCTAAGATATAAATCACCAATAAGTCCTTTTGCTTGCTTATGTAATGATAGAACAATTAAAAGCATGTAATGATAAAACAGAAATTTTCTTTAAACTAAGCATAATTTTGGTTTTTAACCAAATTAATTTCACATAATCTTTCAAGGATGATTTCCATAATTTGTGCTTTATTTGTACAGTCATTAACTACAAATAGACAACAGTTTTGATCAATTTCAAAAGAATTCAGCAATTTTATAGCATTCTGAAAAGCAGTGACATGCTCGGTCGACAACTTCTCGACCGAGGTTCACTCGGTCGACAATACCTCGACCGACCAAGTGTCTGAAAAGTGTTCAGAAATCGATTTCAAGCAAAAAGAAATATACAAAGTAGAGCTCAATTGTGTTGAGATAAGACATTATGATATCAAGAATCAGTTTAGGTCAAATCTCAACAATTTATTTTTAAGCTACTAAGTTTTAGGAATCCAAGCTAACTCATCTTTCTTTCTCTTAAATGGGCATGAAAATGAATAATGTCCAAGACGCATGCAATAATTACAGCTGATAGAGTCAACTTCATTTCTAGGAGTTGTGTTCCTAGGTACAAACATAATCTTAGTCTTGGATGCTTGGACTCTTTTGGGTTTAATTCTCTTTGGATCGTATCCTAATCCTCTTCTTCCATTATAGCTAGAGGAAATTTTCAGAATATTTTCAAGTATGTCATTTCTTATTAACTCATTTTCATTTCTTTGTAACTTAGCAATATCTTTCTTTGCCTGATCTAAATTGGATACTAGAAAGTTTCTTTCTTTGACAACCTCATCATAATCTAAATGTGAACATAGAATAGGTTGTTTCTGAAGATCATTCACTTGAGTTTGTAAATTTGACTTTTCTAAGGAAAGAAGATTGCAATTAGCTTCTACCCACTACAAAAAATTTGGCTTTTGTTGAAGAACATTTGTGAGGAACCAAAAATCGTGAATAATGATGTCCATTTGTGAGGGCTCATCCTTCAAATATGGGACCACATCCCTCAACCGTGTTCTTGACATCGTTAGGCATTTTATGTGAACATTGGTCCCTCACAAATACATTTGTTACGAATTACCCCCTCAAAAACTCCATGCCAAATCTTCCCTCCATCTCATAATCCTTCCCTCCATTCTAAAACTCTGATTCATCTATCAAAATTCACGAAAAAAACCACCCAGTCCCGGCGGGCGCTAGTTTCCCCCTCATTTCCTCCGCACTCCTCCACTGAACCCTCCCCTTCCCGATTCTCTCATCGGTTCCTCCGCACTCCTCCACTGAACCCTCCCCCTCCCGATTCTCTCATCGGTTCCTTCGCATTGGGTCATCCTTGACGCCAATCGCCCTGCTCGGTTGCTGCCGTTCATCCTTCGTATTGGGCTCATCCTTCATAACTCCTTGCCGCTGTTGATGGTTGCTGCCCTCCGCCATTGACGATTGCTGCCGTCCGCATTGGTCGTTGCTGCTACGCAGTCACCGTGCTTGATTGCCGTCGATTGCCCTGCTCGGCCATTGGTCGTTTCTGCTACGCAGCTTGCTTCTTCGGCCACTGGAATCCTCTCTAGGTTCGTATCTTTTTTTCTTTTTCTCATTTGGGAGAGCACTAGCCCCCAGTTCGACGCCTGATAGCCAAGATTGGTTCTTCCTCCAATGGGCTTCCAGTTCATACCTCATGTGTCCGCCTCATCTCCCCCCAATGTGATCTGCATAGGATTAGCTGGGTTTACTTAGTAAAAATACTAACCATCTAGTATTCATATGAGTTATCTCCTCCTCCCCTAAGGGTTAACGTTCACACGTATAAGAAACATATCACAATCTTGAAAAACTTTGACTATCCTCAGTTGCATGGAGATGGTCATACAACAGTAATACAGAGTAGTCAGGGGTGTGTTCAATATTTGGAAGCGAGGAAATAGATCCTTGGGAGTAGCTACCATAACTAAATGGAAGGGAATCAAAGTTGTGATGTACATAAATTCCTAGGCTATGCATCTACAGTATAGCATCCTCATAATGCTTTTCTATCATACAACTTTGTGTTTTGTCAATAAGAAAAGAATAATTTACTTATGTGATTGAGTAGATATAGTATTTGATTGAATATTGTCTTTCTCGAATATGTACAATATTTATTAATTGTACAAACTCAAATTTATGTATAATACCTACCATGTAATCCAAGTCATACTTGATCAAATATTACTCATATATAATTGTTGAGGCTCAAGCTTGGTTCAAAGCAATACACATGTGTGCATGTATGTGTAATTTTGCTACTCTGTTCTATTCTATATGAACAAGTGTTCTCATGACACACATATATATGGGTCATAGCCAAAGTAGTTGATAATGAATGTATTAATAATATTCCTAATTTCTTTGAAGACAATATGAAGGAAATAAGCAATACCTCCTTTAAATCTATTATATGTATCCTTTACTATATCTGGTGGTATAGAAATAAGGTGATTTTTGAGGAATGGTTAGTCAATGTGAGTGTGCTATAGTCTATTATCCATAATGAGATAAAAGTGCTTCTTTACTAAACGAGCCCTGTGTTATTTTTTCTGGAATTGCTATACTTGTTCGTATTTTCTAAAGATGAAGAAGGGTTCCATCTGATGTTACTGGTTTATTGATGTAGTGGTGATCAAGATGGTTGTATGTATTCTACAATTTTGGAGTTTCCTACTTGTCCTTATGTTCAGAAGATGAAGTAGAGCTTCTATATATCTGGTGTTTTTTAGTCTATTGATCCAGTGATGATCAAGATGGTTGCTTGTAAAATGTTGTGCTGAAATGACCTTTCTTTTGAAGGGGAAGTGTTAACCTTGTTACCCCTCCCAACTCTGTTGAGAAAAATAACTTAGAACCTTCCTTTTAGTTTCTAAAATGTAATAAGAAGAATACGTCCAGAGGTAGAGGGAGAAAGGGGTAAACTGAGGATAACAATGCTACTTTATCCAATAAGTTTGATAACTTAGCAAGTGTTTATCCAATAAATTTGGGTAGTTATAGTGGATTTCTCATCACACCAGTCATGGTATTGGGAGAGTTTTTGTTTTGTGGAATGGTATCTAATGCTCTGTTGAAAAGCTTTTTTAATATGATAAATTAATACATACTAGAATCACTATTGGGGATAAAAGATTTCTTCTTACTGCTATTTGTGGTCACTTGTACGAGTTCTGTTCTGTTTTCTCACTGCGTTGTTTTTGAATGTTTTGTTTTTGGTGCTTAGTATAATATAGCCTGGTGTTTTTGCATTTTGCAGAGGCACACTAAGTCATTGTCAACATTTCAGAAATCTAGGCAGAAGCCTCAAGAAAGAATGGGTGTTCTTAGTAATGTGGGTTCCTCCTTGTTCCCTTAATTGTTAAAACGACATTTGTATATATGTCTTTTTTCCTTTACCCCCTCCATCTAAAATAATACACTTTCTGTAACATGTGGTTGTGATGCATGCCCTAAAAGCCAATAACTATAGTAATGATCCGAACTCTGTACTTGGAGATTAATTAAAGGCTGACTGCCCAGGGCTCCGATGAGATACATCCATCCCTGATATAATAGTTGGCACTTTGGAGATCTTTGGCATGGATGGAGGATGCTCAGCTGTGGTGAACTTCTATGTAGGCTTATTTAGGATCTCATTCGCTGTGAAAACATGAAGGGCATTGTAAGTAAAATCTTTTAATGTATTTCGTTTAAATTAGTTAAACGAAATACATAAAAAGATTTTACTGACAACGCACTTAATGTTTCCACAGCGAATGAGATCCTAAATAAGCCTACATAGAAGTTCACCACAGCTGAGCATCCTCCATCCATGCCAAAGATCTCCAAAGTGCCAACTATTATATCAGGGATGGATGTATCTCATCAGAGCCCTGGGCAGTCAGCCTTTAATTAATCTCCAAGTACAGAGTTCGGATCATTACTATAGTTATTGGCTTTTAGGGCATGCATCACAACCACATGTTACAGAAAGGGTATTATTTTAGATGGAGGGGGTAAAGGAAAAAAGACAATATATAAATGTTGTTTTAACAATAAAGGGAACAAGGAGGAACCCACATTACTAAGACAAATATACAAGTGAACCAGAAGTTACTATAATGATGGTATGCTACTAACTTATAATGATACATATCATACAAGTGAACCAGAAGTTACCATCATTATTTCTGCCCATGCTTTAGTGCTTCTATGCCCATCATTTGATTTTTAAAGATACCAAACTTATTTACATATCATTTCAGTTTCCATTGGAGACTAGAACTTTGTAATTATACTATGTCCGCCAATCAAAATTTCTGGAAATAACTATTATAAATTTCTTGTGGGGATAGTGTGAAGGCAAAAATGATATCCATCTTATTAAGTGGGATGATGTAACCAAGGTAAAGGATGAAGGTGGTATGTCTATAAAAAAAGTCAAAGACGTTTGTAAGGTTGCTATGATATTAAATATCTGGATAGTAGCTTCAAAGAAAGGTAGTCTATGGATCAAATTGATCCATGAGAAATACCTTCTTAAGGATTCTATCTAAAATATTGATATCTATGGTCAACTTTCTTGGTATTTAATTCAGATGATCATACATCTGAATTTAAAATCCTATTATGAAAGATTGCTAGAAACAACATCTCAATGATGAACAACCTAAAAAAAGAGGGTTTTTCTATACTTCTATATGTTTGTTGTGTAGAAGTTCTAATGAATTTATCATTCATTTATTCTTTAATTGGCATGTAGCTGATTTCATCGGGGTAAGGCTGTTGAGTGTAAACTCACTGATAGGATTCCCCTGTCATGAAGATTGGACTCATGATAGGGGTAAGGCTTCTTGTATATTGATAGACTTCTTGTATGTCTTCTCCCTTCCCTCCCCTTTTGCTACAATTGTTGCAAAAAAATCAGTCCTTTTATACTACTGTTTCTTTGATTTTTTTTCTATTTCCTCTTGTGTCTCCTATTCTAGCTTCTTTTCTTTTCTTTTTTTGCAATTTCTCCTTCATTTCGTGTTCCTTCTATTGCATCTAAATTTTTGTTACTTCTCTGTCCCCTCTTATTGCTATTTCCTTATTACTCATATCAGAAATTCAGATTCTTACTCAAACCTAGACTACTAGTACCACTTCTATTTGCAAGTTTTCTTCTACTTTTTCTTACTTATTCTTGCTCCTACATGACTACATCTCAAACAGTTGTTGCTGTTTGCATGTATTTGTTAAAGCTTCCTGATCTCTACTTATATTTTCCTAACAGCTGTTTCCTAACATCTCAAACAGCTGTGCTTAACTTATTATATATTTTCCTTCATGTAGATGGATTTTCTAATAGATCGGAGTTGGATGTATATTGGGAACAGAGTGCAAAGTGATGTATTCAAGGCAGGGTTACGAAAGTTCATTGAGTTTGCTCTTATCCATCAGAGACCAACTAGACAGGGGAAATTAATATGTCCTTGCAAGGTATGTTTGAACAGATACCTTAAAACAGAGGAGGAGGTATTCTCACATGTATTACTAAAAGGATTTGTGCATAGCTATGATGTTTGGACGTTTCATGGGGAGGTGATTGGTAGGAGCAATCCTGTTGTGGCACCAAACATGCCTAGCACCGACAATATGCATCAGATGTTGGAGGATTTGTTTGGTATGGGTGACACAACAAATGACCACTCTACTGAAGCTACAGAGGAACCTGCAAATGTAGATGCACAAAGATTTTACAAGCTACTAAAAGAGGCAGATCAACCACTCTATAGAGGTTGCACAAGTCATTCTAAGCTATCGTATTTGGTTGCCTTGCTATTTCTGAAGGAGGAATCTGGATGGTCTAACGATTCTTTCACAAAGTTGTTACAGTTGATTGTTTCAGGATTTCCGGAAGAAAATTGTCTATTCCCGGAGACGTACTATGAAGCAAATGCGATCGTGAAGGATTTACGACTTGATCATTCTACTATAGATGTATGTACAAATAATTGCATGCTTTTTCGCAAAGATGCAGCTTCAAAAGAAAATTGTGATACTTGTGGTGCTTCAAGATGGAATGAAAAGCAATACAAAACAAAGGGAAAGAAGGTAGCTGCTAAGTTCATGTATCACTTCCCTTTGATACCTCGGTTAGGGAGGCTCTATATGTCTTCATCTATTGCTAAAGACATGATTTGGCCATCAGAAGTAAAAGGCAAGGATGGTCGTATTCATCATCCTTCAGACACACCAGAATGGTTGTCTATTGATGCCAGGTATCCAGACTTTGCTGCTGAACCACGCAATGTTAGATTGGCATTAGCAACAGATGGATTTAATGCATTTGGCAATATGAGTGCATCACATAGCATCTGGCCTGTGTTGGTGACACCTCTCAATCTTCCGCCTTGGCTTCTTATGAAAGAACAATTTATTATGATGTCCCTATTAATCCCAGGTCCACATATGGTTGGCAATGACCTTGATGTATACTTGGAGCCATTAATTGAGGAGTTGCAACTACTTTGGGAGCTTGGAGTCAAAGTTTATGATGCATATAGAAAAAGGAACTTCACTATGCGGGCAATGATTTTATGGACCATTAACGATTTCCTAGCATATGGTGACTTATCTGGTTGGAGCACTAAAGGTAAGAAAGATTTGGGATGTCCTTGTTGTAATGTGGAGACTGTATCAAAATGGTTACAGTATGGGAAAAAGCAATGCTATGGTTTCCATCGACGTTTTCTTCCAATGAATCATCCGTATAGACGTGATAGGAAAAATTTTGATGGTGAAAAAGATTTTCGACTTCCACCTAAGCCACTATCTGGAGAAGATATACTGAGGCAATTTGATGGGTATGAAAATATCACATTTGGAAAAATGAATAAGCGCAAGAGGCTTGGAGATCAAATTCAACCATTACCTCCTGGTTGGAATAAGATAAGCATCTTTTTTCAGCTACCTTATTGGAAGTATTTATCTGTTAGACACAATCTGGATGTGATGCACATAGAAAAGAATGTGTGCGAGAATATTTTAAACACATTATTGGGTGATTCTAAGAAAAGTAAAGACAACTTACAAGCTCGTCAAGATTTGAAGAAAATGCACATTCGAAGAGATTTATGGCCAGTAGATGCAGGTGACCGCTATTACTTGCCTCCAGCATCTTACACCATGACTAATGCGCAGAAAGATAAGTTCCTATCTGTGTTAGAAAAGTTGAAAGTTCCTGATGGCTATTCTTCTAACATATCTAGGTGTGTTAGCAAATCTGATAGAAAACTTGTTGGGCTGAAAAGTCATGATTGTCATGTTCTTATGCATCAACTTCTACCTGTTGCCTTGAGACATTGCATAAGCTTAGATGTGTACAAGCCTATTGCTAATTTGTGCTCATTTTTCAACAAGCTTTGCTCTAACATTATTGATGTGGAAGAATTCAAAGAATTGGAACAAGAAATTGCTGTCACTCTTTGCCAGTTGGAGAGAATCTTCCCTCCTTCTTTCTTCACCATCATGATGCATTTGCCCATTCATTTAGCTTATGAAGCCAGGCAAGCCGGATCTGTCCGAACTAGGTGGATGTACCCAATAGAGAGATACTTGAAGAAATTGAAGAAGTATGTAAGAAACAAAGCTAAACCGGCTGGTTGTATTGCTAGTTGCTATTTAGCTGAAGAAAGTTTGACATTTTGTGGTAGGTACTTGCATAATTTTGAGACAAAACTGATCCGCAATGCTCATAATGTTGATGGATCTCCAATTAGAGTTGGAGTGTCAAGAAATTTCGACATCCACACTTTGGAACAAGCCCATCGTTATGTCCTTTTCAATAAAGAGGAATTGGATGTTTACATAAGGTAAGATTTAATTAGGTCCTAAAATTCTTGCTGATATTTGTATATATGTTGTACATTAATTTAGACACTTCTTATAAAGCAGTGAACACATGTGTATTCTTCAAGATATGGAACCCAACATTGCCCCACGGACCCTAGAAACAAAACATGCAAAGGAGTTCTCTAAGTGGTTGAAAGAGCATGTAAGTCTCAAACATAAATATTGTTGTCACTCTTAATGTTCAAGTTAGTGTAGATTACATTAATGTTTTACTTTTTTATGAAGGTAATGCAAATGCGAGAGATTAGGCCGAACAGTATTAGCGATGATTTGAGATGGTTATCCCAAGGCCCTTGTGCTGAGGGAATGTCTTATGAAGGATTTTCAGTCAATGGATATCGTTTCCGTTCAAAGCACATTGAAAGTACATGTACTACACAAAATAGTGGAGTGTATTTGTGTGCTGACACTTCAAGTTATTCAAGTGGTAGAGATCGAAATCCTATAAATGCTGAAGTCACGTACTATGGCTACTTAGAGGAGGTTATTGAGCTAACTTATGGTCCAGGAATCAAAGTTCCATTATTCAGATGTTCTTGGTATGATGAAAGCACTTCTAACGGGTTGCGAATTGATGAGTATGGGTTCACACAAATCAACACTTCAAGGATAAAAAAAAAGGAGGAACCGTTTATCCTGGCTTCTCAAGCATTGCAATGCTTTTATGTGAAGGATCCTAATGATGATGATTGGTGCACAGTGCTAAAGCATCCTCCTAAAGATTATTCTGAAGTACCTCTTATTGAGAATTGTTTGACTGGTTTACAATCTGATGGTGGTGTAACTAGTGATGTGTCTTGGACGAGGAGTGACACCAGGGGATCTTTTGTTGATAGAACTAAAAAAAAGAATGATGGGGCTAATGTTTAGTTCATTAATCAGTCTGTTTTGTTTGCAAGTCTAGAATACTTTACTTGGGGAATATGTTGTATTGCATTTTTTTGGCAAACTGTTACTATATGGCATATTCTTTGCAATTTATTTAGTCTTGTTTCATATATCGGCAAGTAGGACATCATTATTCTTTTTTGGGATATGAAACCAAGGTACTCTACAAGTTATATGTTTTTCAAATGCTGAATATTCATATGTTGGTGTCTCATATTCTCTGCAATTTATTTGTTTTTCAAATGTACCTACTACTTTTGTTACTGACATTTCTGCACTAATAATCTAATTTTTTTCCTTGTCAATTGAAGGATGGCAGGAAGAAGATTCACTAGATCTACTTGTAACAACACACCCAGTCAACCTATTGCTGTCCCTCCATCCACAATTGAAGAAAATTGTGAGGATCAACCTATTGCTGTCCCTCCATCCACAATTGAAGAAAATTGTGAGGATCAACCTATTGCTGTCCCTCCATCCACAATTGAAGAAAATTGTGAGGATCAACCTATTGAAAATGATGTAATAGTTGAAGAAAATGTTGAGGATGAACAGGAGAATAGGAAGTATGGACGTGGGCCTGCAAGTGAGCAAAGCCTACTTCCTAAGCAAGGGAAACCACGTCACAAGGTCCAATGGGATGATGAAGGAAATGCTATTGGGGAGAATGGTGTCAAATTGAATCGTTATTGTCATATGCTAGAAAGGAAACCACACACATGGCATCTAGACTTGAAGTGGAACGAACAACCAGAACAAGCTTTTGCAGATAGAAAATCATTTATTGAGGTAATCATTTTCATAAAAAGACCAACAAATTGTATGATTGTGATTTCTAAAGTAATATTTTCTATGTTTTTGTAGACATACTTTGATTTAGGCAGTCACCCTAATGCATGGAATCACATTGATGAACACATTAGCAAAGGGATATCAGTGTGGAGGGCCCGTGTAAAGAAAGATTACTATGAAAAGTACAAGATTGAACCACAATTGATGATGAAGAAAGTTGAGAAAAATGCTTCCATAGATATGGAACAGTTTAAAAATCTTGTTAAAGAATGGGGAACCGAGAAGTCTAAGGTACAATGGTTTCATATAACTTTTTTTTTATCAATAAGTGTGTTTCTCTTTCATTACTCACAAAATTTACAAAGGGGAGCAAAGCTCAATACATCTATAAAGATAGATATCAAAAGTCAAAAAGAAGGATGCAATTTATCTATGCAAACTTCTATAATCAGTATTCCTGCAATGCCACACATTGTTTGGTTTGCTCCTACTGTCTTCAAAAACACATTTGTTTCTATGTATCCATATGTGATAAATGATAAGAGTAGCAAAGTATTGCTGTTCATTTATGTTCTTTAGCAGTTGTACTTCGTTTCTGTTCCAGCAGCAAAGTATTGCTCAATTCCTGAGCATGCAGATATCATCTCCACTTCCCAGCTCAACGTTACTGCAGATTTTTTGAATCTGCTCAATTCCTCTGATCTCAGGGAGCTTCCACACTTCACATCAGTCCCCTTTCCAATGTGGAATTGGACATTATAGAGATATCTATCTCTTATATTGAGGATGTTCTTCCACATCCAGTTGTTGGCTTGCTTATATTGAGGATGGTTTCATATAACTTGCATGTATACCTATCTACTTTTTCTAATTATATGTTTCTTATGGTTTAGAAAATTTCCGAGATCAACAAGGCAAACAGAGCAAAAAAAGTGATGGATCATACCACAGGATCAAAGCCATGGAGTTGTTATCGGGCAGAAATGGTATTAATAATGGACACTTGCCTTTCTTAGTAGGAGTTGAACATATAACATGGACAATTATTATGTTATCTATCATGTGTAGGTCAGTGAAGATCAACCCGTTGTGCCTCTTAACAAATTTTTGGAAAAAGTTTACGACAAAAGCCCACAAGTGGTTAGAAAATGGATATTTGCTTTCCTATGATGTCTACAAAGCTTAATATGCTTAAATATCTGAATTTATGCTTTCCTTTTATGATGCTTTCTAATTACAGCTTGAAATCTCTGATATCGTGGAAAACCAAGTAGCAAACCAAGAAGAAATAGATCCTAGAAGTGTTGATAATCTAACACGTGCTGCTTATTTGCAAGTTTTAAATCCTTCAAAAAAGGCTAGGATCCGAGGTGTTGGAATTGGGCACAAAGAGATAGGACATAGGGGAAAAGCTGCCCGTATAAGATATGAAATGCTTCTTGAGGAAAGCAATGCAAAGGATGTATGTTGGAGAAAATCTAAACTTGAACTATTAGTTACAACTAGTCTATTAGATTGATGTTTGTACTTTGTTTTCTATTTCAGGATAAACTTAAGGAACTTGAAGAAACAGTAAATGGATTGAAGAACTCCGTCTCCCAATTAATGACTTGGTATAATCAATCACAGGTAACTCAGATTCAGTTGTCTATGTCAATGTAATATATAATTGTTTTTTGACATTGTTGATGTATTTGTTATAGGATGGCAGTATTAATGTTGATTGTGCAGTTGAATACCCCAATCAGAATACTACAGGTGTCTTACACATGCAAAGTGGCACAAATAGGTCGGATGTGGGTTCTTTTCACATACAAGACAATACAAGAAATGGTGCAGATGTAGGCATGTTTCCCAACCAAAATAATTCAAGCGGGGATGTCTTAGGAAGACTTTCTAGACCAAGCAATTCAAGGGAGACTGGAGTAGGCAGACTTTCCATACAAGGCAATTCAAGGGAGAATGGAGTAGGCAGGCTTTCCATACAAGGCAATGGACATCAATGGATCTTTGCGCCACAGGTAACTCATTACAGCTATAGATTATTTTCAATATTCATACACATCAGAATATTAACATGTACACTTTATTAAAGGCTGCAGTTGAAAGTTGGTCCCCTTCCTCTGGTAATAATCGACAAAGTTATCCTCAAATGCAGAACACACCAACCACATCTTCATCGGTGTCTTTCACACCAAGAAATCAGCGTTTAAATTCTGTAAGTAATTCATTTCAGCTTATCTACATTTTAGCCATATCTTGGTCAAGCCTCAATTCATAATATTTCAGATACAAAGTTTATAGTGACTTTCTTTAGTCAGTGCTGAAGAAGTTGCACATGTTTAGTCTAAACTTTGAATCAAACATCTGTTTTCTAGACTATCTAAATAACTAATAGTTGAGTAATTAATATAGAGTGGTCATTCCAGATTTTGCTTAGGAACAGAGTGAATCTTTTGCCTACTGAGTGGACCAATACTCTATAGGTTATACCTGCTTGTGCACCAACACTCCACGAACTTTAAAGATGGCAGTAATTGTGATGATGAATATTGTTATTGCCTACTATTTCTGCTCCAGATGCCCTTGTCCCCCGCTTGTCCCCTTCTTTTGAGTCATTTTCTTAAGGGGCTGTTGATATTAATAACCTTGGGAATGGCCACTCTCTGTATGGGCTAACTCTATCTACTTTGTTTTTAATTTTTGGCTGTCCAAGCTGCTCCAAATTGTTGGGAATTGTTCAAAAACATATACTTGTTATTCTTATTATTCTACGTTTTAATATGGGTCTGAATTGGTTTGTGGCCATATGTGATAAATCATAAGAGTAGCAAGAAGAGCTTCATTTCTGTTCTTTAGCAGGTGTACTTCATTTCTGTTCCAGCAGCAAAGTGTTGCTCTTTTAGGTGCTCGACTCTTTCACAGCCACTTGGTCCAAGGCAAGACCTCATGTTTAGAACTACATACCTCCCAAGCGTCTTTTAGAGAGATAGTTTTTAGTTTCCCGAGCATGCAGCTGCAGATTTTTTGAATCTGCTCAATTCCTCTGATCTCAGGGAGCTTCCACACTCCACACTTCACATCAGTCCCCTTTCCAATGTGGAATTGGACATTATAGAGATATCTATCTCTTATATTGAGGATGTTCTTCCATATCCAACTATTGGCTTGCTTATATTGAGGATGGTTTCATATAACTTGCATGTATACCTATCTACTTTTTCTAATTATATGTTTCTTATGATTCCTTTTTGTATTTATATTGATAGGGTAGAATTACTTTTAATGATGGATTTCAACGGACAATTCACCTTGGAGTAGACCAAAACCGAAATATATGGGTAAGTTGTTTGTTGTACTATGATTTATGTATTAACTTTAAATTCTGTTAATATAATGATTTGTCATTTTTAGGAGAAGAATGTTCAAGTACCTAACCGTATGAGGCGTGGCATTGATGAAGAACACAACACCATTTGAAGGAATATGAAGACATTATAGATCTTAGGAGTTTCTAGCATGATATGTTGATTGTCATCAATCTCAAATTTTAAAACCATATGTACTCTTTATTTATATCAACGTTGAGCACACAATGTATGGATAATACTTTGTTTCAATATCAAAAATTGGTTGAGGTGATTTAACATTTTTATGTGTCATTTTGGTGTTGAATCTTCTTATGATGTCATGTGAATTAGTATAAAAATATTGCTTGAGGTTATGTATACAAAGTTTTCATTTAAAATTTAATATTCACTATAGTAACAATTAATTAACATTTAATAAATCATTCAATAATCAATAACCAAATCAATAACCAAATCATAAATATATTGATGAAGGTCCAGATTGACCATCAAAATTGCATTCATGGCTACCACATAGCCCCTCAAAAATATATTCTCCAGGACCATCAAGTCCCTCAAAAATGTTTCATGAAGGCTAAATAGTCCCTCAAAAATGTATTTATGAAGGCTAAATAGTCCCTCAAAAATGTATTTATGAAGGCTAAATAGTCCCTCAAAAATGTATTTATGAAGGCTAAATTGTCCCTCAAAAATGTATTTATGAAGGCTAAATAGTCCCTCACAATTGTATTCGTGAGGGTATTCGTGAGGGCCACTGGTATTTGTCACGCGAGTTCTCTTCATGGACCATTTGTGAGGGACAGACCCTCAACCGTCCCTATTTCTGAGGGCCTGTAGAGAGGGGTTTGTGACAGGACTCTCCCGTGAATAATGGCCCAGTTTTTTGTAGTGACCGATTTTAACTGAAGAGCATAATTTTCATTTTCCTTTTTGAGATTTTCATTTTCAGATACAAGAGCAAGAAGTTTAGCATTTAAATCTTTATTTACTTTCTTAAGTTTCTTCTTGCACTCAATATATTTCTGATGAGTATCTTGAAGACTAGCAACTATATCTTCTTTTGATAGATCATAAAGACTTACCTCTTCTTCGTCTTCATTTGTTGTAGCAATGAGGCATTCTGCTTCTTCATCATCGCTATCATCACTTGAATCATCCCATGCAGCTCGATATGCTTTTTCTTTCTTTTTGTGGGATGATTTCTTCCCTTTCTTGAGTGTTGGACAATCACTTTTCATATGTCCTTTCTTACCACATTCGAAGCACCTGGAAGAAGAAACACTAGAAGTTTTATTGGTTTTAAAACTTTTATATTTCTTACCATTTACAACGAGAGTTTCTTCTTCACTATCATCTTCACTTGTGTCATGATTGTCTCTAGTTGAAGCTTTGAATGCAATGTCCTTCTTTTTCCCATGTTGACGTTCATGTTCTCTTCTCTCTTCCTCTTCTAGATCTGCCTCATGAGCTTCTAAATTGCCAATGAGTTGCTCCATTTTGAGTCGAGTGAGGTCATTTGCTTCTGCAATGGCTGTCACCTTTGGCTTGTATTTAGGAGGAAGTGATCGAAGAATTTTTGATACCTGATCTTCCTTAAGAACAGGTTTTCCTAGGGCACTTAAACCATTAACAATAGTAGAGAATTTTGAAAACATTTCACTAATAGACTCATTTGGATCCATATGAAAATGTTCAAACTTCGTTTTAAGCATGCTAACTTTGGAATTTCTTACTTGGGCTGTACCCTCATAGGTTATAGATAGTTTATGCCAAATGTCATAAGCTGTATCACAATTTGATATTCTATTAAATTCTCCTACTGAAATAGAACAATATAAAATACTTACAGCTTTTGCATTCATTTGGGCTAGTTTTACCGTATTTGCATCCCATTCCGCAAATTCGTTTTGAGGAAGCACATATGGAGTAGACACCATTCTCCATAACTCCCAGTTGATTCCATGGAAGTAGAATTGCATCCTCCTCTTCCAATATTGGTAGTTTGTTCCATCGAACGGTGGAGGCCTAGCAACAAGTGTCCCTTCAATGTTGAGGTTGTTGAGCACTCCATCACCCATTTCTTCAAGACCTTGTTAGGGTTCCTTGAAGCCTTGCTCTGATACCAATTGAAAACTACTAGAGGGGGGGTGAATAGAGTTTTATAGATATTTTAACAATTATTTAACTCAAACAACCACAATGAAAATATTGGACAAGGAGACACAGGGTTTAGAGTGGTTCCAACTATAGCAAATACTATAGTCGTCAATCCACTACCCGGTTGCTTACCCAACCGGGATTTGAAAAGAAATTTATTTTATTACCTCGCAAGGACTTTACATAAAATACAATTTCTTTTCCCAAACCCTTCAAGCAGCCTTCACCTAGAAGTAATCTCCCAACCTTGAAGCAGCCTTCCCTTGAAGTAGATGCACCAACTCCCGTTGCACCAGCCTTCTGAAGTAGCTTCCCGTGCGATAGCCTTCTTGAAGTAGCTTGAAGTCCCCTTCTCCACCTGAGAAGTCAACCCTCTCCAATCCACAGCCTCCAACCCTAGGAGTAGCAAGGAGAGTACAAAATATAAAAAGGAACAAGAAGGAAAACGGAAATTACAATACCGTTGTAAGAACAAGGCTTGATTTTCCTATATCAAGCGTTTAGATCTCCTAACCAATGTGTATGACAATGTGATTGTAGTGGATAGGAGATACTAGCCTATAGGACACGAAATGTGAGCAATAGGAATGAATGGCAAGTGTAGGAATTGCTCTTATTGCTCTAAAACAGATTGCAAGTGAGTATTCAAGCTCAAGTATAGCACAAGTATATCTTAGGTGTGTTTTGGTGTCCTAAGGCATGTCCTATTTATAGGAGTGGCCTATGAATACTTAAGGACGTTCTAGACAACTTCTAGGGGCTTCTAAGTGCTTAACTAGCCGTTAGGTATAAGTTAAGTGCATTAGTAACGGCCAGTTAATTTATTCTGCAGTTGCTGTCAGAGACCATCTCGGTCGACAATTTGTCGACCGAGATACCTACTCGGTCGAAGTTTTGTCGACCGACAGGCTCTCTGGATCAACGTTCATTTGCAGTTGCCAACTACTTTATCAGCTGTGTCTAACGGCTACTTGGGTCAATCTCGGTCGAGAAGTTTGTCGACCGAGAGTGTCTTGGTCGAGGAGTGTGGTCGACCGAGATTGACTCTGTTTTCAATCTTTTAATTAACCACTAAGCATGTGTATGAGTGTGCATATGTGATCCTATTTGAAGGGGATGACCTATCTAAGTGTGGTGTTTAGCTAGGAAGATCCAACGCTTGATTTACATGCAATCTAAGTACTTGTACAATATATATTTGTACAAGTTTTTACAACAGTGATTACATTGCATGGAAATATAAATATGTAAGCTCTTTGGATTTTCCTTAGTTGCTTTGTCATCCACCTTAATCCTGCACACTCAAGTAGCTCGTTAGATCAACAAGAATGAAATGTTTGTCATCATCGAAACAAAGGGATTTATCATAATGTCCAATTTATCCAACAAGGGTCGGCCCCGGGAACCGCTGCTGGCTGATATCGGCCAACAAGAGTACCCGATACTAGAAGCAACACTCTGACCCGACACGATACCGAACCCCGATACACATCGCTAGTCACGGCGTGTCACCCGAGAAGGTGCCGCCCGACACGATCGTATCGGGCAAGGGCACCCCGCTCGATACGTCCGCCCATCATCAGCGTGTCGCCCGAGAGGGTGCCGCCCGACACGGGCGTATCGGGTAAGGTTCCTACTTGGTATCGGGTTGGAGGATGTGCTGCTTCCTGTCGCCCTTCTAAATTAAGAAGGCGGCATTTATCTTTACTTATTTCAATCATTTACTTTCTTTACTTATGCAATGTAATCAGACCCATTATGTTAATGGAAGTAGAAGAGTTTTAATTATCTACTGCTTTATATTTGGTCCCTTTTGTTGGATGATTGCTATGTTTAACATCTGAACTCTAGCTTGTACGCTTGGATCGCGTTTCGATTAGCTACCGAAGCGTGTTTTCCCATTGCAACAACCTTGAGAGGGGTGTTGTGGCTCTAGTATTTGGTATGATATTGGAGTACGAGAGTGCCTAGGATCGGAGTTACTTTAGTAACCTTTCCACTCTAACTTAAGTCCAGCAACCTCGAGAGGGGTGTTGATGCTTAGTTAGAGGTGCCCGCTTCGAGAGGAGGGGAACATGATGTTTCTGCTGCCGTTTGTTTTACCGAAGCTTTCTCCTTCGTTCCTTACTAATGCAGTAGTATTATCTCTCTGTTTCCATTGCACGAAAACCCTAAAAACTGATAAATGCTTAAAACCAAATTTTCCTCGTAGCTCCAGTTGGAGATATATTTCTTCTGTTTTATCGATCCTAGCTTGTTGTTCTCTTGAGGAACTTTTATCACCTCCTTACCCTTACCGGAGTGTAACGTGTCGATCCGTGTTCTCAACACTACCACCCTTGTCCCTTTGTTCTACCCCGTAAACAAAGTTGCAGGGGCCTAGAAGGTTTCGGGTTATAAATTTAAAAGTCCGACTACTTCAAATCCGCCTCCACTTTTCGGACGGGCGATTTAGGCCGGTCAACTTTTTGGCGCCGTTGTCGGGGACAAGGCAAAACGGTACTGTTGACGAACCCGAATCTACTAACTACACTCTAGTGCCTCAAGATTATAAATGAGCTTGACAACACTCTTGTTTTCCTTTTTTTTATTATTTTTACCTGAAATGAGTGATTCTTATTATTAATAACAGATTTTCTAACTTGATTTTTACATACTATACATGTACTCAGAGGAAGGCGTTCTGCCCAACTGAGCAACAACATCATCAGACATGCCGCCTCGCATTGAACCACCCTTTTCAGAAGGTGAGGGACAAGCGAGAGCTAGACCCCACTCACCCCCGCCTGAAGATGACGACCGCTATGACGACAATGATCAGCCTGAAGATCCAGAAATGGAGCAGTTCGAGGATGACCATCGTCGTAATAGACGTCGTCATCACTAGAGGCATAGAAGAAAGCACAATAATCAAGAACAGCACCAGGGAGGCAGCGACAACGATGATTCAGATGAAGAAGAAAATACTCTAAGGGAGTTAGCTTCCACAAAGGCTAACAATTCCAGATGCCCTGTCATCATCCCCTGATTCAACGCCACTAATTTTGAGCTCAAGCCATCAGTCATCTCCATGATTCAAAACAAAAGCTTTTGAGGGAGTTCTAAGAATGACAATCCCTATCACCATTTGGATGCTTTCAAAAACATCTGCGACACCATCAAGATGCGGGGAGTCCCCGAGGAGGTAATCTATTGCAAGGGCTTCATCTTTTCTTTGGAAGATAAGGCTCTATCATGGTATCTGGGGCTGCCCCACCAAGCTCTGAACGGATGGAGTGCACTGGCAGATGCCTTTGTGAACAAGTTCTATCCTACTGAGAAGACTATCCAGAATAGACAAAGGATTACATCTTTCATGCAAAAGCCAAGCGAGAATCTCCATGATGCCTGGGAGCGATATCAGGAATATCAGAAGGACTGCCCTCATCACAACTACGAGAAAGGTTTCTTGATAACTACCTTTTACAACGATCTAACCCCTGAGGAAAGGGTTTCACTGAATGCAGCAGTAGGAAGTGACTTTCTGGGGAACGAGCTGAGCAGGTCCGAGAAGATCATCAAGAACATGGCCGAGCTGCAAGTCGACACTGACTATGATAGATCCGACAGGGGACAAGCTAAGAAGGCTAGTGAAGGACCTTCTTTTGAATCCAAGGCTCTGGAGACTATCACCTCTCAGATCCAGAGGATAGCAACTGATGTAAAGCAGCTGAAAGAATCAGGTGGGAAGGGAAAAAAGCAAGTACAAAAGGTCATGAAGTGTGTCACCTGTGGAGAGGGTGGACACGAGGTAGATAATTGTATCTACACCCGACCTGACGAATCAAGCGAAACTGACTCTGAGGCTGAAGCGACTGAGAATGTCTCTTTTGTAAATTTCAAGAGGCCAGATCATCCTGGTTTCAGTTATGGCAACAAAGATGCAGCTGAAAACTCGCATCAGCTGCATAACTCCTCCAAGCCACCTCAAGTTTTTGAGAAAAGGGGAAGACATAGTCAATTCGCCAAAAACACCTCCTTCCTGTCAAATAAAGGAATTTTCCAAGGACAAGGTAAATACCAAGGCCGCCAAGCGACGAACACCAGTCAAGGACAAGGTCAAGCCAAAGAACAGGGACAAGACAAGGTTTCAAACCAATCAGACATGGTTGGACAATTGTTTGATTTTGTAAAAAGACAAGATACAATTAATAACCAGCTAGTGCAGAGTGCGCTTTCAAATTTGGGGGTTATGAACTCACTGTAAGTTTAGATGGCGGATATGCAGACGCATCAATGCCAAATTGATCAGCAATTAGCTCAGATGGCCGAATTGATAAAGAATCCCTCGGGCAAAATACCTTCCAACACCAAAACTGCCAAAAAGGTAGGGTTGTGATCAAGAAAGACAGAGATCGAGTTGCAAGATATGGATGATGCTGGAGGCTAAAAGTGAAGAACCTGGAGCCGTCGAGCTGGCGACGCAAACTACAACGCTCCTCGGGAGGCAGCCCGAGCTTTTATTTTTCCTAGAATAGGGCGTTATTTACTTTCTTGCAAGACAAACATTATGAACATTTGGACTGTAATAAGGCCCGAGTTAGTGCATGCGCCACATGCGCTAACTCTTCTATTTTATGGGCCACTGCTCTATTTTATGGACCTGGATGGGTAATACTATCTGAGGCCGGGAACTTAACCTTAGGCCAATGATATTTTACTCATCAATCGCTTTTTCCCCAACTTTGTTTTTTAAGTTTTTCATCTAGATTTTGTTCTGAAGGCTTCATATCAGACAACAACTCAACCAGCGCATAGAACGTGCTCATATCGAGCAAGGGTATATCGGGCATCGCAAAGGCCGTGTCGGATAGCATGCCCGGGCGGTAAGCACCCGTGTCGGGCAATACGAGTATCTACCCTTGTTTAGACGGATGGACTGCCAGTCTCGGGGATAACTTGTCTCAACGGCTGACGCGCATCCTGGATTTACCCATTTTACCCCTGGTTGGGATTGCTATAAATAGTACGGAGGTTTTACCGTATCGGGCTACTGCATTTACTCTTCCAACTACCCGTATCGTGTAGTTAGGGCTGTAGATGGGTACGGGTAGACCCGCAGACCCACAAATCCAGACCCTTAAAAAACCCGTCACGGGTCTAATTTTTTATACCCGCATACCCTTGGACCTGTATACCCTTGGACCCGCATATAAGCGGGTCCAATAATGGGTATGCTTGGACCCAGACCCGCTAGACCCGTGTACCCGCTATACATAAGTAACTACTAAAATAATATGTTATATATATCATACTTTACTAGTCTAATTAATATAATTATTGAGATTATATCCTATTTGAGACTAGTCATATAACTAAGAATTAACTATTTTAGTTACAATAACGAACATCATCATAGCCGGTGGGGCGTAGCTCAGGCGGTGCGACTCGCAAGGCCTCTGCAAGAGGTCACGGGTTCGACTCCTGGCTATGCCCCAGAAGTGAATTTGTTGCAGCGTCGGCCGGCCAACGATGCTACTATTTGGGAACCCATTCATGCGACTGGGTGGGCCCCCAGGTTTACCCTTCCAGGGGGGTCACAAAGTGGCGCTTTCTAAGGGGGGGTTCCCGGTCATCAAAAAAAAATAACGAACATCATATGTAAACTTAAAATCAAAATGTCTACTAATCTACATTACTTTCTACATAAATTAAATGTTATGATCATGACTACAAATATGTAAACAATTACTCAATTAATTTTATTGTATAGAATATAGCATTGTCTAATATAACTATTACATGTTAATATACTATATGATAACAATATCTTATTGTGTTAAATATATATAACATAGTCATTTCTCTTACATAAACAATATGATGTTTTATAGAACTGCTTAGCCACATACCCGCACCGCATACCCGCACCGCATACCCACTATTATTGCGGGTACGGGTATGGTGCGGGTCTAGGTTTTGTATTATACATGTCTAGAACCGGAACCGGACCCGCTAAATTAGATGGGTATGGGTATGGGTATGGGTATGGCCAGACCCGTACTGTACCCACACCATTTACACCCCTACGTGTAGTAATTCCTCTATTTTCTCGTGTGTCATCCAGCTAACTGTTGCTCTCGTATCGCGCAAAGTATCTTCGGAATAGCAAAGGTATAGCCCAACAGCCCTATCGTCCTTGCTTGCCCGACACGAACTTCTTATCGTACACATCGTATCGGGATGACGACTCTGGCTAATCTTCCTTGTGTCGCCTGACACGTGTGTCGCGTGACACATCTTTAACATGCGCCTGCCCGATACCCTATATCGGCCGATAACCGTGTCACTCATCCTTGTGCTGACTCGCTTGTTCTTGTTGTCAGGCGACATGTTTTTCTACCGGGAAGACCCTATCGAGCAATTTGTTTCACGCAACCGTATCGCCCGACACCCGCTTGTCGGGCGACGGGTATGACGTACAACTGTTATCCACATCGTCCAGTTTTGTATCGCCTAGTGTGTTCTTTTGATGGACGACTTCCGGACTTCATATTGGTCATTAACCTATGGTGATCTTTGAAGGCTTCGTATCGCCCGACACAAGCATATCGGGCAAGCATCGTATCACCCTTTGTTAAGACCCGATACAGTGGTGTCGGGTAGTCTTTGTATCGGGTAGAAATTTTATCGTGTAATCAATTTTAACATTTAATTGATCAATGAATTTGTTTAATGATAACAGAGATGGCTTGTACAAAGCAAACCGTCGTTTGAGTTGATGAACATGGCAGAAGAATCGACACTGAGGCTGCAGCTGAAGCAACAACAGTCGGGCAGAAACGCCCGAATCTCGAAGCGGCTGGGCCATCAACCACTGAGAAAAGGGCGAGGACAGAAGGAGTAACTACTCCAGCGACAGCTTCAACTGCAGTGGCAGAACCCCTGGATCACACACCAGGAAGGTTCGTGCCAAGAGATAATGAGCATGGACGTCGGTACTCAAAACTGGCGACTAAAATATACAGGCCGAGCAGATTCTGCCACCAGTCTTCCTTCATTCAATTGGGTATTTTTGAAAGATTGGAGAATGTCCTCGCCGCAGCAGGACTAAGGAAGATCTATCTCAGCCGCTCCACCTCCTACACCGAACTCACAAAGGAGTTCATGTCTTCCCTCCACCGAGTGAAGAATATAGTTGAGGACGTTGAAGAATATGGCGGAGTAGATAGACTGCAAGGGAGGCTGTATAACTTGGAGCACGTCATCTCAGAAAAACTGCTCAACGAGATCTTCTCTTCCAGCGAAGAGGAGAAGAAGCTGCTGAATAATGGTGAAAGGATAACCGAAGGAGACGGGTTCAACCCCGTGGAACTCTGGAGGAGGCTGACCGGCGAGTCATCTTATAAGCCGGGAAGTAAGGTGGCGGCGGTGCACTCCTATTTCTGGAGGATAGTGTACAAGCTGGTAGCATGCCTGCTTTTCAGCAAAAACGAGTCCATCAACGTCTACACCGAAGAATCCACCTAATGTGGCACATGATGGAGGGCAAGGTGATCAATCTGGGGCATTTCTTGCTAAACAGGATACACCCGATAAACGATGCCACCAAATAATACTGTATGGGTGGCATCGTCAATCTGATTGCGGCTGGGTTAGGATACCCACGGGAGCCGCGCAGCCTTTCGAGGACAAGGGGCGACGAGTTGATCGACCTCAAGTACCTCATGAGAGCCGACATCATAAAGAAGGAGGGGAGAAGCTATTTCTACAAGTTCACAAGGACAAGCACCCTCCTTCCACTCCCTTACTGCGCCGCCTACGACGCAGAAAAGTTGGTCTTCACCATAGCAGAAATTGAAGTTGTGGCGGTAGAAGTAGCTTACGCCGCCACCACCTATATTCAAGAAGGGGCGGCCGCTAGAGGAGAATCAATCCCTCTCGACCCAAGGCAGGACAAAACTTCAACGACCTTCGTCGAGCCAGTCGCCACTCCAGAGCCACCGACGACAGCAGTTGATAGGGCTGTCGTCGCTCCTACTATAACAACCACGATCACGACAACACCTACCGTGGCTGAGAAGAACCGGCGATCGTCGAGGTCGCCGAGACAACAACGGGAGCTGCCGCGGAAGAGACGGCTGCAGTCCCAGAAACTTCTACGGTGCCTTTAGAGGCAGAAGAAGAAGTGCGGCCGGACGCCAGTGATGGGGTGTTCGTCGAGATCCTAGAGATGGAGCTCGGGGCTGCACAGCTAACACCGACACCGCCGCCGGTGTCCCCTATAGCAGTTGCTGAAGAGATCACCGACAACGTAGAGGTGGAGCAACATCCACCCACACCATGGCCATCTCCACCACGACAAGAAGGTGAGGCAGTGACAGCCGCAAGGGCACTGACGCCTCACCCAACAACATCCACCTCGCGACCGATCGAGATAAGGTCTAACTCGTCGGGTAGACCCTCGCACGAAAGGAGTATAGCGAGGATGAGAGGGAGATCTACAAGAGCCCCTCTGTCACTCGGGAAAATGTTGGGACATGAACTCGACCACTTGTGGGAGGTAATAGAGAGCCACTCGGCTACATTTACTTCTCTAACCCGCAAGTTTTCATTTTTCCAGCAGAGGCTGAATAGCCAGGAAAGGGGACTGCTGACTCTAGTTGGCATTCATGTCCAACTAGAGGAGCTCAACACCATGCTTCAGTAGGCCCTCCAGCGCCTTGACGTGATCGAGGAGAGGCTGAACATGGGAGATGACCATCCGTGCCCAAGGCAGCCGAGATGGTCTCCATCGCCTCCTGGCTCAGGCTCTCAACCTTCTTCATCAGTAGCCTCGTCTAGATCATCGTCCTCTTCCTCCTCTAGTGGGCCATCCCCAACGCCCGAGGAAGGGACGCCGCAAAGATCGGCCAACGGAGCTCCAGCAAGACAGGCGAGCTCCCACGGTCTGGAAGAAACAACTCCTTCAGTCCCCTGGATGAAGTTGAAGATGACAACGAAGACATCAACGTCGGGGATGACTCTTCTGATGAATCAGAGGAAGAAGGGGGGGACATCTGCGTCGCTAATGAAAGGCACCCCCCCCCAGAGGAAGACGCTCTACGGCAGATGCATTCTCCGTGCCGTCAGAGCTACCCTCTTTTGAGATGGCCAACTTTGACAGAAGGGTCATCGACTACCTGTCGATCAGGGACCAGAAATTGCTAAACAAGGTCCTGAGGTCACAGGAAGATGAAGAAGAAATCATCTGGAGCGACGGCTACTTCTCCGTACGACGGGGAGCACTCAGAAGCATATTCCGCTCACCAGCCGTCGTCAGCAAAAAGCTATTCAGGGTCCTAGAAGGTGCGATAATTGAGAATATCAGCGCTGAGACAGGTCGAAGAACAATATACAATGCCACCCCGACCTTGGCAAGAAGACTAATGATGTGAGTACCAGACTCCATTGTGCTGGTCAACATGCTGCAACACATCGAAGAGCACAACCCAAACATCATGTTGGCCCCGTACAAGCACCGAAATATGTGGTTTCTGTGCGTGGTAGATCTCTGAAATCACGATGTCCAACTGCTTAGTTGCTACAACAAGGAGGTGCCATGCTCCAGGCATATCTTCAGCCACCCAGAAGACAAACATCTCAGGCTTCTACCACTGCGTCTTCTGTGAGCCATCAAGCAAGGAGTTCAATGTCACAAAGGTGTTTGGAAATTCTTCTCTATCGGAGACTTCCCCATCCAAGCATACGAGGGAAGCAGAAACAACACCTTCATCGTCTTGCGTTCCATGGAGTTGCTCAACATATTCGGATACATAAGGCGTCTCCAGGGCCAAAACTTTTACCACCTCAGGAGCATATACGCCCTGCTGCTGATCAAAGACATGCACTATTTCCAAGACAAAGGGGTACCTGAGAAGCTGTTGGACAGTGATCAAGAAGACGAATCTTCACAACTCAGTAGCACTCTAGAGAAAAAAAGCTGAGATGGAAACAGACATGTACGAGGCAGGCAAGCAGTTAGAGATCCTGTGGGAGGTGCACGGATTTGAAGACCCTGCTTCGCCTGGAACATCAGAAGAACTAATCAACAATTTTGACCGCTTCTCATGCTCTACACTCACGCAGGAGCAGGTTAATGAAATTCTTCTGAAGTTAGTTGATTCTACCCCGGAAGATGTCATCTATGAGGCAGGCAGTGTCATAGTCCCAGTTGATGACTTAAGGGACATGGTAAAAGATGGAGGATGTTTGGCAATATCTGTGGTGGCTGAATGCATCCAGACACTACAGACAAAGTTTGAACACGCATACATAGCTCATCCAATGCTGTTCAACGACATATGCCTCGCCGATGAAATAGGAGCAAAGCAATCATTTCTGGCAGAGTTGGAGCATAGGGTTCAACACACAATCTTCCTGCCCACCCTGTATTACAACCACTGGACGCTCCTGACGATGTACACTCGCCAACGAGTAGGAATCTTCTACAAAAGCTCGGACAGCAACAAAGATCATCCAGTGCAGTATACATCAACAACGTTGACATCCCTTGAGCGCTTAGTATGAAAATACTACGACGAGGTGGCAATGCTGATACAACCATTCCTGGAGACGGCAGCAAGCAAATGGCACGAGCTTCAGTTCTGCCACCGCAGTCCACAACAAATTCCTCTATCGAACGACTGCGACATCTTCGTCTTGGAATGGATATCGAATGAAGAGACGCCTGACCAGCTCCACCACATCGACTATCATAGCAAACGACGAGAATATGTGTGGGAGCTTCTATCTGGCACAGGCGCGCTCACCGGTTAATCCCTCACTGTGTTAACATTACCCTACCTTATCTACTTCACAACTCTAGGATAGAGTGTCGAGTAAGTTTGGGGGGGTACCATGTACCAGTGAGGGAGGTATAAAAATTTTCCTCATTTTTCCTCAAACTCCACCCCTTTTTTTCCTTTTGTTCTTCTCCTATATCATGTGTACATATACATATACATGCTCACATAAAAATTTTGAAAAATTTTGCTTATTTTGTCTCCATGCATATGTACAAAGACACTATATAGTAAAAACCTGATACGGCTTCTTGCCAGTTTGTTTTCTATATGCCCAAGAGGATGCATATTTTATTATGTCTTTCTGATAATGTAGCCTCAAATGACAAAAGACTACGACTTTCCACGCCAAAAATTGTGAAAAATAATCTCGCAACAGCTAAGAGACGTGTATGCAGAAGGAAAAAGCTGCCCAAACAGCAACAAAAATTCCTCTTGTTTTCCCTTACCCAACAAAATCCCAAAAAGAGAAAATAGCCTTATGAGAGTGAATAAAAGCATGAGAGTTGTGACAAATGAAAAGAATGAAAAAAATATATATATACACACTTGTTTTCCAAAAGTACCCATCTTTATGCATGGTAGATCCGGGGCAGTGGTACGTAGGATGTGAAATCACTTCTCTAAAGCCAACTGGCTTGGACTGCAGGGACCACTCACCCATTAACGGACCCGTACCTGGATGGACTGATGGGAAACAAAAAAAACCTAAAAAGCCTTAAGCCTACCCAAACACACAACTTTCTGCCCCCAAAAGCTATTTGGTGTGAAAGCTAACTTCGAAATCATGCACCAAAGTCTCGCTGAAGCTATAGAGAAATTTTTTGCTTAAATAGGGAAGGAGAAATAAAGTCTGTTGTTTGTGGTTGGGCCGTATTTTCAGTAAGACATCTCAATGCTCGCTCAAACCCATGGTCTGAAAACTATACCGGTCAAGAAGAAGCATCACAAAACAAAGTTCAAAGATTGATTGAGGACAATCAAAATGCTAAGTTTGGGGGAGTTGATAACACCAAATTTTATTATGTTTTGTCCCTTATTTCGTTATCAAAACTTCCCTTTTTAACTGTTTTCCTCTCTCTTTTATCATGTTTTTGAATAAACAAGCCACGCTACACTATTAACTCAATTTTATCATCTTTTGCAGAGTTTTCCTCATTTTTGAACTCATTTAGCAGCAAAAAGGCCCATCCCGGCCCACGAACGTGTTCCACCTACATCGCCCTTCTTACCAACCGGCCGGCCGATACACTCACTGCTCGACACGGGTGCGTGATACCATACCACGCGACACAAGGATGCCACGCAAGAAGGAACGAATGAGCGACACACCACTTACCCGACAGGGAGCCGGGCTCGCCACGACAACTGAAGTGTGTCGCACGATACAGGCTACTCACCGACAGGCGCCACTCGTCACGATGACTGACACCCTGACATCCTTGTGCCGGGCGATACACATATCAGACGTCCCTGAAGCCGCAATAATGGAGCTGAAGGGAGAACACGTGGCGTCCGGAGCACCATAACTTCCCCCAACCACTGCCTATAGCAGCTACAGGACTCCGATGGGACGGGTCGGAATCCCTCGAAAGCCAACTTAGGAAAGCATCTGGAGCTAGCGTGTCGTGCCTTAGGGTGTACCGGGCGATACTAGGTGAGCACTTCCCCATCCCAAGAGGGAGGGAATGGTTCTGTTAGGGTCGGCCCCGGGCACCGCTGCAGGCCGATATCGGCCAACAAGAGTACCCGATACTGGAAGCAACACTCTTACCCGACACGATACCGAACCCCGATACACATCGCTAGTCATGGCGTGTGGCCCGAGAGGGTGCCGCCCGACATGATCGTATCGGGCAAGGGCACCCCGCTCGATTCGTCCGCCCGTCATGAGTGTGTCGCCCGATAGGGTGTCGCCCGACACGGGCGTATCGAGTAAGGTTCCTGCTCGGTATCGGGCTGGAGGATCTGCTGCTGCCTATCGCCCTTCTAAATCAAGAAGGCGTCATTTATCTTTACTTATTTCAGTCATTTACTTTCTTTACTTATGCAATGTAATCAGACCCTTTATGTTAATGGAAGTAGAAGAGTTTTAATTATCTGCCGCTTTATGTTTGGTCCATTTTGTTGGATGATTGCTATGTTTAACATCTGAACTCTAGCTTGTACGCTTGGATCACGTTTCGATTAGCTACCGAATTGTGTTTTCCCGTTGCAACTGTCTCGAGAGGGGTGTTGTGGCTCTAGTGTTTGGTCCGATACTGGAGTACGAGAGTGCCTAGGATCGGAGTTGCTTTAGTAACCTTTCCACTCTAACTTAAGTCCAGCAACCTCGAGAGGGGTGTTGATGCTTAGTTAGAGGTACCCACTTCGAAAGGAGGGGTACATGATGTTTCTGCTGCCGCTTGTTTAACTGAAGCTTTTTCCTTCGTTCCTTACTAATGCAATAGTATTATCTCTCTGTTTTCGTTGCACGAAAACCCTAAAAACTGATAAATGCTTAAAACCAAAATTTCCTCGTAGCTCCAGTTGGAGATAGATTTCTTCAGTTTTATCGATCCTAGCCTGTTGTTCCCTTGAGGAACTTTTATCACCTCCTTACCTTTATCGGAGTGTAACATGTCGATTCTGCGTTCTCAACACTACCACCCTTGTCCCTGTGTTCGACCCCGTATATCTACTTTGACCCCGTAAACAAAGTTGCGGGGGCCTAGAAGGTTTCGAGTTATAAATTAAGTCCGACTACTTCAAATCCGCCTCCACTTTTCGGACGCGCGATTTAGGCCGGTCAATAGTCTTTCTAGATCCACACATGTTAAAGATAGATGTTAATTTGATACCTGAAATGGATGGAACACATGATAGATGAAGACCAAAAATTGCTAAAACAATTGCTCCTCTAGAATTGCTATCAGATACACATTATTGATCCTATGTATTTGACATATATCCAAACATATATACATCCCACATACACCTAAGTATGGAACTTATTTGACCACATATTCAATTTTGGAACCATCTTATGTATTCATATGAGTTAATATATTTGACAAGGTTTTGTTGTCAATTATTCAAATGATATGAATTGTATCCTAAGAATACAAAATGTATTTGGTCAAATTCATTTGCATTTAATGAAAATACTTTTTAGTGTAAGAAGAAACTAAAGAGCATTCTTTGAGTCTTGAGACTGGAGGAACACAAACATGCATGCGAGCATGTGTTGTCCCTATTCCCTCCTATAACCCTTGTGAACAACTGTCTTAGACAAGCTCAAAGGTAAGCAATGTGAGACTAACATCCACCTCACAACATTGTAGTACTACAATTTACTACTTCTACATAACTTTTGATGTCCAAGTCTAACAATTAAGACACCCATGTCCATTGGGTGAAAGCATTTGGCACTATAAATGGGATCTTGAATCTTGTCTACCTTTTCTTTATAAAGTGCATATGTGTATCATTCTCCTACATCATGTATAAAGTAGTGTCAAAAGAGAGACATCCTTGGGCATTCTTATACTGAATTTAGAATTATTGAAACCATTATTCATGTCCATGAGTTAGAGGACTTCACTTATAAGAGTCCAATTGAAGTCTTTGTACTAAACGTTCTATCATGTATCGATTGGGCATGGAAAGCGATTGACAATCATATATATCGGGGTAATCACTATTAACTATTTTTTCAAACATGTTGTTTATCACTCTGGTTTTGCATCGTTTTTGTTCATTGCATCGATTGGAATACTCTATCAGCGGCACAAGTCTTATTTACCCCTAGAAATTCTCACAATGAGTAAACCATGATTGCTAGTCAATGGTGGAAGGTAACGCTAATCAAACGTTGGATAAAAATATCTACTTGTATTGTATGACCACCACTACAAAGCGTTTGGTAGTAGTAACCGGGTTATTGTAGTATGTATTTCCATTCGAATAGTACACTGTTGCTCAATGTGCATAAACGCATGTGCTCCACTGCCCGTGCTAACCTAAGCCTGTTAAGATATGGCCGCCCGGCAACACGACCGTCCAGGCACGCCAACCGGTTGATTATTCTAATTTGGTTTGGGGAACTTAAACAATATGTGCTTTCCGGGACGTACTTATGTACCGTGGCTTCAATATGTGCTCATGGATGGGCGTTGATTTCATCGAGATGTCCGTGTCAACGATCATACTTCATAGACTCATAGTCGAGTGCCGTTGCATTTGTATTTTCATCAGGAACAGTACAACAGGGGAACAACCGAGGGGATTCCCACTTAGAAAAAACAACTCAAACTGCACGCCACCGTCTTTGATAGTTAAGAGAAGTTTCAAAGAGAACGAAGTTCAGATGACAATGGGCAATATAACAGAAATCAGCAAGAACAAGGAGCACGAGAAACTAGGTAAACGCATCAGTGATCTATTTTTGGCATCCATTGTGTCTGGAGCTCTATATTCTAATGTCTGGCTATGTACATATGTTGACCTGGAGCCCTAGATCTGTCTACTTTCAGCTTACTAGCGGATTCATGCACGGTTGACGCTTGGAAGCCGATTACTGTATTGTGGAACTACTGAAACAGCAGACTGCAGCGTCAGTTTGCAATGACTAAAATTTGAATTGACAGAGATTCGTCTGCTAACAAATCTAAGACACATGGGTTCTAGAGAAGATACATAGTAGTTGATTGACGGACTGCACCATCGTCTACGACGTGCACGGAATTAAGTACTACTCCGATCCAACGTTACGCTGCAGGCACCATCTGTCAGCTGGATATGAATGTAACGGTATATCCCGTCTTAATTCGTTTCCTCGTAGAAATTCGGATTTACAAATTGCTTCCGGGCCGTTTTTCGTGGGAGAGGACCAGGCGGTGTGCATCAGTTGCGTTTTATATACTTCATCAGCTCAGAACTGTAAGTTATAATTGAAGCTATATGCCTTGCTGCTGAGATAAAATTTAAATTATCTCAATCCATAAGAGAATCTGATTATAATGGCCTTACACGTGCTTATCCCATAATGAACTGAACCGAGGCTCTGCAATAAATCCATAAAAATGGACTCCCCTGTCAGTAACATTCACAATACGGCAATATCATACACATTAAACCTTGCACATAAGTCACAAGTCTTACGCTTGAAATCCAATATCCAATCGTCACATGATATATAATAATGTGTTTTCATTGGTTTAACGCCCGAATAAGCAAACCATGAACACTAGTATTTGCACGTGTTACACACGTAGCACTTGTTTATGTGTGTCATGAATTTCATTTATGACTATATTAACTAAAAATTCTTCAAATTAATATAGGAAAAATTGTATATATTGAAGGATATAGTGCCATAACCTTCTATAAAAAACATCTCATAGTCATATAATGAAATTTTCTTAAAGGATTATCTATTTATGGAAAAAAACTTATATTTTATATGTTATTTTGTAGGAATTTATTTATTTCTATTTTCAAAATTTCAACATTACAAATAATTTGAAATTCATGTATTGATATGTTTCTATTGTTCTTCTTCTTCTTCTTCTTCTTCTTATTTTTTTTTGACACCCTGGGGATAATTCGTATTCATCATGTTCCCACAGACCAGGTACTCTCGAGATCATACACGACCTGTGGCCCGATGTGGCTTCCTCTCTCACAATGTCAGTGAGGAAAGTTGGGCAACGGTACCACCTACTACTCTTATCGTCCTGTTTCAGACACCACTTAGCTGCGGAATTCGCCACCCTATTATAGTCTCTTTTCCCAAACTTAAAGGTAACAACATCGAACTCCCTACACAGCTTGCTAATAAGATAACAACTCACCTTGTATTTAGCTGGGATGGCGATTTTGTTGCTCAACATCTTCACAGCTCCTTCGCTGTCTGATTCCATCTGTACCTTACTGAACTTCGCGTGACACTCCTGAAGGCCCAGTAAAATGGCTCTCAGTTCTGCTAACATGATGTCCAATGTTACGCCTTTATCACATCCTCCTCCTAGCCATCTTCCTTCATGATTCCTAATGACAAATCCGGTGGCCATAGCCTTCTTCTTCCTCTTCACTGCAACGTCAATATTGACCTTCACCTGCTCTCTGCTGGGGGGAGTCCATCCAATTTCCATTCTTTTTCGGTGTGCCTCATTTCCAGTCCCTCTATTGAATGTCAATGTGCACATCTTGACCTCATGTTTTATACTTGTAAACATGCCAACATCGTTTACTCTCAGATCCTGGAATACTTCATTGAAACTAAAACCCCATAGCTTCCATATAGCAATGGCGACCCAAGTATTCCAGTCAGGCCTTCCCTCCCTATTTCTCATGTTTGCCTTGAGCCATTTCTCCATAGTGCATTCTTGAATTAGAGTTATCCCCATAATGTTTTGGATATGCCTCCAATTTTTCTGTACTTCAAGGAAATATATTAAGACATGCATAATTGATTATGTGACCATATGACATCTTGGACAGGTTGAATCATTCGTGAATCCACGCCTTGCCTGAGCTTCATTTGTCATGAAACCACCATGCATCGTAAGCCACAATGTTGACTTGACCCTTTAGGGGACCCTTAGCTTCCATAGGTTCATCCACTGGCATGGTGATTCCCTTGTGTGCTCCTTCTGCAATTGACTGTAAGCCTTTTTGACTCTGAATCATCCTCCACTGTCCTTCAAATATATGATTTCATCTTCTTCTGCTGCTGGATCAGGTGGAGGCAGTTTCAGGATTTGATGTGCTGATTCCTCTTCGAACCACTGCTCGATGAATTCGTCGTCCCAACCTCCGCACATGTTGATCATGGAGCTTACTATTAGGCTTGTCAGTTCTTCTGGTATTTGTGTCCGGTCCATGATTTTTGGGTGTGTGCCACCCACCCAATTATCATCCCATACCGACGTGAGTTCTCCTAATAGCACTGTCTTACCCATGTCAGGTAAAAGCTTATGCTTTAGTTTGGTAATTACCCGCCACAACCTTGATGCTCTAGCTACTCCTTGGTTAACCCTGTGGTGGTACTTTTCCTTCATTACCATCCTCCATAGTGTGTCGTGCTGTGACATGTAGTCCCAACACGTATTTTACAGGAGAGCTTAATTCTGAAGTTTTTCCGACTTAATATCCAGTCCACCAGCTTTCCTACTAGCACAGACTTTGTCCCATGCAACTAGGTGGGTGCCCCCTTGCCTAGCTGCCACTTTGCAGAGGAAGCTCCTAACCACCTGACCTATGTTGTCGTAGACTAAAATGGGAAGGGAGGTTGATTGCATTGTATAGATGGGAATGGTATTCAGTACTGATTTAACCAGAGTTACCCTGCCAGCGAATGATAGTGATTTATTGACCCACGATGACATCCTCGCTTCTACCTTGATGATGATGTCCAGGTACAAGTCTTTTGATGTGCATTCATGTATGATTGGTACCCCTAGGTGCTTCCCTAGATCCTCCATTTGACTTATGCCTGTAATCCTCGTTATTGCCCTTCTGATTTGAGTGGTTGTGTTTTTTGAATAGTAGATGGCCAATTTCTCTTTTGCCAAAATCTGACCAGATGCTCACTCGAACCTCTTCAGAACCTTAATCATTATCTTTGCTTGTCTCGCAGTTGCCTCACCAAATAGGATCAGGTCATCGGCGAAGCATACATGCAATATGCCGGTACCTTTTCTTGTAGCATGGAGCGAGATCCAATTTCTAGATAACTCCTCCACGACGATGGCTTGGCTGAGTCTATTAAGAGATAGCATGAAAATGTAAGGGGACAATGGGTATCCTTGTCTCACCCCTCTGGTGGCCTTCAATGGTTCTAAACTTGATCCATTCCAAGCGATGGTAATTTCCCCTATAGTGATGATGTTCATGATGATATCACTCAGGTGTTGTGGTATAGTTATTCTCTTCAGTGTATCAGAAATGAAGCCCCAGTCCATCTTGTCATACGCCTTTGATAGGTCCACCTTCATTGCCATAGTAGTGTGTTTTCCCAATCTAATCTTCATAGAGTGAACTAGCTCCTGTACCAATATGATACTGTCAGTTATTCGTTTTCCCAGCACAAAGCTACTCTGCACTGGTGTGATCCACTTAGGTAGGAACAACTTGATTCTCTCCACAATAATTTTTTATAGGAGCTTCAGACCTACATTTTTCAGAGCAATGGGTATTAGGTTATTGCATCTCTCCGACGTCTTCGTTTTGGGGATCAATATAAGGGTTGAATTCTCCATATCTTCCTCAATCGGTGCACCTACAAAATACTTAGAAATCATTGGTGATACTAAATCACATAAGCGATTCCAGTTTCTTTGAAGGAATCCCACATCTACTCCATCCGGCCTCGGTGCCTTGATGGGGTTCATCTTCATCAACACGTCCCAGGTTTCCTCTTTACTGGGCACTCACCCCATTTGTAAACGGTGTGTATCCTCCAGCATTGGGAAGCTTCCTATGTACTCCGTAGCGGTGCTATTACCCCTTCTTCTTCTCATCATGAATAGGTCAGTGAAGTATTCATGTACTACCTTCTTCATCTCGTCCTCTTCCACCCAGATGCCTTCATTATTCTTTAGCTTAGTAATTAGGTTCCTTTGCATTTTGGCTCTCACCAAGGCCTGATAGTATTTGGTATTAGCATCTACTTCTTTCATCCAATCACATCTCACATTTTGTCTCCACTCCTCCACCTCTGAGTTAATCAGTTCGTTGTATTCTAGTTGCAGCTCTCCCAGAATGTTATCTTGTTCCTCATTCCATGTATGGTTGTCTGCTGCCTACAGATTCCCAATCTTAGTCAGTAGGTGGTTTCTCCTAGCCGTGGTCTTCCTTCTTTCATTCATGTCCCATTTCACTGATCTCTTCATCAGAATCGTAATCGCTTCGTGGAAGGGCAGCAAACTGTTCCAGTTCTACTATGAAAAATTGGGGAAGGAATATCTTTTATTCCACATGATACTCGTCTTCGGTCTGAAGCACCCATTCTTTGATCTCTGCTTCATTGTAACTAACACAGGTGCATGGTCAAAATTTATATAAGGAAGGATTGTAACAGTTGTTGATAGGTAAGCATCTAGCCATGATTGATTAGCTACCACCCTATCAAGTCTTTCTATGAGCCATCCCCTTCGGAAGGTCATCCTAGGTCCAGATGCACCCAGATCTTCAAGCTCAGCATTCTGAAGACCATTCTTGAACTCTCTACAGCTGCTTAGGACAATTAGTTCCCCACCTACTTTCTCATCTGTGCTCAGTACCGCGTTGAAGTCCCCCAACACCAACCATGGTGAATTCTATGCAGTAGCCATTGCGTAGAGGTGATCACATAGAAGCCTTCTCCCCACTTGCTTTGTGCTTGCGTAGACAAAGGTCACCCTTAGCTTCTTGTTCACTCAGTAGTGTACAAACTGCCTATGGCTCGCTAAAATCTCTAGCTCCCCCAATCTTCTTCTCCAAAGCACCCATATGCCTCCTGAGAACCCCATGGCTTCGACTCAGTAAGACTGATCAAATCCTAACATCCTTATAATCTTATCTGCTCATCTCCAGAATAGCGAGAATATCAATTATGTGCAATTGTGATAAATCTCTAACTGTGATTTATGTCATATACATATCAATATTTTTTTACATATTTCATCTCCATAATTTTACTCATTACTTCTTATTGTATCATGCATTTGTCAATGCTAATTTTGTGTTTTCATCGTTGTCATTGATTTTGTGCATAAAATGTGTATACGAGAAAAAATATTATGCATAGCAGTTTGATTCACTTAATAAAAGAAAAATATAACTTATAGGGTGTGTATTTTTCCATAATTGTGTGTGTAGGTATAGAAGACACAAACATAAGTGACAACATGACATAAGGATTTTGTACAAAATTTAAATTATAAAGACCAACCATCATAACATCATGAGGTGAAACAAATACAATGTTCAATTTAATTTTAGGAGTTGCGCCAAGTCTTTTAGAAAAAATGGTAATTCATTCAACCCGTCGCCTGGGTTTGAACTCTTGACCTCTTGGTCATACAACACAAATTTTATCGTTTGGGTGCCACCTCGTGCATGTGTTCAATGAGTGATTGATTGTTCTCTATATTGTAAACTGTTTGTACTATGATACACAACTCCTTGAAAATAAAACAACAATAGGAAATAACCGATAATAGAAAGAATGCATTTGTACCAAGATGAAGAGTAATTTTGGAACACAACCATCAAATTAAATTTTATCTTTGTCATAATATTACAATGAACTCTCTGATTTGACAAATAACACTTAAATTGTTATTTGATATCATGTACTCATATCGAAAAGTTCAGTGTCATAAACCAATCATGTTGTCTTTGTTGACCACACTAAGAAGAGTTTAAAAATAAAATATAATCTTATTAAGACATGAAGATGGGTCACTTTCAAAAATTGTGATAAAATTAATATGATGAAACTACATACCCAAATATAGAGAATTGTCAATTGTATGCATGATGATTTAACTTATTATCATGAAAAAATAAGAAGACAAAATGAGGTATTTGACCAACTAAAAGTACATGAATTAAATGTTAAACATGTTATATAGTGAGATGTGTCCTTGGTGCACAACTGCACATACAAAATTATTATCTTATGATTTTTATTCTAATGGTATAAGACATTTGTGTTGTACATGATTTGAAATTTTTGAAAATAAACACCTCACAAATCTACTGAATGTATAAGAATTATTAGAAACTAATTATATGTATCTATACATATGATTATTTTAAAGACACATATATAATTTTTAGTATGTCAAAAATGTGGATAAATGATTACTCCCACTTCAAGAAAAACAATCGAATGCAATATTGCAGGCAAGTCAAGTAGAAATTTGAAAACAAATGACCCAAAAAGATGTTCTTTGTAATACAATTGTGTAGTTTTTAAAAGACAAAATTCATAACAAAAATATTACACAGAAACTTGAAGATAAATACATTTATTGTAAAATATTATAGTATAAAATATGTACATAAAAATATAAGAACTTACATGTAAATTTCGTGACATTACTTCTTGGATGTAGAATGTACACAAAATTTAACAAAAGAAATTTTTCTTCCATAATTCATGAAACTAAAATTCAAACTTTGTGGAAATGACTCATTTGTAATAGCTAATCAAGAAAGAGAGAGAAAATATGTAGTGTATAATATCATTACACATTTTCTTATAAGATTATTAGGTACAACCATAAGAAAACGCAATGCTAAATGCATCTATTACTTTTGCCAATAAATATGGTAGAAATTATCTATAGAAATCAAGTGTTGTTAAATATTATATCAAGTATAAAGTTTCAGAACATTTTTTGTATAATTAAGGAGTTCTATAAATTTTCTTTTAAGGTAATGAGGCTATAATATTCAATGAATAAAATTTCATCATTCTTATTACTATGGATGAAAAAAAAGAATTCCTATTATAATATAAAATATGATATTGTCCAAATAATAATGTTTGCATCTAGAATTCTATGAATTTGCTTGTTAAACATCAAGGAAAAAATTCTAGTAATTGTTACTACTACTAAAATGTTTTCAACTTCTTCCCATTGTGCAATATTAGGCTCGTTAACACATTTCAAACATTGTTGATAGTGGAATATCCTTCTAGATATTATCATATACCTGCACACATGTTTCGAGTTGCTTTAGGGTATATGAAAAGGAATATTTACAATGTTTTTGGTCAAGAAATCGCTTAATACAATTCTTACTTAAATGTTTCTTCAATTTGTTAGATTATCATGTCAATAATATTAATAACTATTGTACTTCAAAATATGATTGTATGTTACTAGTTTCATATTGAAATGATAATGATTTGGAATAAATAATGGGCCATTTCATGTAATTAGATCTCTTTCAATTATTTTTACGAGACTTGTTACTTTTTGTTGAATGTCATGTTTGGTTGTACATTTAATACATCCTAGTTTTTCTTAGCCACACACAAGAATTGCTTTCACTTAATTAAGAAAATATATTTCTTTATATATATAAATCACATCAAAAACAAGTTTTATTTGGATTCACCTGTACTACAACATTTCAATTGAAGTCACAGTTAGTATCCATTAGTCTAGTTAGAATACTTTAAAATTATTACATTGTCATAAAATTATAGATAAAATCATAGTTTCCAAAAGTATTCCAACACTTGCATAATTGTAAACTTTATTTATCTACTAACACAATTAGAATCAACATTTATTAAAATTGGTTCTAGCTTCCATAATACAGAAGTGATATATATATATATATATATATATATATATATATATATATATACACACACACACACACAGAGACACACACACATATATGGATACCTTAATTTTTAGTTGGTACACCATATTGCAAAATAACTATATTAAAATAAGATTACCATGTCCATTCAATGATTTTCTAACTATTCAGGCACCATTATTTGTTGAAATATTCTTACCAAAATTGGGAATAAGTGTATGCTTAAATTCTCTACGTAATATTTGAAATACTATTTGTTAAACAAAAACACAAATATGCAAACAAAAAGATGATTTTTATGAAAGTATTATTTTTCAATTAGATAGGTAATACCATGTTTTCCATGGTAGTAGTTGTCTTCTAATCCATCAGTGATATGTGTAATACAGAGATAGTTCTAAAATAATACTTTATCATTCAAGAATATTGATAGACAAAAAGCCAACAAAGTTGAATATAAATTTGATCAATATATGATACAACACTGTCAGTGTGAAGAAGTGACTATGTTTGGATGTTGGACAATAAGTAATCATGGATATGCAGTTAATTAAATGACTACTTACTGAAGCATTGAGCATCAGTCATTATCATCATTGTTTCTTCTTCAATTCCGTTCTTTTTTTTAGATAAGGTAAAATATTACTAAACCATCAAATCTACAAAAACGTATAGGAGTCTAATCCACTCTGTATACTTTGCAAGGTCACATCAGACCCCACATCAACAAAATCTCGGGTTTGATCCTCAGCAAGATCCCCGGGTTATCCTTACAAAACCAGACCAGTCTATATACAATATCATCAAAAAGTTGAAACTTGTCCCTTTCCTTTTTTCCATGCAGCCTACCATTTCTCTCTTTCCACACCAGGTATATCAGACTGGACCAAATAAGTCCCGCAAACCTTTTCATATGTCTATCCCCTTTCGTTCTATTCAAAATCCAGAGCATGGAATCTTGAAGGCTGAGGGGTGGGGTGCTGCCCCACAAGAGCTTGAGAGAGCATTGGGTCCATAGATATTTTGTATACGTACAGTCAAAGTAGATATGCATGTGTGATTCAGGTTCCTGTCAGCAGAGAAGACAGACCGGTTCCACAACAGCCCTCCATCTGCTCAACCTATCTTTAGTGGGAAGTCTACCCAAAAGAGCACGGTAAGTGCAGAAACTCCACTTGGGACAGTGTATCTTGCACCATATCAACTGGTGCCAAGGAACTTGAGGTTGGTTGCGCAAGATCCGCCAAGGTTTACTCCCCGCAACCTGCTTCCAATTCCCCTCCTCTTCCTCATTATGTTGTTTGCAATTGTCCCAAATCATACACATGATGCGCCAGATCCTCGAGCATCCCACCAAATCTTCAGCTCCACAGTTAAGAGAAGAACTGTACCGGGTTCTCATCCAGCCACTCCAAATGTTATTCGATTCCATCAAGAATTGGTGTATTCTTTTAGCCGTGGCTTCCCACATGATATCAGAAGGGTCTTTCAAACTCAGGCCACCCCATACCTCGGTTGCGCAACAACAACCCAAGCAACAACGTGTTGCCCTCCTCTCCACAAAAAACTTGCCATAGTAGATCTAAATCTACCCAAAATAAACTTCGGGATATCAGCCAGTCTACACCAAAAACTAACCATGCTCTGTAGGACATTTTTAATAAGCACCGCTCTACCTACCATGGACATATTAAGACCAACCCATTTATCAACCTTGGGCCTTAGATTATCCAAGCACATGTTGAAGTTAGAACCTCTTCTAGCACCTCCCGAGATGGGGATACCTAAGTATCTGGTAGGGAAGGACCCCATCTCCAAATGAATAGCAGCCTTCAGACGTCCTCTCCTTGCATCACAAGATTTGGATAGGAAAACCTGTGACTTGATATCACTGATGTAAAGGCAAGACATGTCCGCAAATATCCCCAACACAGCTCTAACCCCTCTGAAGATTTTAGCATGAGCAGCAACAAAAAACATCAGATCATCAACGAAGATCATATGGTTTAGCACCTTAATACCATGCACCTTATACGATTTAATGTTCCCTTCGTCTTCAGCTTTCTGGACAAGAAAGGAGAGATTCTCCATAACCATCGTGAACAACAGGGGTGAGAGCGGATCCCCCTGCCTGAGACCATTAGAAGATCTAAACAGGCCTTTGGGAACCCCATTGATAAGCACAGAAAAAGAGGTTGTCTGTACACATTGCATGAGGATATTTATGAACCTGTTAGAAAACCCCAACGCCTCCATAGTGCTCCAGAGTCTCTTCCAAGATATGTGGTCATAAGCCTTTGTTATATCTAATTTGATGCACGCCTGCTTGTTGCTGCCTTTCACATGAAAGTCCCGAAGAAATGAATGTCTAGCAAGTCATAGCATACATAGTGGATGAGAATGTCTATTAGCATCCCCCTGGGCTATAATTCTTGGGATGTAGGATTTACTTATTGGTGCAATCAATGTATTTACATTATGGAGGAAACACCATTTAAGGCCAATGATGGAGGAGAGTCTACAACCACGATTGAAGAACCAGGAAAACATGGAATGAATTTTTTGATGATCTTAGCCTCTCAAAATGCCATCCGAAAACCACCCGGTGACATGACTATGAGTCTACGAGTAGAGATTGATGCCTTGGCTCCAACATCAAAAAGTTATAAATACCTTTGCTAGCTTCATCAAGGAATTTTTTTCTATTATTTTTGTTGTTTTCTTGTTTTCATTCTTCACCCAGCAGTGAGATAGTGTCGCAGATCAAGTCATGCCCTTCTAAGAAAATGTCCTTATACTCCCATTGACTCCCGATCCATACCCCTGGTTATGTACAATTCAGCATACTTTTCATGTACACCCTTATTCTTCCCAATGAGGATGTCTTCAGGTTCCCAGAAAACTCCCTCCTTGCATGGGTACATAGGCCTTCGCAACACTGGCAGCAACACCTGTAGTAGGCAAGAGCGGAAGACCACTTTTGCTGCAAACATTAAGGAAATTTGAAGCAAATAGTCCCATGGTTTCTTTGGTGTAGAGTTTCATTTCCACCAACGCCTCAAACATCATTTTGGTGTTGATGCGGTGGATCTGTAAGCCGCTGTTTGTGGTCGAGAGAATGAAACTTGTTGTTTCCGTCAGGAAACCACAGTAGTAGCATGCACAATGGAAGGACGCATCACCTGTGGCATACAAGAGGATCTCTTCATAGGTTTCCCAAGAATTGGAGACAGAGGCATAGACTCGCAGGAGGAGGCAGAGGCATAGGATTTTTGGTAAAGTAGAGGACGTGGTTCGTGGAGGATACCAAGAGGATTAGCGTTATTTTGGAACAATGTAAGCCGCACGTGAATAGCATGCGAGGTCAGTAACGAGCGTAATGCTTCCCGGTGCTTAGCAATTGTAACAAGAGTCCAACAGTTTTTGGTAAAGTAGAGGACGGAAATGAGTAGTGGCACTTAATTGGTAGAATAGTAGACTAAGGGGTAGTCAAAGTGTAAAACCGTATAGGAGTATTCCTCGCTCCTACTTATGAGTATTAATATCTATTCTTTCCTGGTATCCTTAAATCTTGACATGAATTTCCTAATCTATAGCAAACCAAGATTTAGATATACATTAGGTTACTCTTTACCTTTTTTTGTGGTCCGGACAAGGCCGTGAGCACATGTACCCATTGACCCGTTCCATCTTTCCTCTCCGCTTCTCTTCCTCTTCCATCTTCATGGAACAGGACACTACAATGATCTGCTTCTCCTGCGATCTTGCAGACCACCCAATTCATCATCTTTGTTTTGATAGGAAACCACCCTCAAACTAGTACTTACCTTCAAGGTCTCTTAACCACGGATATACTCTATGGGAATTTTGGAAGAATTGAGATGGCCGCTCTGTGTTGTCATCAGATATCGTTAGTTTGACCACTGGGTTTGAATATCACCACACTAAGATGAATATTTATGAAGGCTTTGAATGACTTCAAGGACTCTTCACCTTATCCTAAAACTAGTCTCCATAAGTAGGTGTACTAACTCGTGCATCAACCGACCCCTCTATACACCATGAGGAGTCTATGAATATTCAGTGATTCCAAAAAATCTGATTTGCTCTTTTAAGCATGATATATTGATACTGGGAGCCTTTTACGCTTCTCTAAATACTTTTGGTCAATGACTATGGTGACTCCCAAGATTTTCCAAGGTTGGGAGTCTTGTCTCAATTTTGGTTTGGCACCCACAAGGCTCAAGATCACTCATTCCTCTTTGATTGGGAGGGAAAGCTTCAAGGGCACGAAAAGATATCACAAGCAGGCTCCAAAAGTCAAACTCATGAGCCTAGTTGGGACAAAAAAAGATGATGATTTTATAAGAGTAGTATCACGATTTTAATTGTTGTTGCACTTCCAAATCTGAAAAGAAAATATAAACCTCTTAAACCACTCGATTAAGAATGAGTCAGATTAATAAGTCAATATGTCTTGCCTATGTATCATATTGGATAGGAGAATGAGCTGTCCACTTTAGACATAGCCCAAGTCTAGTCCAAGGTCCCCTAATTAATTACAAGATGAAATATATTAGTTTTCTTTTCTATTTTCATTAACATGTATCCAAAGTTTAGAATTCCTCAATGTTCATCATAGTATCATCTCTCCACCTAGGATCCTCTCCCTTTTCTTGAGTCATGAATTAGCATTTAGAAACTTTTTAGTGATGTTCATCAATAAATGCTTCATATTTTATTTTTATTTTAAAATATCATATATAATCAAATGGCACTCTTAACTATATTTTTCAACCAAAGCATTTCTAACAAGAAAAACATAGGTGAGGCGTACAATGGTGGATAAAATGATGTATACCCAAGTGTATTACTACCTCCTTCATGAAGATGGCCAAGCACGACCACTCTAGCAGCTGAAATGATGCAATTTTCAACTATGTTTAATGTGTTTCTTAGTGGATATTGGCACAAAACAAATACCAAATGTTGGAACATGCTCTATTGTCATTCTTCAACAAAACTAATGGTTTTTACTTCTTTGAATTTCATGATAACATCAAAAATACCATGTAAGACCTATAAGTTAAGTTGGGGTATAATTTTTGTTGGCTTTTCTAATATACCACACTCTAATATTTATGATGCAAATGTATCTATTTTGTGTTACATGTATGTGTATTAAGTATTTTTTGTAATCAAAGAACTTAGAAAAGATCCAATGAAGTTGATTTGAAGTAATCATGTGTTTGGATGCTTGTAAAAGAATTCATACTCGATAATAACTTGTTCATGTGCAATGTTCAACTTGATATATATTTTGTAAAAACCAAGTGAAAATCATATGCAAACAATCCTAAACTCAGTTTATACTTTTATATACACATTAGTAAATGTATGTTCTTTAGCAAAAAAAATACTTGGGCCATTTTCTAAAATTTATGTCATCATGGGATATATAAATTTTTCTCAAATTGTAATTCAACCACAAAGCATGTCTGTCAAACGAAAGTATGATATGGGTATAGTATTTAGACCACTGGAGGTCAAGGTTGAGGTGTAGTCAAGTGATAGTTTGAATGAGCTGTTTCCCATGCGAAATAAAATTTGACCAATGTGAAATTTACACTCACCTTGTTTTGTACACAATTAACCATTTATATCCACCAACTATCTTGCATATACTAATTAAGTATTAAAATTAACCCAATCACTCTAAATAATCATCTAGACTATTCCTAAGTGTTTCTAAGAGTTCTGTATGGGTATCCAATGTACATTTGAGAAATCACCTAAACATTCTACACAATTGAAATTACTGCTCCAGTTTGCAAATAAGTATCCTACTGCACTACATCTATACTTCCCTAAACCTATGTGGAAGTTATCATCACTTGTTCATTGGTGCATGATTTTCAAAGTTTGAGATAGATTTTGTACTTTCCTTTCTTCCCTCATGTTATACATTTTGGTTTAGATCATTAGAGATACTTCCTAATGAATTTTAGTTTGAAGAGTTTTAGTGTTATTTTTAGCAAGAAGGATATACCCTAAACAAATAGCAGAAGTTGTTCTATCAATAGTGGTCTTCTGAGATCCTTTAAAGAAAGATATGGTTATCCTTGAGATAACAATGAAGTTGGACTTGATCCACAAAAGACACTTATTATTTTAATTTGAAATGCTATAAGGAAGATTTAAAATATATGTTTTAAAACTCTAGCAGGAAACCACTATGTAGTGGTTGATGGTGTTTCCTACTAGGACCACCTCATATGTTTGTTTATGAGTTTGTATATTTTATTCTTTTCTTCTCTAATTTCCAATGTACATCTTACTTTATGAAAGCTATAAATAACCTCCTTGTGTTTGCAATGTTTAGTTCTGTGCTAGAGGTATGGTTTGGTACTAGAGTAGGTATTCAAGGATCCCTCATGAGTCTTGAAAAGTGGGAGAGAAATTTCTTGGCCAAATCTATCTTGAAGGAGTGAATGTCTATTGCCTAACTTAAAAAAACTTATTGGAAATTATATTTGCAATTATTCATCTATAAGATCTTCTTTGAGATTTTCAATGTGATCATCCAACCATACGTCCATGTAAATAGAGAAAGAAATCTATGGAATATTAATACAATAAGTAACACTATGAATGCTAAGTTTTTTATTATTTTATGTCTCTTTTGTAATCCAAATTCAATAGTGTATCTCTTGTGAAGCATCCTATGGTACTTGTAGGAAACAATCTATAACTCAAGAATGTTAATGATTCCACATGAATATCATTTTTCATTAACTATAGCTATTTTACATGGATAAGAATGACATCATTTATGAAATATACTCCAAATTTACCATGATTATCACGACACCAAAATATCTTGGAAAGAGTTTTGAGGATAATGATCTTATTATGAAAATATTGAGTTCTCTAACCTCTTATATGAAATAAACTTTCTATAAAAGAACAATGATCTTAATGAACTTATAAATTAAATAGAAACCTATTAGATGAAGCTACTATACCAAGAGATGAAACAAGAGGAAGAAATTCATGCTAAGGAAAAGAGCTTGGCTCTTAAAGAAAGAGCTTGGCTCTTAAAGAAAGAGCTTCAAAGTCACCATCCTCTTCTTTAAGATAGGAATCAAGTCATGAGGAAGATAAGAACTTTAAATGTAAGATGTATGGAAATGGCTATCCTAACTAATATATTTGATATTTTTGACAATGTCATGATTGTTGGGGGAAGGTCATTGGAAGTGTGATTTACTAAAACTATGATGTAGAATAAGTCCAATGACAACAAGAAGGCTCATCCCACATCTTGGTATTCTTGTTCAAATCTGGGGTCAAATGATAATGAAGAAACTTCTCATAAGGTTGTTGCATATCTCATTGTCAGAGATGATGAAGATGAATGAGCATGAGTTATATGAAGAACAATCTCCAAACGATAATGATAGTGTACCTTATCACTCAACAAATTTTGGGGACATAAAGCATAACATGCAAGCTCTCCAGCTCAATTTCTTTGACTTAGAGAGATCTATAATCCAATTCCATGTCAATGACAAATTCAGGAAGGATGATTCAGAAGTGGAATCTAACATATCACTCAATCACCCATGGCCTTAATCTCAAAAGCCAAGATGTACTAATAAACAAATCTATGTTGTTCGATTTATATGCTTCGATAGGGCTGGTTGAGACAAACTCATATCCAGAAAACATGGTCACTCGTGCTCCATTTTGCTTGTGAAATCACACAAATAAATAATCGAGAGAGACTCACTTCCTGAGAATAAGAGGACTCAAATTCAAAAATCATACTTTGAGTCAAAGATTTCCACATCTCATAATATAATTTAAGTCAAAAAATCAGATTTTAATTCAATGCTTCAAATTTTTATATGTCATACAAATACCAAAATTATATTGATGCATGATTTTCTTATAGAATAGGAAAATACAACATGCAAAGAATAAATGCTCGGCAAATCTTCTTCTTCAACATTCTTGATAGAATATTGGCTAAAGGAATATAATTAGAAGAAGAAGACCTTGAAGATTGATGTTCACTACTCATGTATGGACGAATAGCACTAGCAAACCATCTATGGCTAGAAGAAGATATGATAGATTTCACCCATGTGACCCAAGTAACTTCCTAAAAAGAAGAGAAACCTACTCCAACACTCGCTGATAATGGATCCACAACATGGACTGGGTCCTCCATGGGGTAATCGCCCATGCCTATGTTCCCCTGAAAACATTGACTATGTCCATATCCCATTAGGGCACACGAACCAAAGAGTCCCCCTACTTCACTTGTATTTTCATCATCCTCTTAGAAGGACAAAGTCTAATTAAAATTTTCCAAAGAAGTGTCACGAGGCTCCAATACCAAAATCACAATGAGATCTCAATCCCGTAAAATTTTAAAAATTTTTAAGGAACTTCTGGTGTAGATGGTGGATCCTCATGGTGAAATTATGTCTCAAGTGGAGGTGGATGACAAAAATCATACCCGGTGTTAGATTACTACAATCAAATAAGACAAATCAAAAGATATACTATTCCTAGAGATTGGACAAAAATGTTGAGCATGTGGCAACCAATCATATGCCTCTAGGGAAAATAGTTATGGCTGGCCATACGAGTAATACCACCCAGATACTCAAAATTTGCTATCTGACCATGCATAATCTCCTATGTAGACTTACTACTCCCAACATTAGAAGGAATCAATTCAGGAATAGATCGAATGGAATATGCCAATCACTAGCCCACTTAAGAGCATCCCTATGTACAAAGCACTCCCCGAGGGTGACTAAACTAGATCGTACAAGCATCGAGAGACAAGGCAATGAAGTAGGTGACACACTATTGCGCCCTTCCAAAAAAACATATGCTTTCAGCATATTCCTTGGTAGTGAAACATAATTAGTAGGTGCATGGAAAATAAGCAAATAAGGTGCTCAGATTCACAAGCATGTTTGCTATAGAAAATGAGGGAAAATAAGATTAAACATTATGAGTCCATAGTGGAAATTAATATGACATCAAAAGTTAGATAGATCAAAAGTAAAAAACCCAAAAATTTTGGACCAAAACTTTTGTTATGGGTGGGGGAGGTTAAACACCCCATCTCACCCATTAAACTGGTATCGAACTGGCTTTAGGAAAAATTGTGAAAAGGAAGTTTCAAGCTTCTAAAAATGTATAGAAAAAAAATAATATGATAAAAACATTTTATTTATTGGAGGGCTTTTAGGGGTGCAAACATCCACGTCCTTCCCATCATTTCCCTAATAGTTCTAGTTTTTTAGGTAGGTTGGGTCCTAATCACCTCATGAGCTCCAATGGTGGAGATCTCTTGTATGAGATTAGGACCAATGTGTAGGATTCTCTAGAGGATAATAAGAAAATATAGATTGCAAATAGGATGCAATATTTTTTCCAAGATCAGATATGCATGAATATATAGATGGATCACATTTGTAGTGTTAAGCAGATTTGAGTAACTTAGAAGATTTCAAGGATATATAAGTAGTTAAAATCACATTAGTAGTTAGGAGCATAGTTTGTTTATAATTATTGTAGCCTAACAACAAAGCAAGGCAGGTGGTGTTAGATAAAGGATCCTATGATCATGAGTAATGCCAAAAATAAAGGGGGGATAATTTGATCCTCAGCCTTCATTAGGTTTGAAAGGGGACTAGAATGTAGCAGATACGGGGGTCAGTATTTAGAGTGTGGAATTAGGGTTCAAGGTTCTAGACATAACATCCTAGAAGATGTGGACCATCACCTCAATGCACCACACACTTGTCAAACAAATAGAGTCGCTCAACTGTGTGTCATTGATGGATTTCCCCAATCCACTGGGTGGCCCAGGAACGATGATAGTTATTTCCCAATTGTCAAATAATTTTAGGAATATACTACAAAAAATTGTGGAAAACCATAGAGAGAGAGATAATTCAGGACTATCCCTCATATTTATCAGGAAAAAGAGTTAAATATCCTTGGTGTGAAAATAAAGTATTTTATGTTGGATAATTCAACCAGGTAATTAATGAGAAAAGTTTGTAAAATGTTGAATTAACGAAAAATTTCACTTTTTGTCTAAAAATGAGATTTCTTCATAGAAAGCCCCAAATATGGCAACCTTGGGTGAAAAGAAATGGATTAAAGAGGCAGAAAATTTTGGAAAATTTAGGAAAATGATAAAATGTGGAACATACTCCTTCATTAGCTAGAGAATTAACATCAAGTGTGTATTTATAGCAAGTTATAGAATATAGAGTGCTAATAGTTTGCCCCTCTCAATGAAAGCTTTGAGATAAGAGTGAGAACTGTAGGCTTGTGCCAAGCCTGACCCCCCCCACCAATTTTTGGTCACAAGTGTCCAAAAGGATAAACTCATCAAAGATGTTATAACAAACATTATGGAGGGTAGAAAGTGTGAGTGATGTCTTTTCCTTCTAAAGATGACTTACTAAAATAGTCATTCATAACAAACATAAGATTGGATGTGAATTATTTCTCCAGAGAAATGATGTCCTTTGACTTAGGCACACACCTATATATGACTAATCATTCACTACCCTTAAGTGTTGATGAGCCTTTCAAGGTTTATCATCTGAAAAGTGTCTCTGATCATTTCTTCAGCTCCTAAATTACTACAAGCCTGATTCTCTATCTAACTCATGCCTTAGAAAGAAAAAGGTGGAGGTGAATAAGATATGTGGTTTTCTTGAAGTCAAGATCAAAACTCTATGATCATGGAAACGAGTGGTGACTACTTATTTGTAAAGATGTCTTCGAGAAAGGATTATCGTCTTTTCTTCTTTGTACACATCTTTAGGTTTTAGTTTTCCTTCTAATACACTAATTCAGGATTAGGATCTGAAGCCGTAAACATATGGGATGTGGTGACTTTGCCTATTTGGGATAGGGCTTTTATTGTTATATATTGACAGTTGGGTGTCAGACAAATATCTATAGTTAAGGTGACGTCCTATCCAATAACTCTATTTGTTAGATGACTAACCTCTTAGCGTATTGGAATTCTTCAAAATAAGCTGAATATGGGTATTAGGTGATCATCTAGTAAAACGATGGTCTCTGGGACTTACTACAATACTAGTACATCATCCAATTCTCAAGATCCTCAATGTGTGAGTATCCTTGACTCTCTAGTTCCTACTGTAGGGAAATATGGCTACAGAGCAGGTAGTAGAAAAAAAAAGTATCTACCATATTACCATAACTAGCAGATTGCATCGATAACTACAATATAGAAAGGATGGTTTTAAGATATACCTGGTCCTGGAGCAAGTCTAGTGACATCTCCTCATCATTGTAGTTGTGCAACTCTGATTCATAGTTGCACTGAGACTCGTCTAACTTCTGCTCCATTGAAAATAGACTTGAGCCTCGTCTTATGTAGCAGCTCCTCTTGTCACGGATTGATGGTTGATGATGTCCTCCTAGCGGCAGATAACAGCCTCCTGCCTCTAGATAAGTCCAAATAGACTGACTAGAACTCCTGTCATCCTGCTAGAACTGAGATGAAGGATTTTCCCCTCCTGTTGGCGTACTAGTCACTAATGTGCTCTCCCACAATAATAATCTCAGTTGTTCTCTCCCGTGTTTTCCCTCCCTAGTCAGGTAGGACTTTCTTGGGCTCTCTTAGTTACTACAACCAGAGAGGACAACAATTGCTAGAGAAACTAATTCTCAATTTTTTGGGATGTGCTCTGTAAAGCCCCCACTACCTCTTTATTTATAGGCAGGGTTTGGGCCAGGGTTCGCAGTCTATGTGGGAATGAAAAGAACCAAAAATCTTGAATTTTCGCAACCTGTGACCACCAAAATGGTTTTCTGTCACACCATAAGATCGTCTAGATTGCATGATGGTTATCTCATACTGTGAGATGATCATTTCATAGTTTCCCAATCACATACAAAATTGGCAATTAGTTTCTCATTAATGTTGAAAATGAATTCCTTGCACTCCATGTAATGTGCAATCCAAACAAATGCGAAAAGTATCTAGAACCTTCCTTTGGACGACTTGACCGATCTCACCCATGTGAGAAGGATGCCATAGTCACCCAGGTAGTCGTCTAGTGACTCAATCTGAGCAGTCAATTCGGTCAGTTCGCAACTTAGCCAATTTCAACTGCAATCGTCCTCACATCCCAAATACTCATCTCAACCCTTGAGATTACCATTTTGTACTCAAGTCAGCTATCTCACTCTTTGAGATGGGCGTTTGGTAGTGTAGTTAGCCTAATTTGTTGTGTGAATCAATTACATAAATGTTTTAGTAATTAATTCAGTTGTCATTCAAGATTAAACTCCTCTTCTACATTGAGACCAATGTGTGTGACCCTGTAGGTCCCATATTATGTTGGAAGTGAATATCCATAACAACTTATGACATAACAAGCAATGAGAAGTGCCTAGTCCCACATCAATTCTACCCAAGTAAATGGAAAGTTGAAGAACAACTTCACCCTACAATGTGTGTGTGGTGTTGCAGTGCTTGGATAGTTACTTTATCACTGATGTCCAGATTGAACTCGAATGATGGAGCAGTCATCCTATTCATCATTCAATCTTGTTTCTTGAACCATAACAGACTGTCAGAGATATATATGTAAGCTCAATATCACATATTGACTCACATGTGCATGGCCATGCATTTATCATTCTCGCTAATCAAGAGACCTAGGACATCAAACTCCTAGAGGAGGGACAAATCCCATTCATATCACCCACCGTCTATCCCCACGTGTCAAAGTTACCCAATCATCACCTTTATAACAACCCATGTTTCAATACTATATTTTGATGATGTCAAAGCATACCCAATGACATGTGATGAGTGTAGTGATTTCAGTCTAAGAACCATAACCACCACCATCACTATGAGAGATGACTATGACTTCCATGATGATGTCTCCATGTGTTAGTCTCATGGTGGGTCTGTCTGATACCCTATTCTCTAACATGTATCTATGTGCTTGGTTTGATATAGCCATATCATGACTAATGAGATTCAGTCATCAACCAAATCACACATTGATCTTATGTGTCATTGTTGTCTATCAACCTTCTACAATAGCAACCAATTGGAAATATAATGATAATATATATTTACTGTTAACATCTGCATGATCTCATTCTTCCAGGTCACGTACTTGAAGACATATGTCATTGAGTAATAATATTCTCTAGACATTTATAATGTTCCATCACTATCTTATAACTGAATAAAATAGAATAAATTGGAAGCTTGCCTTTATTTATTAATCATATCAATTACAAGTTATGCCATTACAATCACCATATGATTGGCTCTCTAGGCATACATACCAACAGACTCCCACTATAACTTAGAGCCTATCACACATTAATTGTATTCCAAGTGATCTAACATGATAGTCATGCTTTTGTTGTGAAAGTGCCTTTATTAAGGGGTCAACAACATTATTATCAGTTGGTAGTCTACAAATCTTTTCATCACCATGTTGTATGATCTCTCGTATGAGATGATACCACCTTTGTATATTCTTTAAGCGCTAATGCGATCTGGGTTGCTTAGCTTCTGCAATAGCGCCATTGTTGTCACAACACATAGCTCGATTGCATCGTTGATGCTTGTAACAACCCCATGTTTAGTAACAAACTTCTTGATTCATAAAACCTCCTCTTCTGCACTCAATGCAGCAATATATTCAGCCGTTGTTATTAAATCAGTAATTGTTTCTCACTTGGAACTATTCTAGGAACTATTCAATCTAACAACTCCATTATTGACACAAGAAATGAATCCTGATTGTGATTTGTAATCATCTTTGTCAGTATAGAAGCTTGCATTGGTGTAACCTTTTACAACCAACTCTTCCTTTCCTTCGTAGACCAAGAATTGATCCTTACTTCTTCTCAAGTACTTGAGGATGTTCTTCACGGCTATCCAGTGAGCATCACCTAGATTTAATTGATATATTCTCATCATGCTCAAGCCATACAAGATGTCCAGATGGATACACAACATTGCATACATGATTGATCCAATTGCGGAGGCATATGGAATCAAGCTCATGTGTTCCCTTTCTTTCAAAGAATTGGTACATCAAACTTTAGAGATGGTCACTCCAAGCAATGCTGGAAGGTTTCCTCTCTTTGAGTTCTCCATGATGAACTGCTTCAATTCTTTATCAATGTATGTGCTCTGACATAGTCCAAGAAACCTTATGATCTATCTCTATAGATCTTTATCCCCAAGATGTAGGATGCTTCTCCCAAGTCTTTCATAGAAAACATATTTCCAAGCCATGTCTATACCTTTTGTAAAGTAGGGATGTCATTTTCTATCAAGAGTATGTCATCTAAATAAAATATGAGGAATGTCACTATGCTCCCACCAACGTTCTTATACACACAAGGTTCATCTTCATTTTCAATAAATATAAACTATTTGAATATCTCATCAAAACAAAGATTCTAGCGCCGAGATGCTTGCTTCAATCCATATATTGACCTTTGTATCATACAAACTTTATTTGCAAACTTTAGATCCATAAAACCCTTAGGTTTAGTCATATACACAGCCTCAACAAGTTTCTCGTTAAGAATGCAGTTTTACCATCCATTTGCCAAATCTCATAGTCATGATAAGCTACAATAATAAGCATGATCATGATGGACTTAACCATGGCCAATGGAGAAAAAGTTTTGTCATAGTAAACACCTTGAACTTGTATGAAATCATTTGCAACCAATATGTCCCTATATGGATGAACTTTTCCATCCATGTCGATCTTCTTCTTGAAGATCCATTTGCACTCTATGGGTTTTACCCCTTTAGGTCGATTCATCAAAGTCCATACTTTGTTGGTATATATGGATTTCACCTCAGATCTCATGGCCTCAAGACATTTTTCTAACTCTGATCCCTCAATAACATCTTGAGTGGATATTCACTCATCATCTATGACCAATTCACTACCTTCCTGAGTCACAATATATCCATATCTCTCAGGTTCAAGGTGTGTCCTATTAGATGTACAAGGTTCATGTGTTACTTGAGGAATTTGAGATTCCAAAACACTTTGTGATTCTTTTGGTTCCTCTTGTGCATATAACTATTCAATGTTTTCTTGTTGGTCTCAAACCTCTCTAAGTTCCATTATGTAAATGCCCCTCCAAGCATATATATATAAGTCAACAGAAGAAAACCCTATGTTGTCCATAACATGGGTCACTTTGCTTAGAGGAACATTAAAAAACATGATATTCATATCAAAAAGATAAATGAAAAATCATGCATTAACATTGAACTTGATAATACATTTTTTACAGTTGAGTTCTTGAATTAAAACTAAGTACCAAACATGATTAAACATTATTTACACATGGAATTATCTGTAAACATTAGGGTCTTAAATTGTAGATGGCACCCCACCATGTATGTGTTGTGGAAATCTTGACCAATTCCTTAAGCTAACCTTCATATGGCACTTTTCAGGAGGTTACTTTGTACCTGCAGGTATCACGCCCCCATCAATGCATGCAATAAAAACCACATTCTAGTAACCGACATTGAGTATTACTATAACTACATACTATATTGGAAATAAGGAAAAATATGAAACTAATTGAATAGTATATTTGGTTCACATAACTTAATCATGGTGGTTGATTAAATTATCCTTGATACTTATGCACAAATGGTGATCACAAGTCACATAGACTCAACATTAACATGATGAGGATAAAATAATACAACACATTACATGATTCATCATTATCTTGGAATAATTAATCAAACTAATTCCATATGAATATGACATGAATTCTTTAAATAGAATTGAAGCATAGTATTAAACTATTAACTTTTGGGGATTTTTTATCCAGTTAAAATTTAACTTGAAACACGTGAATATGCATATAATTTCTCTTGATCATCATATGAATTATAAGGAGATGAAAACCAATACTAAATACTCAAAGTTCATGAACCCGATTACTTAAGCTTGAGGAAGTCCTAGTTTCTTTCTTTGGGTTGATGAAACCCTAATCACATCCTAAGGTTTGTGGAATCCTAATTATCTTATTCATTCAATAATCATACATTAATAATTAGGTTTGCATCAATTTCTAGAATTTCATGGTTCTCAAATGAATTATGAGAAATTGGAGTCAAATCAAATTGTAAAACTTAGCCCATCATGTAGATCTCAAAAAACTGAGCAAAATCCATATAAGGTTCACCTTCATCCGAGGTCTATATCATTTTCCACAAATTTATAAAGGTCAGGTATATTGTGACCAATCAGAAATCTCAAAAAAACATGTCACTAATAATTTCCAAAAACATTGCCAAGCTAGGCGAATCAAGAGTGGCCACATGTATAGGGTCTCCCCAAAACCTAAAGGCGTGGTCAAAAGTGACAAGGCACCAAAAAACCTAAAATTGCCCCTAGAGGCGTGCTACAAACCTAAGGATCAGTAGAGCAAAAATGACAACTCGTCCCTACCTTAGTCATTGTCTTACCGAGAGCTTCTGAGTCTCAGGGAGTACAAACCCAAAAAAATTAGGATTTTCATATTAGAAGACATGGAGATCGCTATATGGAGGTTTTCTTGTGCTGAGATCTCAGGGTCATGAGGAGGTCGGGATTGAGAGTCAGGAGTTAGGAGGAATCCAACTCAGAGGGGAAGTCAGGTGAGAGAGAAGCGATAGTCTTTGCGGATGTTACTAGGTCTAAGAGTCCCATTAAGAGTGGGGATTCTGATTAAAGGGACCCCTGAGACTTAGTTTATTTAGGTCATATAAATGAATTGATCAATACATTAGAGCTTAAACTATATGGAAATTTTCCTATATTGTTTATATGGTCAAATGAGGTTAATTTGATCTCAAATTTTGATCATCAATGAATATAAGGGTCTAGAACATTCTAACTAATTACTTTTCAATTTTGATAATCAATGAATGAATAGTTTCCTTAGTGTACATATTAATATACTTAAAATTAGATAATGGTTTTATTGCTCAATTAATGACCAGTAAAGTCCACTTTTGAAATTATCACAAAATATATTTACATTAGTTTGGGTTTTCTCCATGAGGTGACGATTTTAGATATATGACGGAGAGTGAAAGAGTGAAAGCTGTTTCATTGTAAACTTTGAATTGATTTATACATAAATAATTGAAAGAACAAATATATATCCTTTTCTCTCTTCATATCATATTTCATATGAAGGATTGATTATTTGGGTAAAATTCAACAATGTCAAGGATTTGAAATTAATTAGTGGGATTTTTTTATTAAAATCCTCATCTTATTTGAACTAAATATGGGATGTTACAATTTTCCTCCCACTGATTCTTTTGGAAATAAAACCCATTTCAAGGAATACAACATGTCTGGCAACAAAAACTTTGTTGTCAAATGGATTATACAAGTAGTATCACATGGTTTCTTTGGGAAATCAAACAAAATAACATTTTTTAGATCTAGGTCCAAGATTTTCAAGAAACATTTTATCGACATAAGCTTCACACCCCCAAACCCTCACAAATGACATTTTGGGATGCTTCCTAGTCCATATCTCAATGGTATGTTTTGAACCGATTCATATGGTACTCAGTTTAGTGTAAACACGACGGTTTCTAGATAATACCCCTCGATGGTAGTCAGAAGCTCGACTAAAATCATCATTGTCACACCATATCTAGTAATGTACGATTCCTTATTTCTGACACACCATTATGCTGAGGTGTTCCAGGTGGAGTCCAATAGGATACAATCTGATGGGCTCTAAGAAGGTTCTCAAATTCTTAGTTGAAGCATTCTCCACCTCAATCAGAACAAAGTGCCTTATATGCTTTTTCCAAGTTGGTTATGTACTTCATTCATAAACTCCTTGAACTTGCCAAGAGTTTTTTTATTATGTTTCATTAAATAAACATAGCCATACTTACTGAAGTCATCAGTGAATGTAACAAAGTATTGATACCCACCTCTAGTGGTTGTTCTAAAAGGTCCACACACATCCGTATATATGAGTCCTAATATATCACTAGCTGTCTCGTTGTTACCAGTGAAAGGGGTCTTTTCCATCTTGCCCAACAAACAAGATTCACATGTCTCTAATGATTCAAAATCTAAGGAGTCCAGATAACCATCTTTATGGAGTCTAGATATGTGGTTCTCATTTATACACCCTAGACAAAAATGCAAAAGGTATGTCTTGTTTGATTTGTTGAGTTTTAGTCTCTTGGTATTTATGTTATAAACACTTGTCTTTATATCTAACAAATAAAGACCATAATACATTGGGGCACTTCCATAAAATATCCCATCTTTTGAAATAGAACATTGACCATTTTTAATATGGAATTAAAATGCATCCTTGTCCAAAAAGATACAGAAATGATTTTTCTATTTATAGAAGGTACATAATGGAAGTTCTTTAACTCTATTACAAGCCCCATGGGTAGAGATATACTATAGGTTCCAACTGTATTGGCCACAACTCTTGCACCATTAGCAAATTACAGTTCCACCTTGCCTTTTCCCAAAGGCCAACTTCCTTTCAGATATTGCATATGTGAACATATGTGAGATACACATCCGGTATCTAGTACCCATAATGATGAAGTAGATAGATTTATCTCAATAACGTATATACATGAAGTGGAGATCACCATCCCCAACTTCTTCATCCCGAGGCCTTCAAGTAAATAGGATGAGTTCCTCTTGTACTTTTGTTTCTCCTTATCTTGAGTGTTGAAGACTTGGATTAAGGCTTGACCTCATAACTCTTCTCGGCCTTGCTTTGATCCTTGGACTCAAATTCATTGATCACCATCACAGGCTTGTCCTTCTTAAATTTTGCTTCAACATGAATCAACATGGCAAGCAAATTTGACATATATATCGCCATATTATTCACATGATAACATGTAATAAAGCAGATTTATGATTTTGGCATTGTCTTTAGAATCATAACAATTCCCAACTCTTAGCTCAAGGTGGATTCCAGTTCTTCATGATGATTAACATGTCCAATCATATTGAGAAGATGTTATTCTACTGACGTTCCCTCTGTCAGCTTAGACTCAAGTAGAACCTTTAGGATATCATCCCTTTCTTGCTTTTCAAGACCAAGTGTCACTTTCTTATGATATGTTACCATCTCAAGACCAATCATGTTTTCATTGGTCATGCAACTCATAGTTCATGCAACTAAGCATAAGGTACTTTATCTCCAAGGCATCATTGACATGCTTCAAGTAAGAATCCAGTTGTTCCCTAGGCGCATCAGGAGTAGGTATATCTGGCACTAGATTGTCAAGGACGTAGAGCTTTTACTCTTCATTGAGAACCTTACCAAAGTTCAAAACTAGTCATGGAAATTTGTCCCATCAAGTTTCTCCTTTTTTAGGACCAATCACAATATACATTTTTTGTCATTTGATTCTATAAGAGAAAATTTGTATTTGTAAAAAAAATGATTTGATTTGAAAATTTTGATGATATTAATTAGTTATTTAATTATTACCACTCCCACTACTTTATTCTAATTGATAGCCCTCAATATCAATTCAGAATATTGTAGGGTACAATATTCTAGTGGGCCAGATCCAAGATAATTTGACTGTGGCTCGATCAACTCCGTAAAACACAGTCAACCATCAAGGTAAGAAACTCCTACCAATTGCATCATATGCAATTCTAGATAGATGATATTTGCAAACCCTTACCATAATCATATGCATGCTTCTGGGCCCAGACGGTTTGAGAATCACCAGTCAAGACTGACCCAAAAGCTGACACAATAATAATTCACCCCATTTAGGAGGTGCCTGCATTATTACCATCACACTTCAATGCGATAGACGACACACCATGTGGAGGTGTAACCTATGCTTGGTCGATGAAGCTTTTCATGTGCACCTCTTTTGTAAGGAATCTAAGACTTTGATATTTTATTTGAGGGAGTTTGTATTTATATATACATATGCTTTTTCCAATCACCACATATATAGTATGTATCATATGCATGCTATATCCCACAACAAAATCATGCAATAAACAAAAGTGATGGTTATGGACAGCCTAATTTAATTCCATTGAGCCACAAGGAGTTACCACAATTGTAAAGAGGCGATATCACCTCTTTACTAAAATTTAAAGGAAGTACAAAACATCCATATTTTTAGAAGGACAAAAGATATTGAGGGATGCATGTATAATATTCCAAATAAATAAGCATGCACCAGATACATTACAAAATGTCAATAGCAGCAGAAATAAAAGAACTAAGCCTATTACATGGATTTCATTGTTCATTACATGATTGTTCTCAAAAGAAAAAGATAAGAGAAAAGGATCTATCTATAGAAACCTAGACATCCTTTCAGATAGCTTGGTATCTACTCCTGAGATGAATTTCTTCAAACTTGTCCTTCTCCTTGCTCAGCACCAGCACCTGGGTGGTTGGGAAAGCACCCAACAAAAGGGGAAAGAAAACAAGGTATGTGTCACAAAACTAATGTAGGATATCAAGACAAGTACAACAAATAAAAATAGGCTAGGGTTCATCATATGATGAAGATAACAAGAGTATGAGGCTATATTCAAAAGAAACTTGCCATTAACAATTATATGAAAAAGGATTTGCATGTAAGATAATTATGTCTACCTAACTAAGTAGGGTTGAGGCACCTACCAGACCTCTAACCTTAGGTGAGGGGAGAATAAGATATTTCCAGTCACCTACAATATTATGGGGAGAATAAGACATTCCCCAGGGCGATTATTTACATGCCCTCTGTGGGTGGTTGTACATAAGTATCACTACTTTAAATAGAACATAAATCCACATGCTAGAGAAAGTAGTCATGGAAAGAATAATCATATGAATCAATAATCATGGCAATGGGGTATAAGACCCAAACAAGAAGAAATTATAATCTAATTTGAGGCATGAACAACATTAGGATTCAAGAATAGAATATTTAGGGTTCATTTAAACCTCATTAGGGAAATATAGGGTTGGGTTGCAATTATCCCAACATAGGGTGTAAGGAATGCACAAACCTCTCTTATTGATATCAATTACTAACTTTCACCACTTTAATTGAGTCCAAGTTCCACTTTGCCAATTTTCAATGTTTTAAAATGTCTTAGAGTACATAGTGCACATTAATATATAGAAAACCTATTTTTAGAGCTTTTTAGAAAAATTCGGATTTAGCTTTTGAAAATATCACCAGTGAACTTATTATGTTTTCCTTATCAAGAAAACATATATTTATGTTAATTTTGGAGTTATGATGATTAATATGTAATTTTTATGGATTTTATGCATTAAATTAGTTTTACAAAAATCACCATTCGTCAAACCATGAAATCAGACCTTGAAAATATTTTTATTAGATAGATATTAATTTTTCAATTCCAAAACATATTTATTTGTCAAATTTGGATAAGCGGTTTAGAAGATATGAATTTTACAATACTGACCAATAGGAAATTGCCACATCATCAAACCGATCGAGATAATTTAAGAGAGAGGGAGAGGGAGAAAAAACCATTTGACCCAAGATCAGGTTTGAAGTTGCTTAGATAACAAAACTAGAGATTCTAGAGAAGATAAATGGCAAGAAATCAAAACCTTAGAAGAGCATGGTAAAAAGAGATGGAAATCATCGATTTTCAACATAAAAGCATGCGTTTTAAGCATGTACTAAGCAATATATGAGAATGGTGTTAACCAAACTTGCCTCTAGGAAGGTAATAAGGTTCAAACAGAAAGGATTCCGAGATTATAAGGTCTGGTTGCTCCAAGCCAAGCTCCTTTCTTGAGCAAAGATCACCTTCTCCACTTTAGAGGTGCAAACCCTGGCAAAAGAGCAAGGAGATGACATGTTTTAGGGTTTTAGGTGGAGTTTTACCATGTATGGTCATGGTTCCGACCTAGAAGAAGGTGTAATGAATACTATCAGTATGAAAATAGGGAATTAAGGGAGTAAACTTACTAGTTTTGGTCGAAATTACCAAGGAGGAGCTTTAGAAACCCTAATAGAGCAATTTGGAAGCCCTAGGAGCCTTCTTCACCATGGTAGGCTCCCTATATTATCTTGGGGCAGCAACTTTGTGGAAAAATATAGAAGGAACTATTATCTAAGCTATAGGAAAGAAAAGGAGAGCAAGAGTTTTCGAATTGTGAGTTGGGAAGGGGTATACATGGCTATATATAGAAAGAGGTGAAGCATGAGGAGTCTTAAGGGACTTTCCATGTGCCTTTAGCCTAGGGATTGATGGACATGCAAGAGGATAGCTCATAGAGGCTTCATGCATATAAAAATTCGGTTCTAAGAGCCCATATATTATTCTAGGCCATCCCCACTATTTTTCAAGAAAGAAATAACCTCATTGGTTGATAGCTTTTAAGGATAAGCATCTTTATAAAGAGGGTAATCCCTATAATGCCCTTGGAAAGAAATACCATCAAGCCAAGGTGAAACTAGGTTCTCCAATGGTTTAAAATCTCGTTAATGGTAAGGGAATATATAAGGATTAAAATTCAGTTGATAATTTGCAAAGAAAACATCCCAATTGGGTAAATTGCATAAAAGTCCAGAATGTACCTAAAATTGCATAACTTGCACAAACAACATCTAAATCAAACCAAATTTGAAACTTAGCCTCATTTTATGTTTTCAAATCATATCAAAAAGTTAGATTAAGGTTTATAGTACTTAATTATGGTAATTAAGCTTTCACTAAGGTATTTGTGCATAAATCCTTATATTGGTACAATTAGTGAATAAATGTTCACTAAACCACTATAAATTCCACTAATTAAACATAATTGACATAATGGATAGAAATGAGAGGGAAACTTGGGAAAAAGGTTTATATGGAGATTACATCTAAGATTCATTATGTTACAACAATCTAGGTATACATCACATCCACAAACCTATTTGTAGATGAATATCCATGCTTGCCAATACGAGTTGATTGGTTCAACTTTTATACCCGATTACCTCACCTCCTGGTTGGTCATTTGGTCGTCTCACTAGTTGTCTGGTTCTTTTATCCACCATCTTTTAGCTTCTCTAGCTAATCGGTGGGGTCCACCAGGCAATCAGATCGGCTCATCCTCCATGTCCTCTAAGGTCCTTCAGTGCGTCTTCTTGTCTTTGGGACATCTTCATCTTTGTCATAACAAGAAAGTAAAGTATCCTACTTTTACATGTTAATTGTGAAACCTCAAGTTGTATTCAAGGGGAGAAAAGGTAGGAAATAATTAAATTTACATTGGGAAGATAAGATAGAGTCTATGGATGTAGATCGAGATAAAAGGATAAACCAACCACACAACCATGCACAGATAATAGGGTTCATTGGCCATAACCATGTCATACATCCACCATCAAAATTGACTTTAGGGAGATGTGTATAAATTTCACACACACACACACACACACACACACACACACACACACACACATATATATATATATATATATATATATATATATATATATATATATATATATATATATATAGGGTAATGATCTAGTGAGAAACATATCTGGTGAGAGCATGAGAGGCATTTGAATAACTCTTCACATAGATCAATTTTTCATAATCCAACCATACATATTACAATTATACCTTAATATCTACCTTCCTATAAAATTTTATCACCATCCAATTTGTAGATCATTCACAACAACCAAATATTTTTTGACGCTCTATATTGAATTTTAGGCTGACCATTGGATGTAAAAAGTGTATATTGTACATGGACATGTAAACAATGTCTGATTGCAATGATTTTTTGCGAGAAGGTTAATGAAATGATGCCTTTTCCATGTATATGGTTGGATTTTAAAAAATAATTACAAATTTGTAGTTATTCAATTGCCTCTCATGCTCTCACCATAGGATGTTTCTCACTGGATCGTTATCCTATATATATATATATATATATATATATATATATATATATATATATGCACACACACACACACACACACACACACACACACACATATATATATATATATATATATATATATATATATTTGAGTGTGTGTGTTAGATTGAGATTATTGTTGTATTATATTAAATAGGATATTTTTCGCACCACATGCAATAATAGAACAAAAAAATGAAAATTGGATCATATCGATTATTCCATAATATAGTAAATTGATGTTGGCTCTGATACCATTGTAGGAAAATATGGCTACAGAGCAGGCAACGAAAATATATTTTTTATCTACCATATTCCCATAATCAGCAGATCGTGTCAATAACTATAATATAGAAAGGATGGTTTCAAGGATATACCTGATCTTGGAGAAAGTCCAGCAACATCTCCTAGTCATTGTAGTTGCACAACTCTGACTCCTAGTTACACCGGGGCTCATTTGGCTGCTCGTCTATGAACAACAGACTTGTACATCGTCTTCTACAATAGCTCCTCAAGTAAGGGACTAATGGTTGACGATGACCTCCTAGCGGCAGACAACAACCTCTTTCCTCTAGAGAAGTCCACTCGGACAACCTAGAACTCTTGTCATCCAACTAGAATTGATAGGCAAGATTTATCTGGCATACTAGTCACCAACTTGCTCTACCACAAAAATGATCTCAGTTGTTCTCTCCCATGTATATCCCTCCCTAGTCAGGTAGGACTTGCTTGGGCTCTCTTGGTTACCACAACTAGAGGGGACAAAAAATATCAGAGCAAATAATTCTCAATTGTCTTTATTATGCTATGGAAAGCCCCTAGTATCCATCAATTTATAAGTAGGATTTAGGCCAGGGTTCCCAATCTGTGCGGGAGTGGAAAGGATCGGAAGATCCTAAATTTTCACAATTTGTGACCACTGAAATAGCTGTCTAGAACACATGTTGGCATGCACGATGGTCACTTTATACTGTGATACAACCGCTTTGTAGTTTCCAATCACATACAAAATTGGAAATTTGTTTCTCATTAATGTTGAACATCAATTCCTTGAACTTGAAGTAATGAGAAATGCAAATGAATATGGAAAGTATCTAGAACCTTCCTTTAACTGATCTAATCGGCCTTTCCCATGTGAGGTGGCTGTCTTGTTCTCCTAGACGGATTTTTGGTAACCCGAGTCGATTCAGTAAGTTTGGTCGGTTCGCATCGTATCCAATTTCAACTCAAATCGACCTGACATCCCAAACACTCGTCTCAACCCTTGAGACAACTGTTTGGCCCTCCAGATGGTCGTCTCACTATGAGAGATGGGCATTTGGCAGTGTAGTCAGCCTGATTTGTTGTGTGAATCAATTACCTAAACATTTTAGTAATTAATTCAGTTGTCATTCAAGATTAAATTCGTCTTCTAAGTTGAGACCTATGTTTGTGACCCTATAGGTCCCATATCACAGTGAATGTGATTGCCCATAACAACTTATGAAATCACAAGCAATGAGTGGTGCCTAGTCGCACATCAATGCTCCCAAGTAAATGGAAAGTTGGAGACCAACTTCAACGTACAATTTGTGTATGGTGTTACAATGCTTGTATAGTTCCTTTGTCACTGATGTCTAGATTGAACTTGAGGCATGGAGACATCACCATATTCATCATTCAATATTGTTTCTTAAACCAGAGCAACTATTTGAGATATAGGTAAGCTCAATATCACATATTGACTCACATGTGCATGGCCAATAATTTCTCAGTCTTGATAATCAAGTGGCCTAGGACATCAAACTCTTATAGGTGGGACAAATCCCATTTCTATCACTCACAGTCTATTCCCCATTTTCAAAGTCACCCAATCATCACTTTTATAACAACCCATGTTTTAGGATTGCATTTGATGATGTCAATGTGTACCCAACGACATGTGATGAGTGTAGTGATTTCAGGTCTAAGAACCACAACCACCACCATCACTATGAGAGCTGACTATGACTTCCATGATGATGGATTCCATGTGTTAGTCTCATGGCAGGTCTATCCAATACACTGTTCTCTAACATGTATTTGTGTGCTTGGTTTGATATAGCCATGCCATGACTAATGAGATTCAGTCATCCACCAAGTCACACTCTGATCTTATGTGTCATTGTTGTCTATCAACATTCCACAATAACAAACGATCAGGGACATAAAGTGAATATATATATTTACTCTTAACATCTACATGATCTCATTCTTCCAAGTCACATACATGAAGACATACGTCATTGAGTAATATTATTCTCCAGACATTTATAATGTTACATCATTATCTTATACATGAATAAGACATAATAAATTGTAAGCTTGCCTTTATTTATTACTCAAATCAATTACAAGTTAAGACATTACAATCAACATACGATTGGCTCTCTGTGCATATGTACCAACACCCACTTGATTTAAATGTTGTTACCAAAAGGAGGTTTGGGATTTCAATCTTTGGTTTTTGAGTAATGATACATGACATAGAAAGGTTCTAACAATTTGGCTCATCTTGAATTCATGATCTAAGATTTTTAAAATATTTTAGAAGTGGAAGCATTATTAGTTCAATCGTAGGTCATGATCTAGAATCTTATACAATTGAGGAACATGAGTCAGTTTTAGGTCATTATATAGGGCCATCCAAAGATTTGACCATTGGTTTGTGATTTTGGTTAGATTTTGATTAAGGATCTAGGACCCAAAAGATATTAAAATGGTATTATGATTTTGGTTCAATTTTAGGTGATGACCCATGGCCCAAAAGAATTGTAAAGAGAAATGCAATTTTAGTATGGTTTTAAATAATGAGATAGGAACCAAAAGATTATTGAAATGGTTGCCTGAAAGCTTGGTTCTATTTTACATCATGATCCACGACCATGGTGATCTTAGAGTTTGATCAAAGAATTATATATTATACCAAAATAGGGGATTTTATAGATTTTTAGCCAAGATATAGGATCCACATGTTTTTAAATTTTTTTGCCTATTTAATTTGTATTTGTGTGTTAGTTCTTAGAAGGTTTTTGGAAATCGTGACAAAAGTCTACATACATGCTTGTAATTTTTGCAAAAGTTTGTTAATTCTAAAAGAGGGAAGATGAGAAGGGGTCAAAAATCCTTCCTATTCACTCTAGCACAATAGCAATGATGGTAGAGATCTGCTTGGACGATTAGCAACAATGATTATGACAAAGAGAGAAAGAGAGAAGCAATAGTAGATTGTTGTGTTTTTCTGGATGTGAGGCTCACAAATCAAGCAAATCTACGGTGGCTCTCTATGTGTGTCTTCTATACGACATTCTATTGTGCGGGTTAAGCTACAAGTCATCTACTCTGGTGGTATCTTCAGGAGATCTTTTGGGCTCTATTATTCTCCAAACAAGTGCATCTTCCATTTTTACATTTTAGTTTGGACATTTTGGATCTCAGTGAAAATCTAGATTTTGGCCTCCTAGTATTCTTAATGGTCTAGAGATTGAAGATGACTTTAAAACACCATTTGATTCACGATTCAATTTCTTCCATTGTTTTGATGTTTTTTTGGTCATCCATGTTAGAATGACCTAATTCAAATCATTCTACAAAGTTTATGTTGCCATGGTTGTGAAATTGTAGATGACAGCTTGTGAGGAGGATCCCATCATGGATAGGAAGGATGTAGGTGATTATGTTGGGATTACGGCATATCCATGGTTCATATCATTTCTCAATATGTTAACTTTATATCTGATACATGAAAGTTCTAATTTATGTTTTCTCTTGAAGGTACCACGAGGGTTCCAATAGGGTCGTGGGAGAAATTCTCCCATTTGATAAGTTTGTGGCATATCTAAGCATGTTGCGGATCAACCTACAAAAGTGAGGCGAGTGGGCAATGCAGTATAACTTGGAAACTATACTCCTTGTTATTTTCTTGATTTTGATAGTACTTGATCAGGATTTTCACATGTGGCGATGGTTGTTGACTTTGTCTCTCACCTCATCTTTTAGGGTCTTGAGTGTTGAATGTGTATTTGTGGAGCCATTAGAATGATTTGGGGATGTTGTACACTGAGCTAGTTTCTAAAGAGATAAAATAACTTAAAGGAGGTAGATTTGGTAAAATTTCTTAGTGTGGTATAGTTGATAGGTCATACTCATTCCTATGAGAGCTATCACCCTGAGACTAGTACCATTAGCTTATCCTTTGACAAGATGGACATAACCCCTAGTGAGTTGTTGGGATCAATGGGAAAGGTATTTGCAGTATTACTATTCATTTGTTTCTAGACAAATAGGAGTGGGGTCTCATCATCTTGTTGGGATATTAGGGGTACACCCCAATGACATTGTCATTGCTTTTTGATACAAAGACAACTTTACTTGTTGCAATCCACCTTCTTTTGTGAACGTGAGAGGAAGGTTGCTAGTGATCCTTTCTAGGAAGCCCTGAGAGATAGGATAATTTTGTTTGTGTTGACCAAAAGTTGTACCTATAGAATCAATGTTGGAAATAGGGGAGAAATGTTGGTATGTATGCACAAAGAGCTAGCCATATGATGATTGTAATGTGCCATAATGTAATAGATTTCATAGTAATAAAGGAAATTATATCTATTCTATTTTATTTAGTTATGAGATAATGATATAACGTAGTATATGTCTAAATAATGATGTTACTCAATGACATATGTCTTCAGGTTGAGGACCTAAACATTGAGATTATATGTATGATAAGAGTAAATAAAATCTTGTTATGTCCCTAGTCATATAATATTATGGAAGCAAATTAGACAACAATAATACATAATACTAGAATATGTGTTGGCTAATGACATAATATCATTAGTCATGATATAGGATATCAAGCCAGACACATAGGTATTTGTTAGAGAATAGTGTACCAAATAGACCCACCTAGAGATTGATACAAGGAACCTTTGAATGTTAGTTAGAATTGACTCTCAGAGTGATAGTGGTGATTGTGGTTCTTAGACCTAAACTCATTACGCTCATCAAATGTCATTCAATGAACTTGGACACCATCTAAGGTGACCTTGAATAAGGGTTGCCATAAGGTGGTGCTCAGGTATGTTGTGATACATGGGGATTGAGTATGAGTGATGTAGATGAGATTTTTACATCCTACTAGACATGATATCATGGACACTATCTCAGCAGTCTTCACGAGACCGAGAAACATAGATTGAGTATTAAGAGGATGAAGATTACATGCCTCATTGTAACATCTCAAAACTTAACTTTTAACTCTAGAAACATTCATACCCTGGTTAGGAAGATAGTATATTTGGTTCCTTAGATTTGACCAAACAAGGATAAATTTTTGCCTTAATGAATATTGTTAATGCATATAACATATTAGTAAATGCACATGCTTTGCACATGATCCCTATGTATACTACTCAGAAAATTGGTGAAATTTATATTTGAAAGATACAATAATGATGATAAACTTGATAAGAAAAATATTGATCAATATCATATTTATTCTTTATTGTTTCCTATTTTAAGAAGTATTATGCAATCTTCTCCAACTCTAATTGATCATTTTAGATTGGTACTTTATTTTTTTCTCAATCCCTTGTCTTACCTAGTTTGTATCGCATTGTTTTTCCATGTCACTTCTTCAATATAAATGCATGTGCTTGTTTTACTTTAAATATTAATGTATATAATTTCTATAAGTACCATCAATATGTCTAAAGTTTGCTAGGAATAGTTTAAAAGATTCACAATGTGAAACCATGCATTGATTCTTTTTATGGCAACCATACCATTGATTTTGCCATTTTTTTGGTTGTACAATTCCACAATCAAGCTTGTGTATATGTAGTTCCTAGTATAGTAACGGCCACAAAAAATCACCCTATTAACTTACCAAAGATCCACATTAAAGAAATGTCTCATAAAAACAAAAATCAAATAAGCCATTGTCTATTTTAATACAATTGTACTATATATAATATATTGGCATAGGCAATACTAATCTTTTTTTGCTAGAATAAAGAATTTTTTTTCTTATAGTGTTCGAATTTATGAATACTTCACTTTTTTAGAGATCATGTCCTTGCAACATTCATAATCTATGTCATGGCTGGTTATCTATGGTTGTTCCTAGGAAGTTGACCCTATAGGAAGACTAATATCATTTATTTTTATGTCTTTGATTTTACACAACCTAGAAATCATCAACATCCTTGATGTTCCTAGTAGAGGGTCCAGTAGTCTTGACTATGTTATTTGTGGAAGCTTGAGATGATTCTCCCTTCTTATATTTAGGGATGTGGTCCTGGTTAATAGCTTCTTTTGTCTTTGTTAGCCTCTACTCAAGCTTTTTTGTGTGTATATCCATGGAGTAGGTGACCATCAGGGTTTTCTCAAGTGTTCCGTTGGAACTTGTTTCTTTTTCATCTCAGTATGGAATCAATTATTCTTATCATGGAGCATGGGAAACCTGTCAAGAAATTGATTTCATACACCATGTTTGAAATGTAAAAATTTAGTATGAAGTGACACTTGAAGGAATGGATTTCTTTTTGGAACTTTGTTGTGGATTATAAACAAAAAAGGTGGTGAAGACACAAATATAGATCACGATATATTTTGAAAAACTCACAAGTACATTGTAGAAGTTTCAAAGGTGATTTTAGTTGTTAATTGGATAAAGGTGAACCTACAACTTTTCTAGAAAATTACATTGTCTACCATTAACTGATTAAGGGCCATATGTGGTTTCTTTTGAAATGGATTGTTTACAATTATATATCATTTTTCAATGTTCTAATATTATATTGGAAACAACTTCTAATATGTAATGAGTTTTAAATATTTTTCATACTAATAAAATCAACATATGGTTTTTATGAATATTGATTTGTCATTACAATTTAGAATCGATAGACATAATTTTGTGTTGAGTTTTATGTACCTATACCTGTTTGGCTGATCTTTGATAAATTTATAGACATGTTTACACAAACTTGTATATTTTCATTTTATCAGATGACAATAAAATATGAAATTTAATGTGTGAGAATGTGATAGTTTGTAAATGATATAGAATTAATATATGCATACATTTTTCATGTATATGTTTACACATCAATATTTACATACATATATATACATATTTTTTATATGTTCACATTATCAAAGAATTTTAAAGCCATACATACCAACATATTTTGTGGTATCCTCAATGTCAATATACTACACACTATTTCTAAATTGTTGGATCCAAGTATTATTAAAGGGTAGTAAGAGATATAAATGTAGGGAGGAAAGATAAGGAAAAAGAGAAGTTAAAATGGGAGATAATTTCATACTTTCTTGATAAACAATGCCTCTAGTTTTTTTAGTGCTTACATCTTCCTATAACTCTAATGGACATGTTGTGGATTTTGATCAACATTGACTATTGTAATAGTATTGATGCATCGAGAGTCATTTCTCAACTAATGGAAACTTGGTATTGATGGATTGCCTCCTTAACAATGACTACTAACAAAGTAAAGACTCACATTGAGAATTTGAAGGATATCAAGGAGTGTGATAGAGTATTGTATTATTATATCATTTGAGTAAATGATTGTACCATATTCCAAAGTGAATGGTTTTTAAATTTTTTGTAGACTTGATATCACACTACTATTAGACGTCTCTTGACAAGTTTCTTGCATGAAACCAAATATTTAAATAAATAGAAAATCACGCAACATTAAATTTAGGATTCTACTAATTGAATAACACCTAAATTTAAAAAATAGGGGTGTCTAGCATTCTAGATAGGGTGTCAACTATTTATTTTTACACTTGATTGATGTCTTGTAATTGTTCTATCTTTATAATAAGTGAAATATTTTTACTCAAATAATTATTGCATATAACTGGTCCAAGTCTCTAATTTGTGGTACTGTACCTTTCTTTATAAGAACTCATATGTTACATATTATAGGATTATGACTTCTTGCTACTTATGTCATGATACTTATCTTGTTGAAAATTTGATGAGGTAAGGCACCAGGCAAATAATATGATATGGGAAGAAAATGTACATTTTTAATTGGTATACATAGTGCTTTTATATTTTAGATGGACAAGGTTTCAAGTAACCAGATGTATTTAGAACAACAATAAATACTACTAAAAAAATAAATACTTGCATAAGAAAGAGAAAACAGAGTTTGCACAAATACTAGACAAATACTAATAACCGTAAAAGTTATGATGATTTCGTATCATAAGGTGCATATGCAACTCGTAATCATTTTGTCCCACCATAAGATTCATATCAAATGATCACTTAATAGGAATACTATTCTATAGAAAAAAATCATGTCTACATCTAAAAGTATAAAAGTTCTTTTAGAAAAAATATATAATTAGGCTGTTGTAACCCTATTATCAAAATACAATCTATAATGGTCAATGTCAATATAGAAAGAAGAATATCTGAAAAGTAAAGGGTTTTGATTGCAAATGCACAAAACCAATATTTTTAAAAACATAAAGGAAGGGTATACAATACACAAAAGTTAAAGGTGAGAAATAAAATATAGTTTGTTTAGATGTTTTTAAAAAAAGTGAAACAAAGAGTGGTCATGACTCCAAAGGGTGTGTCTAGTCTAATGGTTTAGATATGTCTGTAGGAATTACATTGCTAAAAATTTGTAATACTTGAAAATATAATAAACATGTATTAACTCATTGATAATAATTTAAAGATAATGTAATAAATAGTTGATTACCAATGCAAATGAAAATGGAATTCTACTCATTGAATTTATAATCAAAGTCGAATTGTTATATAGTATAAGAATTTATTTGAAGAAAGTATTGATACATCCTAAATATGTAGTATTATGGACCTCACTAAATAATCTTGAATAAGAAAACTCCCAGGAGCATCCCACTCTACAAGGCATTGTTCCCTAGTCACATATAATATTTCTTATCCTTGTATAAGTATGAATTAAATTATAGTCATAATATTTAAATGTTTTCAGCATAGACTAAGAATGTATAAGGTAATGGAACATGTAATTTAAATGTCTATAAGTCTAAACTATTATGATAATAATTAACATCTAATTCTGACTATACTAAGGAAATTCTAATCTTCCAAAATAGATGAAAGAATGTATAATAATTGTACATGTAATTGAATTTACTGAACTAAGATCTAGATAATTTTGACAAGTATTGAAAACTAATATTTTATATAGAATAATATGCAACAAATCATGTATATATTATATGTCATCGAGCATGTGTAAAGACAAAAATAATATTATAGTAAAATAGATATTATATTTGTAACTAATCTCCATGATGAGTAACTTGCTTGAGTTATTAAAAATTAATATATGAAGCCAAACATGTTATTGTTTTGATATTTACAAAATCACACTGCATTATAATTAATCAAAATATTTTAAAAAATAATTTCAAATATGAGTTATTTAAATATATTTTGAATTTATTTCAATTAATTCAATGAAACATACTAAGAAATATTATATGTGACATTTATGTTAAATGAATATTGGTAATCAAGCCTCAAACAATATTGTTAATGACTACCTTTAAGTCAAAACCACAATGAGGGACATAAAAAACTTTGTTGACCAAACGATGGACAACATGACATTTTGAACTCAACTCCTGAAAGTAAAATTGTTATAGATAGAGTATAAATACTTGTTTTTACTTTGATAAAAGTAGACTCTTCATTAATCCAATTGGAATTCAACTATCATGAGAGTATGACTATGCATATAATGTTTAAGGAATGACTGTGAACTTCAGAGTACCTAAATGAAAGGGGAATGCATGAATGGAGAAAATAAGAGATACATATTATTCCCACATATTTTATATTTCTTATTGCCAATTGTGGAGTTTTATATACATCAAATTTAGTGACAAACTCTAAACATTCAACATGACTGGGTTTTCCATGTATTGCAAGACCTTGAACATTAAGGATAATGCATGAATGAAATACGACCCTTGCAAATAGTAATAAATTTTAGCAACTAAAATATATATAAAATAATAGAGTTTTTTCTTCATATGTGTATCTCACCATAATCATTGTGATCATGTAATCTATTGGAACATAATGATTTACTTATTCATAAGTTCTATGACATCTTTATTCTTATAGATAAATCTCTCAACTCCCTTTTCCTATCTTTTTTGTTTGTTGATTTCAAATTGAATCGATAGATACAAATAAAAGAGGGAGTTTGAATATTCATCCAAGAAGTTAAGAAGAATTGCAATAAATTAAAGCTTATAAAACTATCAAATCTAAGTATAACTTCACCAAGGAACTACTTACCACTACCAGACATATTCTCTTTTACAATATCATTTCATTATATATATATTTCTTCTACTAGGAAGTGGCCAACAATATTAGTTGTCAAATAAAGAAATTTACTCATAAAATTAAAAATCCAATTGAAAATTAGTATATAGCATAAGGATTTAAAAGAAGAATATAATGGTACCTCCAAAAATTCAAGTCTTATTCACCCATCCTATAATCTTGAATACATCGCCCTCCTGAAGATATTGTTTCCCATTCTCATGTATTGTATCATATTATTGTATTGTTATGAATAAAATGATGAGTAATAAGCAACTATAAGAAAATCTTTTTGAGTTTAGAATAAGAATATAATAATGAACACAACATGTAATTTAAATGTGTATAACTATGAATTCTTATGCTAATCTTTTCTATTTTAATTATAATCATACAAAGCTAGCTACAAGTTTCAAATAAAGACGAAGTAATACATAAGTAATCATACATATAATTTTATTTTTATAAACTAAGATTTGAACAATTTTGACACGTTTTGAGAAAATTAGTACTATTTAGTATATGTAAAACAAATTATGTATGTATAGTATGTTATCAATCTCTCATAAAATAACATGATATAGTAAAATATAATACTTTATATTCATAATTGATCTATGTGTTTGAGTAATTACATGATTAACCCCCAAAGATACAACATGGCCAATGTTTTGTAAGTTATAAAATCATATCACACTTATCATGAATAATATATGTGTCATGTGTACTTGAGAGCAACTAGATGTGTCATTTTGCATCCCAAACCAAATGGGATCCTCCCATTTTAATATGTGTCATGTGCACTTGAGAGCAACTAGAACAATACACAATCAATTAATCATGCCTCAAACTCATGTATAATACCTAATGCTTCTAATGTACTTATGCATGCATAATGGGTGGGCAAAACGTTTCTAATCATACACCCTGGTTAGATAGGCTACATTATAATCTTCATTTTTCTTCCCATCCCATAAGAGACACCCTCTAGTGCTTTTCCAAGTTCTTCAATATAATCTTCCTTTTCCTTTAGTCTCGTCACAATTTTAATAGGACCTCACCAAAGGTCTTCATCACTGGTGTTCTCTTCCTCCTCCTCATGAGTATCTGAACTTGAACTAGTGTCCAAGTTCAGTGGCACCATCCATGAGAGTTGTTCTCTTCTTGCTCATCTTCATCATCACTAAGTAACAACCTCCATTAAGATTGTGCTTGTGGTTGTGTAATTTAAATAGTTGATGACATACAATGGTGAGCTGGCGCAGTTTGTGGTGAAGTACACAAAGAAGACAGGGAAGCTGCACCTTTGCCTCACCATGGACCTATGGTGACTTCTGGATCCAAGGAATCAATCATAGCATTGATATTCACATCGGATGCCTCCTCTTCTTCATTGTAGGTAGCATCTAAAGTATGAATTCTAGAAGAGGACTGGAAGCAAGAGCCACCCATTAATGCAAAACACCAAAGAGAGAAAGAGATGGAATAAGAATGTTGGTGGAGGCGTGTTTGGTACATGCCTTTCTTTCGATGATGGCTTGCATGCCACTCTGGAGCCCTTTCTTGATACTCTTCATATTTTCTTGAACTTTTGGTTGTAGAAGAAGTGGAGTTAGGTTTTTGGGATTTTGAAGAGGTTGGCGGAATAGAGGTGGACATGAAGTTTTTTGGCTGAATATGGTGGAGAAATGAGAGATGGGGGTAGAAGAAGGCTTGTTGGAGTGGATAGGAGCTCAATTAAGGATGGAGAAGGAGATATGGACTATAGGGAGAGTTGGAGGGTCTTTGTTGGTTTCTTGGGGTGTGCCACAAGCTTGTAGACTGTAGAAGAAATGAGTGGTATCATGGTGTTCTCAAAAAAAATATCAAATTAAGTGGTGGGTCTGGATCCGCCACAGTAGTATTGGATGCCACAGTAGTGGTGGTTGGCTGACGCCATTGCCATGTGGTCCCCACACTTGTGGTGTTTCCAATGCACACTTCTTAAATTCCATTGACTTCTCCCATCCATTCGATAAAATCCACCATGGTCATTGTGGGTGATGTAGTACCTCATTTCAATGTAGAACTCCACTAATCTTCACGTTTTTTTACAAAAATGGTGTTTCACCATATTTCTTCCAAAATGTTGCTATTGCAACTCATTTCTTGGTCTCTAACATGTTCTACTATCAAACTTAAAACTCAAATATAAATTATTATATAGAAGTGTGTGTGTGTGTGTATTTCTTGTAACATGTGAAAAGTAACAAAAAAGAATCAAAATTGAAGGTTGGGAAATATGGCTACAAAGATGATAGAAAAAACAAAACATTTTGTTACCAAATTCCCCTTGACCAGTGGATCACGTCAACAATAATGTATTTGTAAGGAAGGTTGTAAGACATATACATGGCCCTAAAGTAGTGTCATGACTACCCTTGTAGACGTGCTTCTTTAGTAAGTAGCACATGGGTAGTTGTTGACGGTGCCTTCCTAATGCAGCAACATGAATGATAGTTGACTACATCGTCCTAATGGGTGGCAATAACCTCCACACCTCTGCACATCCACATGGACCACCAATAACTCCTCTCATTCTTTTTTAAATGATTGGCAGGCGTTGTCCCTTTGATGTAAATGTGCTAGTGTTGACTTCTCTCCCTTGTTGTCTCTCCCTTTTACGGATACAACTTGCTCATGCCTCACGTTACCACAACATTAAGAGGACAACAATTGTATAGATTATTTTTGTCTCTCTTGAAAGACTTGATAGTCCCTAAATTTGTAGGAGGGCTAGGATTAGAGTTTCCAGATCAACTAGGAGTCAAATAGATATAATTTCATGAAATTTTTGGAAGCTACAAATCACAAAATATTTGATTCACAAGCAAACCAGTCGGTTCAGAAGTTAAACGGTTGATTCAACACTTTAATTGGTTGGGTTCACATTATTTCCTATTGGAAAACATATTGGCTTTATCACAATAAATGAAAAACATGACATCAACATCAATTTCTTAATTCAATTAGGCTGATCACTAAATAGGGAGATTTACAATCTGAACTGGTCGATTCACAATCTAAATCGGTCGGTTCATATTCTGCATCAGTCGATCAGCCAATCTTGTTCAAGTGTAAGACCTAAAACTTAAGCAATCAAGGTAAACCTTATTCATGAGTAAACTCCTATTCTAGGTGTATCCTATCTGTGTGTCCCTATAGGTCCCAAGTTACATTTGCAATGAATGTCCATAAGTAATTTATCACATCATAAGAAATGAGCAGTAACTAGAAACACATCATTGCTACCCAAGTAATTGTAAAGTTGGAGAACAACTTCAATCTACAATCTATGATTAGTGTTATAGTGATTGTATAGTTCCTTTGTCTCTGATATCTAGATTGAACTTGAGTCATAGAATCATCATCCTCTCAACATTCAATGCATGTTCTTGAAACTAGAGCAGACTGTTTGAGATGCATGGGCACTCACATATTATATATTGATTCACATCAGTATGGACACCTATTTCTCAGTCTCTCTGATCAAGTGTCCTAGATATCGACTCCAGTAGGAGGGACAAATCCTATCTATATCACTCATAATCATACCCCATGTGTCGCAATGTATTTGAGAATCACATTTATGGTAACCCTTATTCAAGGTCACTTTGGATGGTGTCAAAATACATCGAATGACATGTGATGAGTGTAGTGACTTAAGGTCTAAGAACCACAATAACCATTATCACTATGAGAGATGATACTGACTACCATTCAATTTGTTTCCATGTATCACTCTCAAGGTGGGTTTGTTTGATACATTGTTCACTAACATGTATTTGTGTGTTTGACTTGGTATCCCATATCATGACTAGTGAGAATCTATCATCGATCAACACATAATCGTTTCTTGATTATTATTCTTGTATGTTTTTCTTCCATGGTAATATCTAACTAGGGACATAACAAGAATGCATGTACTCTTGTCAAACATATGATCTCATAATTCAAGTCCTTAACCTAAAGACATATGTCACTGAGTAACATCATTCTTTATAAATTTACTATGTTTATGTCATCATTTCATGATTGATACAAAAATAATAGATGCAATTATCTTTATCATTATCAAATGAAGTATAAGTTGACCCATTACAATCATCATATGATTGGTTCTATGGGTATACATACCAACAAAAAGATGTTCCTCTACAATATTCCTATTTAGGAGTGTAGTTTTAACATACATTTGACAAATCTCAGTCATACTAAGCTACAATAGAAAGCATGATATTGATGGATTGAACCTTGGCAACTGGTGAAAAGATTCCACTATGTTTAACATTTCAAACTGGTTTGAAACCCTTTGCAATCAATTGGCCTTTATAGGTATGTACATTACCATTCATGTTAATCTTCTTCTTGAAGACCCACTTGCACCCTATGGGTTTTACCTCTTTAGGTGGATCCACAAAGGTCCATACCTTATTGGTGTACATGGACTCCATATTTGATCTCCTAGCCTCAGGCCACTTCTCATACTCTATTTCCTTAACTACTTCTATGTAGATTGTTGGCTCATCATCAATGATAAACCGATTACCTTCTTGACTCACAAGATAAACAAATCTTTCATGTTCAAAGTGTGTCCTACTAGATTTGCAAATTTCCTATGTTACATGAGAAATTTGAGATTCCACAACACGTTGTGACTCTTTATGTTCATCTTGTGTCTCTATTGGTTCAATGTTTTCTTGTTGGTCTCAAACCTCTTTGAGTTCTACTTCCCTCCCAATGATTCCATTAGAAAGTTCCTTATCTAGGAATACAATATCTATGGAAACAAACACTTTGTTGTCAGATGCAGCATAAAAATGTATCCTTTGGTTTCCCTAGGATATTCAACAAAATAAAATCTATTCAATTTGGGTCCAAGCCTTTCAAGAAATTGCTTTCTCACATAACCTTCCATTCGTAATCTATATAAAAGACATATTGAGACACTTCCCAAGCCATATTTCATTTGGTGTCTTTTGAACCATTTTAGATGGTATGTTGTTTAGTGTAAATCATGTCACAAAAGGAAATTGGAAGATCAACTAGATTTATTGATGATCACACCATGACTCATAGGGTGTGATTCCTTCTTTCTGACACATCATTATGTTTCAGGTGGAGCTCATTGTGATACATAATTATGGTCTCCAAAAAGGTCCTCAAAACATTGGTTTATATATTTTCCACATCAATCATATTGAAGTGTTTTAATATTTATACCAAACTAGTTATGTACTTTATTCATGATATCCTTGAACACTTCAAGAGATTTAGACTTTGTATTTCATTAAATACAAATACACATATCAACTGAGATCATCAATAAATTTAGTGAGGTAAAAATAACCACCTTTAGCATTTTCTTTAAAAGGTCTACATACATCCGTATGTGTGAGTCCTAATATAATACTCTCTCTCCCATTAGTTCTAGTGAAAAGATATTTTGTCAAATTGCTCAAAAAATAAGACTCACATGTCTCTATTAGTTCCAAAACCAAAAGAGTCTAGAGAACCATCATTATGGATTTTAGAAATGCATTTGTCATGTATGTGCTCTAGATGACAATGCTAGGTATTCATTATTTGATTCATCGAGTAACTATCAAGTATAGACTATGAGACATAGGGAAGTGCCATATAATATCACATATTTTTAAAACAAAACATCAAATATTCATAATACTCCTGCCTGTATATGATACTTGATGTTTTTTTATTAATGTTAGGTACATAATAGCAATTCACTAATTCTATTACATGCCCATGAATGATAGATTCTAACTGTAGTGGAAGAAACCCTTGCTTTGTATAGTTTTATCTTACTCTTCTCAAGCCTTGAAGTATGGATCTTTATCTCCTTCTTCTTCTTGAGTTCCTCTATATAAAGAGTACAATTCCTTTCCAGTGTCCATGTTGGTGATAGTGGTGTCACTTTCCTTCTTTATTCACTCCTCCCTTCACTTTCTGTGTGGAAGACTACGGTTTTTGGCTGGCTTTAGAACTCTTCTTTTGCATTTTCCCATTGACTTCCCTCTATTGATCATCATCACAAATTTGGGTTTATCTTTCTTCATCTATGGTTTAGCTCACCTCAACATGCCAAGTAATTTTTACAATGGCATGTCAAAATCATTTATGTTGTAGTTCATAACAAACTAGTTGTATGATTCTAGCAAAGACTCTAGAATCACATTTGTACCCAACTCTTGACCCAAGGGAAATCTTAGTCTAGCAAGTTTCTCCACACACCCAATCAACTTGAGTACACAAGGACCTATTGGATCTTGTTCATCCATATTGCATTTGAAAAATGCCTTTGAAACATCATATCTCTCTTATCTTGTCTAATCTTGGTACATGTTCTTAAGATGTGCTATCATCTCAATAACGTCCATGTTCTCATGTTGTCTCTACAACTCATAGGTTCATTGAGCACATCATCAAGAACTTGACATCCCTGACATCTTCAGAGTGCTTTTTGTAAGCATCCATGTTATTCTTAGATGCGGTGGGAGCGGCTTCAATCGAATCTGGTGTCTCCAGGACATAGAGCTTGTGCTCTTGAGGGAGTATAATTCTCAACATCCTAAACTAGTTGTGGAAGTTTTTCCCTTTCATCTTCTCCTTCTCAAGAATTGATCACAATGGAAATGTGTTTGTGTTTGCTATTAGTTTCTATAATAGAAATTTTGTAGCTGTCAAATCATTTTTTATTTAATTTGATAATATTGACTATATTAATTAGGCTTCAGTTTAATTATCGCTCCCACTATTTTGTTCAAATTTATAGGTGTCACATATCAATTCAGATATTGCAATACAAACATCTCATGAGCCAAGATCTAAAATAATTAAGTTATTACCCTGCCAACGCCAACCTCCATAACCAGTTATTAAGATATCCAACATTTACCAATTGCATCTTATACAATTCTTAGATAGATGGTATGCACAACTCCTTGCCATAGTATGTTTATTATTCTTCAAGGAACTTAATACCATTAAGGTCACATAGTTAAGCCTAACACAAAAGCCAACACGATAGTAATGCACTCTTCTTGGTGGGCTCACGTAACTTCTACGACATAGATGGTGCACCACGCTTAGATTGCCTATGACATAGACGGTGCACCACACTTAGATTTCCCACGACATAGACAATGCACCACGCTTAGATTGCCCACACTTATTTGAACAAGCTTTACATGTGTGTTTCTTATGGAAAGCATGTACAATTTAATATTGGATCGAGGAATTTATATATATATAAATACATATACATGTCTAATCACCACATACTGATAATATGTATCATACACATATTATATCCAAAAACAAAATATGCAATTATAAATATGAGTGATTGTTATCTAAATACTAATGAAATTCTTTGGACCCACAAAGAGTTGTTACCAACTAAGGTCCACATCATATGTAACAACATGTACTTGTAGAAATCTATGCTGGAACCAGTCTGGTATATCCACTTAACCCTTGAGTCGATTGGTTGTCCTCTTGGTCATTCAATTGTTTTTTAGATCCATTGAGGGGACTCTAGATCAAGCAATTATTGGACTCAAATGGTCGGTTGTCCCACCATTTGATTGATTGGCTCCTCTTATCATCTAGCCTCCACAGTCCTTCACTCAATCGGTTCAATTTTTGTGTCAGTCAACTCATCAGGTGAAGAACACCTTCTCTTTTCCAAAATAGGGATAAAATATCACATTCCTATTTAACTTATTAAAATATAAAAGTGAATCCCCACATTACATTCGAGGGGAGTATATGAAGGAAAGAATTAACTTACATATGGAAAACAATAGAGAGAATCAATATGAAAACCAAATTTAAAAGGTAGGAACAAAACCATTCAACCATGCACACATATCTCGGGGTATTGGCCATAACCATGCTTACTTTCACCATAAAAAATTAGCACGACTTGAATAAATATATATATATATATATATATATATATATATATATATATATATATAGGGATGTGATCTATTGTGGACGATGTAACTGTGCGGACCGTGAGGACTGAGTGCGAGTATTAGTTTCCTTCCACCAGCCATTTCTAAAACTTCATAACATATTATCTCATCTGAATTTCTCTTCCACCAGTTAGGGTTGTAAATGGGTATGGGTAGACCCGCAGACCCGCAAATCCGGACCCTTAAAAAACTGTCACAGGTCTAACTTTTTATACCCGCATACCCTTGGACCCGTATACCCTTGGACCCGCATATAAGCGGGTCTAATAATGGGTATGCTTGGACCCAGACCCGCTAGGCCCGTGTACCCGCTATACATAAGTAACTATTAAAATAATATGTTATATATATCATACTTTACTAGTCTAATTAATATAATTATTGAGATTATATCCTACTCTAAGGTTGAGACTAGTCATATAACTAAGAATTAACTATTCTAGTTACAATAACGAACATCATATGTAAACTTAAAATTAAAATGTCTACTAATCTACATTACTTTCTACATAAATTAAATGTTATGATCATGACTACAAATATGTGAACAATTACTCAATTAATTTTATTGTATAGAATATAACATTGTCTAATATAACTATTACATGTTAATATATTATATGATAACAATACCTTATTGTGTTAAATATATATAACATAGTCATTTCTCTTACATAAACAATATGATGTTTTATAGAACCGCTTACCCGCATACCCGCACCGCATACCCACTATTATTGTGGGTACGGGTATGGTGCGGGTCCAGGTTTTGTATTATGCGGGTCTAGAACCGGAACCAGACTCACTAAATTAGATGGGTATGGGTATGGGTATGGCCAGACCCACACCGTACCCGCACTGTTTACACCCCTACCACCAGTCGTTCATCTCTAATGGGATCGAGCACACAGCCGGACCTTATGGTCGTCTTGTTCTTCAACAGCCCTACTACTCAATTTGTAGTTTCACAACCATTGTTGGAGATCTGTTAATAACATCTATAATCCCCACGAACACGCTACATCCCTTCTACTTGAATTCACCTGGACATACGCGATCCACTCATCCCATATATACTTCGTCTCCATGGTACTGTGTTTTATTTTAATTCCCATATATCTCTCGGGTAAACTAATGTATCAGCAACGTTTGAATTGTTAAGAAAATAGAGGAGGTAATCGTTGTCTTTTTCCTGATTGTTAAACAGCAAAACAACGACCAGACATCATTTTTTCATTATAATAAACTTGACAGATCTTGACGTATCTACTGAGAACAAAAGAAATTAGTATAACACTAGGTAGTACAATTCAAATCATAGCATGAGTCAAATCATATGGTCATTGATGCATACAATTTCGGTCCATAATTTACAAGTAGTAAAAGTGGAGAATTCGTTAACATCCTTGCTTTTTTATACATCAGATACAGACATATCTGCAGCATTTATTTCTTCTGAATGGAATCACGACAAATCTGAAATGAACAAAAGATGTGAACCAACTATATAACATTGGATCCTAACTGGGTTTAGTGTTTCTAAAAGTCTGATTAATCATTCTGGAGTAGGACAGATGATGTTAATTATTCAATTTGTTGTCTCTAAGAAGATAGCTGAAGGAAAGAGATGATTCTCATTAGAGATAATCTAGTGAAGTAGTTGCTCCAGTATATCGTATGTACATGTTTATATCCACCGACACCACCACATCATGTAAAATTGAATTACTCCTTGACTTCGGGCTTCGACTAAGTGAACTCCACATATCTTCACCTAGAAGTACATTGTAGCTAGGCTACATGGCTTCTTGGCCAGATGCCAACAATGCAAGCTTGACGAGAAACCCATTAATGTTGTATGTCATCTAGTCATCTGTTATTGCAGTTATCAGAAGTCCTAATAATATCCATCATCAAACACAGAGGTGAGCAGTACAGCTGGGTTGTTCTCTGTGAATTTGGAAATATACGGCCGGTGGAAGCAAGTCAAAGAGGATATCGTGTATATAAATTGTCAATTTGGATAAGGAAGTGAACACAAAAAAGGGCAAAACCAAGTGTAAAAGTTGGTACTCGCACTTAGTCTACACGGTCCGCACAGTTATAGCGTCCGCAATAGATCACGTCCGCAATATATATATATATATATATATATATATATATATATATATATAATTGTATATGCACATTAGTTATTTTGAATATTCACCTCATATGCAATAAAAGAAATAATAAAACAAAAATATGATTATATCGATCAAATCCTAGAACATAGTAAATTAACCAGGATGTGATACCACTGTAAGGAAATATGCGATAGAGACGGAAATGGAAATAAAAAATGGCATACTCCTCTTGACTAGAAGATCACCTCAATAGTTATGGATTAGGAAGGAAGATTCCAAGGCATATACCTTGTCTTGGAGCAAGTCTAGAGAATACCCTTGTAGTGGCTTGGTTCATTCGCAAGTATCATCTGGACAATTGTTGGTGGCAGCCTCCTGGTGTAGCACCATGGACGGTGGTTGATGACGTCTTCCAAGTGGGTGGCAACAACCTCCAAGCCTCTACATAGTTCAAGGGGACCACCAGGAAGCCCTTTTCATTCTTTTGGAATTGACAGGAAGGAGTTGTCCCTTTGATGTCATCGTGTTAGTGTTTACATTCTCCCTTACTGTCTCTCCCTTATACGGGTAAGACTTTCTCAAACTCTCACGCTATCACAATTGTGAGAGCACAATAATTGTTAGAGCTTATTGTTGTGTCTCCTGAAATCCTAGACTGCTCCTCTATTTCTAGGAGGGTCAGGGTCAGGGTTTCCTGATCAACTAAGAGTCGAAGAGATGAAATTTCATGAATTTTCTTGAAGCTGTAAATCACAAAAAAGTCAGTTCAATGTTGAACCAGTCAGTTCACATATGAATGGTCGATTGAACACTTGAGTTGCCCACTTCACATTATTTACTATTTGCAAACATATTGGATTTTGTGTTTTAATTAATGCACAAGATGATGTCAGCATCAATCCGTGATCCACTCTCATTGATCATTGAACATGGAAATTCACAATCTGAATCGGTCGATTCACAATCTAAATTGAATGGTTTCAATTTTGAACCGGTTGATTCATTATTAGATTCAAATAATTTTTAGTGAATCCTATTAAAATTTAATACCTAAACACTTTTGTAACCAAGATAAACCATATTCTTGAGTAAACTCCTATCTCAAGTTTCCCTATGATTGTTACTCTATATGTCCCAAGTTATATTGGCAGTGAATGTCCATAGCTAATTTATGACATCGCATGCCATGAGAGGTATCTAGAAACACATCATTGCTACCTAAGTAATTGGAAAGTTGGAGAATAAATCCAACCTACAATTTGTGATCCGTTTTATAGTGATCCTATAGTTCTTGTGTCTCAGTGATCTAGATTGATCTCAAGACTTGGAATCGTCATCCCCTTAACGTTCAACCCATGTTCCTTGAACTAGAGAAGATTGTCTGAGATGCATGTCAGCTCACATATAATATATTGATTCACATGAGTATGGTCATATGTTTCTCAATCTCTCTGATCAAGTGGCAAGGAAATTAACTCTTGTAAGAGGGACAAATCCTATCTACATCACTCATAGTCATTCACCATGTGTAACAATGTATTCGAGCATCACCATTTTGGTAACCTTATTCAAGGTCACATTTGATGGTGTATGACATCTAGTGGGTCAAATGACTTCAGGTCTAAGAACCACAATCACCACTATCACTGTGAGAGTTGATTCTGACTACCATCCAATGGTTTCCATGTATGACTCTCAAGGTGGTTTTGTCTGATACATTGTTCTCTAACATGTATCTATGTGTGTGACATGACTTCACATATCATGACTAATGGACTCTGTCATCAGTCAATACACACCCTAGTCTTATGTATCATTGTTGTATATTTTGTTTACACAGTAATACCCGATTAGAGCCATAAAAAGAATGCATGTACTCTTCTCATACATATGATATCATTGTTCAGGTCCTCAACTTGAAGACATATGTCATCGAGTAACATCATTCTTTACACATCTACTATGTATGTTTCATCATGTTATGCTTGAGACAAACATAATAGATAGAATTACTTTTATCATTATCAAATCAAGTATATGATTCAGCATAACAATCATGATATGATTGTCTCTATGGGCATACATACCAACAATAAGCTCCCAAACCTAGGTGGGATGCCTCACTCTAGTGTAAAGTTTTATTCCTTCAGTCGGGCTTCTTGATTCTTGAATCATTCAACATCATAAAAACATCAGTGCATCATCACCATAGTACATATTGTTTTCATGTGTATTTAAGTACATCTATGGATCGATAGGATTATCCTCAACCAACATAATAGTGTCAACACTTTGATCTTCCTTGTCTGGAATGACATCAACAACAACTTTTCAATATTTAGCCATTGACTATGAACTCTTTAGCACTTTCCTTTGCATTGATCGCAATAGCCCTTGATGGATATACATGATTGACTTGTATAATCCTTCTCATCTTGACCAAAGCTTTCTAGGAAAGAATTTCATACTAGAATTGTACATCCGTACCAATTTCCCAAGATCAAAAGATTTATTCTTGATCAACCTATCACGTAAGAATTGGACTCTTTCTTTGTAGCTTTGGACGTCTCATATGTTTCATGCCTCGTTACTTCTAGTTCATAGAGTTGTAAATTTATTCTCAATCAGGTAATTACCATATTCATGTGCATAGATTTTAATGCCCACAAAGCTTTTTGTTGCAATTCCATAGGTTTTTTTTTTGGTTAAGCCATGGGTCGCTTTTATTCATCCCACACCCCTCTTGTGGGCTAAATCACAGAAAAAATTACATCTCCCGCACTTATAACTCGGGTAATATCCCATTATCCCACAATCAAACGACCCTCAAAAAAAGACTATAGCAGACAAAAAACAAAGGACACGCTCTAATATCTCTCATCCTCACCTCCAACAACTGTCTTCTTTAGGACCACGTAGGGAGTACTTCTTTTCTCCATCAGAGCCATGCCCCTAATTCTCATCGGCATATTAGAAACATCCGAAGAGACTAATAATTCCTGCGTTCTCCTCCCCCACCTGCCTAATTCACGAGGTATCAAGTTGATAAACTTGTGAACTAGCGAACCAGAAATCATGGAAGATGCAATCTCTTCTCTGAGCTCCCTAACAAAAGATGTTGTCCGCCACGGATCTCTACCTTAATGCCACAGTACCTCATATGTAAAGGAGTCGTCAACCTCAATGCTCGAGATGTTCAAAGCGTGGTCACCAGCTAACTTCAAACCAATGGCGCATGCTTGCATATACACAAGGAAGTAGTCAGAGCTCTTGATCCAAGCTCGGAACACAAGACAGATATTTGCATTGTGATTACGGATGACACCAGCTGCCCATCTTTTATATGTACCGTTTGCATCTTTGTCCCTCCCAATCGTGATGTTCATTTTAAGGTTATGTAGATCTGGCTTCTCCCATCGCAGCAAAACAATTTCCTTCATAGCTGTCCTTGGTTCTTTCACGCCCAACAATTCCATCCTGTCATATATTTCATTCTCCATAGCAATAGGAAACACATACCTCTTCATGTGATGGTTTAGGATTCTCAAGATATAATCCCATTCATGGTTGAGAGATATCATCTTACCATCATATTTAACTCCACATCTAATGCGCCATATGCTATGTGGTATTAAGATAGCTAGATTACCCGCCAACCATTCAGCTATGCTCTTCTTTTTTGCCAACGCACACCTGTCAAGAAGAGATCTCATGTCGAAAGGCGCCTCCATATCAATCAGCTCATCGAATTTCCTCCAAAAGAACTGGGCAGTCTGCCCCTGGAAAAGCAAGTGACCCGTATCTTCCTCCTGGGATTCAAAACAGCAACAACATCTAGATGCAAGAGGGATACCACATCTGAGCCTTATGTTATCATCTGTGGGAATTTCTCCTCTAGCCGCTTTCCATATGAACGCTACCTCTTTCGGATACCCAACTTTCCATATCCTCCCAAGGCCGTCTGGACCTTCCTTTTCATTATGCATCATCATCCGCTTGGCTGAACTCATAGAAAATCTGCCACTCTTCTCAGGACTCCACACTAGCTTGTTTTCCACGTTAGATATCCATATATCTGCATCTTGTATCATCTGTATTCCTTCCTCATCCAATATCAGGCTAAGCGAATCCCAATCCCATCCATATCCTTCTATCCAAAAATCTTTCACCAAGAACGGGTGTCTTCTGTCACTGGGTATAATCGCTTGATCAGCCAGGCGTTTCTCGCACCACCATGAATCCCAGAAGGATATCTCTCCATTACCAACCACCCATCTACACAAAGGAAACATGCGAGGAAACATGTCCCACAATCTCATCCAGAAAGGTGAAGGTAGGAATCCTCTCCTCAAGGTACCAGGATATAGATTATCTCGTCCTCCTGCCACGTTTGTGTATTTACTTCTGCAGAAAGATGCCCATATGGAGTCCTTTGTTAGAACCTCCCAGCATGCTTTTGTAACAAAGGCCTCAATGATCGACTGTAGTGTGGGAATTCCCAACCCGCCCAAAGAAAATGGTCTAGCCACCCTGTGCCATCCAATCCACGCCTTCCTGTGATGATCCTCCCTATCACTCCACAGGAATCTGGATAGTTTATCTTCAATCCGCGCTACTATCCCAGCAGGAATACCCACCGCCGCCGCCATGTATACTGGTATGGATGCTAGAACATGTGCAATCAACATCCTCCTCCCCGCAAAAGATAAGAGTCTAGACTTCCACGTAGCAATCTTTTCATTTATCTTGCTCATTAGGAACTCAAAGTCGGATAGTCTCATCAAACCTTTCTTGATCGGTATGCCCAGATATTTCAAAGATTCCGTAGCATCACTCACTCCCAGGGACACAGCTACCTCATGAGCTAACAACATGTCCTTGCCTCCTACAACGCATGTAGATTTAGCTTTATTTATTCTCTACCCAGTTGCTCTTTCGTATGCATCAAAGGTATTAATAACCACATCCAAAGATTCTTGGTCCGCTGTGAAAAAGACCACAATATCATCTGCATAGAGAAGAATGACCAGAGGCACAGCCTCCCCACGCACCTGGAATTTTGAGATGGCCCCTTCTTCATATAACCTTAGGAATCTTCTACATAGCATTTCCTCAAATAGTATGAAAAGGAATGGAGAAATCACACTTCCTTGCTTTAATCCTATGCTCATCTGAAAGAGTCCGGCCGTTTCCTCGCCTATAGTCACCGTTGCCCACGTATTTGCAAAAAAGCTAAGACATAACTTGATAACCTCCTCTGTAAAGTTGAACTTCTCCAAGACTTTCCCCAGCGTGGACCAAGTTACTCTATCGTATGCCCTCAACATATCATATTTTAATATCAAATTAGGAACGTCTCTGCCTCTATTGATATCATGCATAAGCTCCTTAGCTAACCGGATGTGATGAGATATATCCGTGCCTTTCACAAAGGCTCCTTGGTTCTTGAAAATCAGGCGTGGCATAATAGGAGCGAATCTCTCACTGAGTATCCTTGCAAGAATACGAAGAGAAACATTCTCAATGGATATTGGTATGAAATCCTCCGGTATTCTTCTAGACTCATCATTCTTTGGAATAAGTAGAATTCTGCAGCAAAAGAGACCCCTGAAGCAACCCTGTCCGCTAAAGAAGCTTCTCGCCAAGTCCATGAAGTCAAATCTAATGATAGACCATGCCACTGTAAAGAAAGGGAGGGTGAATCCATCCGGTCCCGGGGCTGCTGTTGCATCCATCTTTAACATCACCTCTTTGATTTCCTCTTCCTGTGGAGTCGTTATGATAGTGAAATTTTCATCAAGTGAGACCATCTCCGGGATCGAATTTATGAAACCATCCAGCTCATTTGCATCTGTATCTGTTGCCTCATTGTAAAAGAGCCTGTAATGATCAGCTGCCATCTCCGCCATTTGCTTAGGATCCGTAACCTGAGTGCCGTCTTGCAATATCAACCGACTGATCCTTCTTCTTTTCCTTCTCGCCTTAACAGTTGCATGATAAAACTTGGTGTTTCTTTCCCCATCTTGAAGCCAGTTTATCCGAGCTTTCTCCTTCCATGTCTTCTCCTCCTGGTCCAGAAGGTACTGTAACTCACTTTCTGCCTCTCTCAAGTTAAGCTCATTAACAACAGTTGGATTTTCATCAAAAGCCAATTGTGTTGTGAAAACCACGTCTTCCAAATCAAGAATGCGTTGTCTGTTAGCACCAAAAGTGTCCTTGCTCCACCTACGAAGAGCCTCACGAATCTTTTTGAGCTTAAGGCAGAAAACCACAGAAGGATGACCGTATATAGGATCATTCCAAGCCTGCTCGATAATATTCATGCAGTCCTCATGCTTGAGCCAGGTATTCATAAAAGAGAAGTGCGGCTTCTTTTTTTCCGTTGTCCAAGAACCTGGAACCATCATAACTGGGCAATGGTCTGACACCCTCGCTCTAGTAAGATGAATAGATCTAGTCGCAGGCCTCTTCAACGTCCATGCTGCATTGACAAGAACTCTATCAATTCTCTGCCACATTGTCGGTGTGAGAACTTGCTTATTCACCCATATATATTGACTGCCTTCAAATGGTATTTCTTCCAGAGCTGCATCTAATATTAAAGAATTAAAATCCATCATGTCTTGAAACCCAGGTTGGTTTCCACCCCTTCTCTCCCTAGGGTGCCTCACCACATTAAAATCCCCTACAATAGTCCATCCTTCATCCCCTATAATTTCAGCCATCATCAGAAGATCATTCCATAGCGTTCTTCTCTCTATACTGTCACAACTAGCATAGATAGCCGTAACAAATATTTTCAAACCTTCATTAGTATCCAGACTGACCGTCAAGTGCTGCCTATGACTTCTGAAAATGCTAGGATTCATAGCTTTATCAGCATAGAACCATATTTTACCATCTACATCCTGATTATCGGCATCCCAATCGAGTTTAACAATATCCAACAACTCCACAGCTTGTTCAGCATGAAGAAAAGGCTTAAATAAACATACCACTCCAGGTTTGTACCGGCTGCATAATCTGCTCAAAACTCTCCTTGTAGGATTATTGGATGCCCCTCTAATATTCCAGAATAGCGACTTACAGTTCATAAAAATATTTGCACGCTAGTCCCTCTCTAACCAGCCAAGCCAGTGACTGTATCCTCCCTCATGCTCTGACCAACACATATCAAATGTATCCCTGTCCCAATCAGATTGTCTTCCTCTTGAAAAATTCCTTCTATGAAGACGAGGTAAACCTGTATGTCTCCCCGATCTAGACTGGCTTCTACCTTCCCTTCTTCTGTATGCATTGTATCTGTCGTTCTCCATGAGAATGAAATCTTCAAGGTGCCTATTGGATAAGTATCTTCTACTTCCTTCTCTGTCTATCACCATCCTTCTTTGTTCTCGGGTTTTATGAACTTGTGAATTGTGATTCCCTTGCTGTTGCTGTCTTTCAGTAGGTATTGATGGCCCCGGGTTTGCAAGCACCATAGCTGATGAATCTGGCCGTGTCTCCCGTAATCTAAGAGCCTCCAAAGGAATCCCAGAATCAACACCGACTTCTGTAAGTTGTGTAGTACCTGCACGCACCGGCCCCCTAGCCAGCATACGGAAATGAACCGATGTCCTTCTATGCCCGTACGTGAGTGATACGAACTGAGGGATGTCTTCACTAAAAGCTTCCACCAAAATAAGGAGCCCAGACAGGTCATATTTTTCCTTCTGCCAATCAGAAATATGCACAAGATCTCCAAACTTCGATACTATCCTTTTCAGCGTTTCATCATCCCGATAAGTAAGCGGTAGATCAACTATCCAGAACCAGAACTCCTCCTTACTTTGATGATTTTCCCCTTCAATCATATGCCTCATCTTCATTTGTCGACCACCAAAATTTTGTAGACCTTTCATCACCATCTCCTTGGCCTCCTGCTCGCACGAGAAGAATGCTATGGCTTTCCTTTCTTCGAACCTGTAGATATCCGCTGCACTGGGCCAACTGTGGTGCAGAAAAGGACCGACCTCTTTCCAAGCTACTCCATGCTGCCAAGAAATCTCTACTGCTCTCTCTAGGGCCGATATCTTGCTCTTCCTCATCTCATCATCCGGTCCAACATCGACCGAGATCCTCTTCGGAACATGTTGAGGAGCACCCCTCGCCGAGATCCCCGTGGGCAACGGTGGGAATACATTCCTAGAATGGATGTCTGGTGGTGGCCTGGCTTGCATGGCCTATTGATTGCACCTCACAGCAAGGTGACCCGGTCGTCTGCATCTATAACAAACTTTGCTTCTTCTGCACTGCGACTGCCAGTGTCCACGACCCATACAGCGGAAGCATGTATCGTGTGGGATATTAAATAGCAGCATCTTTCTTATTGCGATCTCCGGTCTCGACCTTGCGTTCTCCGGTCTCGACCTTGCGTTCTCTGGTCCCGACCTAGGGGTAGGACCTAAATTTCCGGCCACTTCTATAGGTTTCTCCATCGCCATCTGCGACGTATTATCTCCCTCCCCCGCAGAAGACCCTGGACTCGCCTGCTGATCCAGAGATGTTATTGGATTGCCCACATGCTTCTCGGTTGCCCTAGCCGACGTCTGGTCCTCCGCCCCAGCTGGATCATGCACGTCTGGTCCTCCATTCGTCTACCCAGCCTCCGTCAAAACACTAGGCGCCTGCATGTTTGGACAATCCTCCTCGTCGGTATTGCCCAGCACAACCTAAACGTCGGGTAGGATTTCCTCCGTCGGGACGGCCGACGCCATCATGTTGTTCCTTCTTTCCGCAACCGCCTGTTGCACTTGCGATCCCCTCAGGCTTTATCTGGTCACTCTGTGAAGCAGCGGTGATGGAAGCATCTTCATCTAGGGTTTAGAGACGGACAGGGGGTGGCCCCCGGTAGGCGGGGTGCCTGGCCGGGGTGAGATGGCGGCGGCGGGCCGCCAACGACCTCCGATCGCCTAAAGGTTTACCCGATCGCCCAACCGATGCGTTGCCAACCCAGCAAACTTGGGCCCAGCCCATGTGCATGTCACGTGTGTTGCAGACCCCTGTTGCAATTCCATAGGTATATGGTAGCTTTTCCTATATATGAGTTTGAATGGGGTGGTTCCAATGAGGGCCTTAAATGTAGTTCTATAAGCTCATAAAGCTTCATTGAGACGTAGAGACCAATCCTTGCGGTATGGTCTCACCATATTATCAAGAATAAAGTTTATCTCTCGATTGGCCAAATCAACTTGACCACTAGTTTGATGGGGGTAATGAGTAGCCACATCATGATTCACATCAAGTCTTTTCAACAAATTTTCTAAATCTCTATGAACAAAATGGCTTCTACCATCACTAATTATTTTCCTTGGCACACCAAACTATCTAGAAATTTTTGAATTGACAAAATCACACACCACCTTGAGGTCATTGATCCTTGTGGATATAGATTCAACGCATTTTGAGACATAGTCTACAGACACCAAGATATATACAAACCCAAAACAAGTAGGAACTGGACCCCTAAAGTCAATATCCCAAACATCAAATAGCTCTATTACTAGAATAGGAGACAAAGACTTCATGTTTCTCTTTCATGTAGTACCTAACTTTTGGCAGTTGAAGAAATATTTCCAATAATCATGAGAATCATTTAACAATGTTGGTCAAAAGAAGTCAACATTGAAGAAATTTGGCAGTTATACTCTTTCCTCCCAAAAATTCCCCACATCTGCCAGAGTGGAAAATGGAGAAATATCTTGTTGTTCACTTTCTAGAATTATCTTCCTATGAGATGGACTTAGAATTAGCTGAAGTGATGTGGGTCATTCCACACATACTTTTTGACCAAATCAAACAATCTTCTATTTTCTTCTCTAGTCCATTTGATTGGTACTCTCCCAATAGCCAAGAAGTTGGCTATGTTCTTAAACTGTGGCTTTTGAGTAGAATAAAGGAATATGAGTTGCTCATAGGGCAATGTCTCCTTGGTTGTCATTACTTCATATGAGGTGATTCAATGTAGGATAGATGGTCAATTGTAGAATTTTTAATAATCTTCTTATCAATAATTTCCAAGTAAAAATCTTAAAGCAATAGAATCCATCAAATCCATCTAGGCTTTGAGTTATTCTTTGACATGAGATACTTGAGATTTTTATCATCAGTGTATACAATCACCTTGTTTTTAGCACATGAGAATGGGACTTATCAAGAGCAAAGATTATGACAAGCAATATTGTCTCTATGGTGGTGTAGTTCCCTTGAGCTTCATCTAGTATTTCAAAATAGAGTGCATGTGATATATGCCTAATCCTTTGGCCCAACGTAGCCCCCAGTACCATGTCAGATGCATCTTTCATAACCTCAAAAGGAACAGAGAATTAGGGAGATGCATAATGGGAGTAGAAATCAACTTGAACTTCAAATGGTTGAAAGCCACAATGCATTTTGCATTAATGTTGAACTCAACAACCTTATCAAAAAAGTGGAACAATGGTCTAGAAATCTTTCTAAAGTCCTTTACAAAATGATGATAGAAACTTAAATGCCTCAGGAAAGAATGGACATGTCTAACAATGGAAGAAATGGTTAAGGTATAAATGAGACCCATTTTGGCCTTGTCAACTTCAATTCTAGATTTAAATACTTGATGACCAAGAACAATGCCTTTGCGAACCATAAAGTGACTATTCTCCTCTAATAGAACTAAATGAACTTTTACACAATCTTCAAGAATGACACTGAGGTAAGACAAGCATACATTAAAATACTCCCCAGACACAAAAAATTCATCCATGAAGACTTCAAGAGAGAAATTAAGCATATCAACATAGATATATGTAACACATCTCTGGAAAGTTGATGGCGTGTTACAAAGACCAAACAACATTCTTCTAAAAGAAAAGGTACAACTAGCACATATCAAGGTGGTCTTTTCTTGATCTATGGGATGCACTACAACTTGGATTATCCACTATAGCCATCAAGAAAGTAATAGAAACTTTATCTTGAAAGTCTTTGCAAAATTTGATCCATGGAAGGTAGTGGAAAGTGGTCCCTCTTTGTCTTCTCATTTATCTTTCTGTAATCAACACATATTCTTCACTTGGATTGCTCCATCACTAACATCATCTCACCCTCCTCAGAGGGTGCAATAGTGATCCCATCCTTCTTGGGTACAATTTGGATAAGACTCACCCATGGTCTGTCAAAAATGGGTTAGATAATATCAGAATCAAGTAACTTCACTACCTTTAATGTCACAACCTCATTCAGCTTGGGATTTAGTCTTATTTGCATTCTTTGGATTGGTCTTGCATAATCTTCAAGATATATCATGTGCACACAGATGGAGGGGTCATCACCCCTCAAATCAATATTTGACCATCCAATAGCTTGAATGATCTTCTTCAAAATAAAAATTAGAGCATCTTCTTTGTTTGGAGAAAGAATAGGAGAAATTATCATAGGGGGCGCCATTGGTACCAAGAAATGAATACTTTGAACATTGAGGAAGTGTTTTCAACTCAAGAATAAGACAATCCTCAATAGATTTCAAAGGCTTTTTAGAGATAGAAGAAAGGTATCCACTCACAAAAACTAACACAAACTCATTCTTTCCAACAATATCTGCATTAGGCATCTCAAAAATAGGGATCTAGACCTATACCCTTTGTTGTGGTTACAATCTACAATGGTAGGCATTCCTCAACAATTTCCTTTAGACAATTAGCAAGTAAACAATCTTCTTCTATAACATAGATCACCTTGGCTTTGTAGGATGAGTTGAAAATGTTCAACCAGAACATTAACATCCCAGGAATTGAGGCCTCAGATAAAATGATCTTATAAGGAATGATTGAACTCCCAAATCACCAAGGTCTACCTCCTTTTTTAGGAGCCCATCACTAAAGAACTCCATAGTTAAGCGTGCTTAGTTTGGAGTAGTATTAGGATGGGTGACCAATCAGGAAGTTGACCCCGACTTGCGCATGTGTGAATAAAGCACATAGTTAATCCTAGTGGTGGTCTGTGGGGCCAGTCGTCATTCCTGAAACTCTACTAGAGCCTAGGGCAGTGAGCCTGGTTGTTACAAATGGTATCAGAGCTATAAGGCCTCCAGTAGGGGGCACATGGGCATGTGGCATGCCAGTCTTGAGCTGTGCGGTCCATGCATGTTGGAAACGGTTGTCCTTGGTTGACGTATCCACCCTTGCACTGGTATTCCGTGATCGGGAGCTGGGTTTCCATGGGCCATTTTGGGTGTACACTGAAATGGGGTGATATCATGAGGCCATATAGTTGAGCCTTGATGAGGATGCCAAGATTCTAAGTGGGGGAGATTGTAACATCCCATGATTTGAGGCCTCAGATAAAATGATCTTATAAGGAATGATTGGACCACCCATATCACCAAGGTGCACCTCCTTTTCTGGGAGCCCATCACTAAATAACTCCATAGTTAAGCGTGCTCAGCTTGGAGTAGTACTAGGATGGGTGACTGGTCGGGAAGTTAACCCCGACTTGCACATGAGTGTGAACAAAGCATGCAGTTATGGCTAATGGTGGTTTGTGGGGCCAGTCGTCATTTCTGAAACTCTACTAGAGCCTAAGGTAGTGGGCCCGAGTGTTACAACAACCTTTTCTGTAATCACAACCCCATTCAGCTTGGGATTTAGTCTTATTCACATTCTCTGGCTTGGTCTTGTATAATCTTCAAGATATATCATGTACACACAGATGGAGGGGTCATCACCCCCCATATCAGTAATTGACCATCCAATAGCTTGAATGTTCTTCTTCAAAATAAAAATTAGATCATCTTCTTTGTCTGGAGTAATAATAGGATAAATTATCACAGGTGGTGCCATTGGTACCAAGAAATGAATACTTTGAACATTGAGGAAGTGTTTTCAACTCAATAATAAGACATTCCTCAATAGAGATTTTCAAAGGCTTTTTAGAGATACAAGGAAGTTATCCACTCAAAACAACTAACACAAACTCATTCTTTCCAAAAATATCCCCATTAGGCATCTCAACAATAAGGATCTATACATATACCCTTTGTTGTGGTTACAATGCACAAAGGTAGGCATTTCCCTACAATATCCTTTAGACAATCAACAAGTAAATAATCTTCTTCTATAACACATATCACTTTGGCTTTGTAGGTTGAGTTGAAAATGTTCAACTGGAACTTCATGTGCATGAAGGTCACATACATAGTTCTATTTCTCACATGTATCACTACATTGGAATTTGACAAAATTGATATCCCCAAGATTATGGTCACTTATCCTATGTCTTTCTTCATATCTAACACAATGAAATTAGAATGAAAGAAGTTACATGTGTCATCTTCAAGACGTACCAACACATCACTGATTCTCCCTTGTGGTGTCTTCATGGAATGATTGGTCAATTTCAAGGTGCAGTTCTCCAGCTCCAATTATGTCAAGTTCACTTTAGCATAGAGTAATCCATTAGATTCATAATAGAACCAAAGTCAAGAAGAGTTGGGTCTATACGGTGTGTGTTAATGTAGCACAGAGTGATAGGTTGGCCTTCCAAATAGGTGGGTGGGTTGGGTTTGGGTTGGGTCATTGCAGTTTTAAATCTCATAGGTACGAGTCAAAAAGACCCAATTTAAATAGGTGGAACAAATAAAAAACCCAAAATTGGCCCACCAGGTTGCAAGTAGCCCAGGGTTCCCGTGTAATATGTCTTTAACAAAATGTAATTTACAATATGCTACTCTAATGGTTTATAAAACATCCAATCCACTAGTATTTTTATTATAAAACATAGAAGAAGATAAAAGACAACCAACTACACTTTAGGTTAAATTATAGCGGCTTGTTGTTAATGATTATCAATGGTACTAGTGTTATTCTCATTGACATCGTGTTTCCATCGTCAAGGGAACAAAAAATAAGTATAAGCAACATTAACATATGTGGGCAGAGAAACTAGTTCCATAGTTTGTATACACAATAGTTAATTCTATTTTTTCTACTTCCCACTAAGTGTCTAGCAATAGGTGATAGCAAGAAGCTATAAGCTAGCTAGAAGAAAGAGTAATGTTGTAGAGTTATAACTGGGAAGGACATCTTCGTCTGAAATGGAAGGGGGCTATTACTCTAACAGAGTCATGCGTTGAAGAATGCATACATGGATCAACAGAACCAACATAGATAGGTCAATGAATGGATCAACGAAGATCGAAAGGGAAGCATCTATCATTGTGAGACAACATGGGTTTAAATTATAGTACTTGACACATGACATACATAGTTCTTGTCTATTGTCTAATATAAATATGTATCTGACGATCAATATGTTTTTCTTATACAAAAACTCCCCCATTGACAACTAACTTTGTGGTAATGAAACTTAGTTAAATGATTCACTTGCATATACCCACAATTCACCTGTGAAACCCTCTATCTAAATGGGTTATTATGGGTCTATGTAATTTTTAATGGGTGACAAATTTCATCACCCAAATCCAACACAAATAGGTCGACCATGGGTGCCCAAGGATATTGACCCTATTTGAAAGGTCTAATGATAGGGGCACTCAGGTCATCTCTTTCTTCGAGTGGTTTGTTGTGGAATGGGGCTTGCTAGTTTAGTGAGCTTGACTTGCTTAGGCATTCTTCTCACTGTCAGGTCTTTGTTTCTATTGTATCGTCCTTATGCCTTGTAGTTGAAAAACCTCTCTCCAGAAAGGGAACCTTTAAATGTAGATACCTAAAACCAATTCTTTAACAATTTTGATTTCCTCTTAAAAGTGGATGCCTTTTAGAAACTTTCCATAAGAGGGAATATGCTTGATAGCATCTAACAAATATGGGATGATTCTCACTTTCTTGAATGGCTGCATGATGTGCTTAGTATGCTTTTTCTTTCTTTTAGAAGTGTATTGTTCTTCTGGTCTTCTAGTGTATACAGGAAAGGATGAAGTTGTCTCGACTTGTTTACCTCAACTAGATTGTCTAGCGATATCATTTGAATCATGATATCATCACTTAGTATTCACAGTATCACCTTGACTAGAAATCACAATACCACTACCCTGCATCAAGGTATCATTGCCATGAATCACATTATCATCTCTTCCTTCAGTCATAAAACCATCAATTGTCTGGCTCTCCCTAGTTTCTCCAAAGGCTTTTCACTTTTCAACACAATCTCATCATTCACTTGCTCATGAGTAGAGGAGGAAGCTTGTGGTGGATATTGTGATCCTTGAGGTGATTGCCTTGGATGTGGTGGATTGCTATTTTGGAGGATGTATTATTGTTGTATTTGTTGTGTGCAGGTTGTTATGGAGGTGGTTGATATCGTGGAGGTGGCACATGCTGATGTGGTGGTTGTTGGTTTTGAGGAGGTGGTTGTGAAGTGTATTGGAGGTTGAATGGAGGTTATGGTGGTGGTGGATCATAAGGGTTTGGAGGACCTTGGCATTGTTGCAAGGTGGGCACTTATGGGGGGACATAGGTACCTCGAAGAGAACCCATGTATCCACCAAAACTATTGGGATTCACCAAGGTTTGAGAGGGAAACCTCCCCACTTCACAACAATTAAGAGATAGAGAAATTTGGTCAATTCTTTGATGAAACTAGATAATCTTTTGTTCTTGAGAAGGCACATCTTTCTTCACATCATTAAGGCTTCTCAATCTCCCATAGACTTCCTCTTCAAACATGGAGATGCCTTTTGCCCTTGACATTACCAAGGATGCCCTTGTCCTTTCTCTCCTTGTTTCTAAGATCAATTAGGAACATATCTTCATTATATAGTATAATAATTTGACATTAGGTCTTGGTTGTTCCAGCTAACATAGAACTGTAGAGCTTGCACCTCCTAATAAAGAGCCTCCACAGAGTTGGTGTAATGGCTAGAAGAGCCCTCTGATAGATCTATAGGGAGGATGAATAGATATTTTAAAAACATGTATTCAATTTAAAACACAAGCTGATTGCAACTTGCTTAAAAAGATAATGAAGAAGAAATGTAAATAAAGTTATATGAACAAAGAAGGCAAACCACAACAGATATGCAATTTAGAAGGGTTCCATCAAAATTTTTTCATCCACTACCTGGTTGTTCCCAACTAGGATTTTTCAACTTGTATTTTATTTCTTTTTTTTAACTGATACAAAATATAGAAAATCAATCGATGACTCCTTTTATGTCTCAAAGAGAACTTACAACTTTTTCACAAGAAGTAGCTTCCAGTAACGTTTCCCAATGGCCTTCTTACCAAGAAGTAGTTGGAAGCACATTATGGAGTAGATCAAAGTTCTCCTTCTTGGTCACAACCTTCTCACCACAAGTAGGTTTCGATAACACTTCCTAGAAGCCTTCTTTCCAAGAAGTAGTAGGAAGCACACTATCGAGTAGATTCTATCAGCCTCCTTCTTGGATACAACCTTTTAACAAGTAGTAGCACTAAGAACGATAATAATGAAAAAGAAAGAAAAAGGAATTAAGATATCCAATATAAATCTCTCTATGTACAAGTGATGAAAAAACTCTTCACAAGGATAGGCAAGGCTATACTTGGTGGAGTATGACACAAATTTGAGTTATCTTAGATATGAGGATAGCAATATAGAGTTCTAAGCTTTGAGAAAGATGGAATCTCAAATGGTTTTCTCAAGTGTATGTATGTGTTAATAGTTTCTCCTAAGTGTTCATAAGGCACATCTATATATAGGAATCACATAAGAATGGTCAATATATTTGTTGTAAGAGGTTTAAGAAAAATAAATATAAAATTAGCTAACAGGATGTCCAAGGTGACTTTACAACAAAAATTTAATGTTGATTTTTATTACAGACTTGTTTTTAGTCTAAGAAGAGTTTGATCGATATCAATTCAGTCCAAGAAGAGTTCGACCAAAACAAATTCAATCTAAGAAGATTTTGACCAAAAGTCGATCTCTTCATGAAAATTGCACCTGCTATTTTCTACAACAACTCTTTTCTACAATGGCTATTTCTTGGTCCAAGAAGGGTTCGATCGAGATTATTTTGGTCCAAGAAGAGTTCCACCAAAACAAGTTTTGTAAATAAATCTATTAAATTTTTAAAAACATATTAAATGATTTTTCTAATGGTGCCTAACTATCCTAAATACTTTATGTGAGTGTGGAAAATGGTTTATGATAGGATTGGGTCGGTCATCATTTTTTCTTACATCATTCCTAGTCAGTTGTACACAAAGTATTAAGACAAGGTATATTCATGATACATCTTATTGTCTACGTTCCTTGATCATCTAAAATACTAAATTCACTTGTTTATAACACAAAAAGGAAATCTTTGTATCATTAAAACTAGAGTGTGTCATATCCAAAAAATCCAACAACCTACCCCTTTTTGATGATGATGACAAATACTTCCATAAGATCATTTGAAAGTATAAAAAATTAGATCATCATACCTCTAAATAATTTGAATTGTCTTCATGATATATCTCTCCCCCTTTGTCAAAGTCAAAAAGGGGTTTATGTTTATCAATGCTCCCCCTCAAGGAGATACTCATCCTCAACAAGTTAATCTTTTTAGGGAGGGAATATATACTCAATGAACAATAAAAATTCACCAATTGAAACAATGATGTACCAAAAAGAAATTGGATACATTTCATAAAAGAGTTCATAGTGTATAGAAAAAAAAGCCATATTTGATCATGGAACGTTACCAAGTTGTCTAATTACCAAGTTCCTTGATCAAGCCATATCTCAAAAAAAACAAAGACAAAACCAAAACTAAATTTTCAATCATTTTCATGAGATGTTAAGCCCAAAAATGATTAGAGAGTCCACTAAATATTAAGTCAATAAAAGATTTTCTAAGTATAACATAAGGGATATTAAGACCATATTGATATACAAAAGCCATTAAGTACAAATTGAGGTCAATAAAGAATCTATAAACCAAATATAAAGGATGTTAATCTCATATTGATATATAGAATCCATTAAGCACCAAATGAGGTCAATAAAGAATCTATCGACCAAATATAAGGGATGTTAAGCCCCTATCGATATTGAGAATTTCCATTAATGATTTTCAAGTTTATATCAAATAACTTGGAGTTCCCCTTAATCTCATACACATAAATTAATTGATCACAAACTAAGAATTGAACCATTAAGCTAGTGATATCAATAAAATTTAGAGGTCATCTAAAAAAATGAATTTTTAAAAACCAATATGAAAGATAACCAAAGAAAATTGTTGCCAAGATAATGATTTAAATAAAATGTAGAAGTAGGATATAATTAATTATATAACAAAAGCATGAACACAGTTAAAATGAATATTTGTTAAGCTCATGATCTTTCAAATCTTATCTAAAGAGAAATTTTGGAGACCCAAACCCAAACCATGTTGTTGTCCCTTTTATACTTAAATGGTCAAGAGCATGCCTTATGTCCAAATCTCCCACAACATAAACAAGTAACATGGTTTACATATATAACATAACTAAATTTTAATTTAACAAAAATAGAACTTTTTTTCTTTCTTTTATCATGTCTAGAAATATAGCCAAGTCCATGAGCGCCAACATGATTTTGAGAATGCAACATACTATTCGACATATTTATACAATTTGAACATTTTTCTGAAGACTTCTTAAGATTTTTGTTTTCCTTTGGCAAGCATCAAAGAATCTTTCATTGTAGAACTTAATCATTTTCTTCTACTAGCAATGTTTTCTTTGGGAATATAAATTTTATCATTTAACCCATTATTTATTTCAAATATGAGATCATAATCAAAATATGAGCAATAAATAGGTTGTTTCTCCTTATTACTCAATTTATCTAAAAAAGTAGTCACTTGAGTTTGCAAAGATGTATTCTGACAAACAAATTCATCTATATTTTTCTTTTCACTTGTGTATAGATCACTTAACTCATTGAGTCCTTGATTTAAAGAATCAACAATAGTAGATAATTTATTTTTCTTTCTCTTATATTTTTCACCTTTGTCTGAAGTACATTCAACATGGTCGTCATTTTCTTCTTGCTTTTCTATGAAGCATTCAACTGCATGATGACAGAGCTCTTCATCACTTGCCTTTGAGTTTGAAGAATCATCCCAAACGACATGATAAGACTTCTTCTTCTTGTCCTTAGAGTTATTATAATTCTTCTTATTCTTGGGTTTTCGGCATTTATCTTTCCAATGTCCTTTCTCTCCTCATATGTGACATCTAGTAGAGATAGATCTAATATTTTTGTTAGAAGAATAATTTATATATTATTTACCATTATGATGTATTTCTTCTTTACTACTAGATGTTTTACTAGAAGAATATGGCTTTGAAGATTTTTCTTTAAATGTCACACCTTTTTTATCAACAAGCCTATCGTCTTCTTCTATTCTATCCTCTTTTTCAAGCTTCACTTGATGTGTTTCCAAATTCCCAATGAGTTGCTCCATCAATAATTTTGATAGGTTGTTGGATTCTTCTATTGTGGTAACCTTATCTTTTAGTTTTGATGGTAGAGACCTAAGAATCTTGGAGACTTGTTCTTCTGATACACATTCTCCTAAAGCACTCAAATCTTTTATTAGAGTAGAAAATATAGCATACATTTGAGCAATGGCCTTAGTATTATACATGTGAAATAATTAATATTAATGTTTCAACATATTAGTCTTTGGACTCTAACATGTGCAATTCCTTCATGCGTAAGTGAAAGTTTTCACCATATATCATATGCAGATTCACAAAGATATTCTATTAAATTCAGTTTGAGATAGATAAGAATATAAAATGCTTACTGCTCTGGCATTAAGAGTTTCCTTTTTTATCTTTTCTTGGTCATATATCTTCATCTCTATTGTTGAAGGTTCGTATGGTAAGAAAACCATTTTTCATAGCTTAAACTTAGTACCATGGAAGTAATATTGCGTCCTTTTATTCAAATATATGTAGTTTGCCTCGTGAAACACTAGTGTTCGATAGGTTGCATATGATCCTTTGAAATTGAGATGGCTGAGTATGTTGTCCCCCATTCTTCAGGACTTGTTATGGGTCCTTGAAGAGCTACTCTGATATCACTTGATAGATCTAGAGGGATGGGGTGAATAGATATTGCATTGAAATTTATTCAATTTAAACCACAAGTAGTTTAGATTGCAACTTGCTTAAAAAGATAACATAGTGGAAATTTAGAAAAAGTTAAATGAACATAGAAGGAAAACCACAACAGGCTCGTGATTTAGAGTGGTTTTGTCAAAAGATGTCAATCCACTACGTGGTTGTTCCCAAATAGGTTTTCTCAAAATGTATTTTATTTATTTACTTTAACTATTTCAAAATACAAAAAATCAACGAACACCTCTTTTGATTCAAGATCAACCTACTTTTCTAGCTCAAGGAGAACTTACAATTTTCTCACAGGAAGTATCATCCAATAATGCTTCCTAATAGTCTTCTTCCCAATAAGTATTGGGAAGCACACTACCGAGTAGATCACATCAGCCTCCTCTATGGACACAACCTTCTCACTAGAAGTAGCTTCCAATAACACTTCCCAATTCCCAAGAAGTAGTTTTAAGCACATTATGGAGTACTTTCGATTGGATCCTCCTTGGATGTAGAAGTCTTGCAATTAGTAGCCCTAAGAACCATAATGGTGAAAAAGATAGGAAGAATGAATTACAACTCTTCAAAATATCCAATATAAACCTATCTATCATTAAGTGATGAATAACTCTTCATAAGGATAGGCGAGGCTATATTTGGTGTAATATGACACCACTTTGAGATATGGCTTATATCTGAGGATAGCAATATAGAATTCTAAGCTTTGAGAAAGACAACATGTAAAATAGTTTGCTCAAGTGTATGTATGTGTCAATTGTGTGCCTAAGTGTACATTAGGAACTTCTGTATATACGAAACACTTAGAAATGGAAAATATAGGTGTTAGAAAAGTTTTGACCAAAATAAATGAGAAATTAGCCATCAGGATGTAAAACATGTGTCTACAATGCATAGCAAAATGAATGTTGATTTCAAATGCTTACTGATTCTCAGTCCAAGAAAAATTTGACCGAAATAAATTTGGTCCAAGAAGAGTTCGATTGTAATAAATTTGGTTCAAGAATAGTTCAACCAAAAGTTAGTCTCTTTGCAAAAACTATAATGACTATTTTCTATAATGACTCTTTTTCTAAAACAACTATTTCTCGGTCCAAGAAGAGTTTGGCCAAAATTAATTTGGTCCAAGAAGAGATTGAAAAAAAGGACTATGCAAATGCATTTCTTGAATTTTGGAAAGCATATCAAATGATGTTTCTAATGGAACCTAACTATCCTAAGGATTTTATGTGACTGTGGAAAAGGGTTTATGATAGGATTGGATTGATTATCACTTATTTTTACATCATTCCTAGCAAGTTGTACAAAAAGTATTAGTACACGGTATATTCATGATGCAACTTGATGTGGAATCTTGTCTAAGTTTATTTATCACCTAAAATACTAAATTCACCTTGTTCGTAACAGAAAAAGGAAATATTTGCATCACTGAGATTAGATTGTGGCATATCCAAAAATCCAACACCCCCACATTTGTATTCATAAGATTACTCATGTCCTCCTAGATCTTTACCATTTGTGGGTTGTATCATCTCTATATTGAAGAGGGGAAGTTTGTATGGTTCTATCATATTGGGCACCCACACTAGAAGCTCAATGTTGTGAATTATCAGCCAAGTGGTCAAAAATAGGCCAAGATTCTTCGGGGGGTTGGCAATAAATGCACCACCACAAGATGAGTCTATAACAGTATCCCAAATCTTAAAAGCCCAAACTAGAAGGATTGGACTAGTTGTAAAAGAGGAACCTTATGGTGGGGGAAATCTCTAAGTAACTTATGTAACCTCTCCCATGTCTCAAGAAATTCTCCTTTTGGATGAAGAATGTGATATACCTTCTCATATTAGTCATATTGGAAATAGGATAGAATTTCTTTAGAAACACATTCTTCATATCATCGTAGTCATGATTATTGCCTTTGATGAGTGTCACTCCTTGTCCTTGTCATTAAGAGAGAAAGGGAACAACGTCAGCTGGATAGAGTCATCTGTGGTTGTAGGCATCTTAAAAGTGGATCATGTCTCAAGGAAGGAATCAACATTCTTGTAGGGGTTCTCGTTCTCAAGTACATAGAAGGTGGGGAGAAGACAAGAAGACCTAGGGTAATGGACAATTTTTGCCTCAACATTTGATCAACCCTATAGGCAATTAAATAAGTATAGTTTCCAGGCATAAGGTAGTCATGCCAGAGGTTGTTCTGTGGAGGAATTGGAGGGTTACATAGATCCTCATTGTCTTTGACATCCCTATCTCCTACCTCAACATCTTGATGATGGTTACATATGATTCTACACCTTATTCTTCCTATCTTGACATATTCTAGGAAAGAATCAAGAGGAAGTGATCGGTGCCCAAACATGCACAAATGATCACCTGAACACAACACAAGCTATCAAAAGAAGCAAAGTTAGTACTTTTGCACAACTAACACAATGAATAATAAATAGAATGTTGAAGGTAGTATGAAAACTCAATGCTAAACAACTAGCTAGGTCAAGCTGTCTCGGTCCCCTACAATGGGGACCATAAATCTTGATGTGTTCACCCTAAGGGTAGACTTGATCAATATAATTCTAATTGGATGTGCCTTAGGGCTCACAACAGTGTCTTTTGCACTTATAGGACCTGATGGACACACTCTTAAAGAAATTCACAAGAGCACAAGCTTAGGAGTAGTATAAGAGAGGTAAGTCACAGTTGAACCCAAAGGAGAGAGGGGGTGTTAGAGATTTGATCATTTAAGCTAGGTTCCTAATGCATAGTATATGTTTCAAGGGTTTAACTTGATATTTATGATTACATTAATGGGTCAAGAAAAAAATTAAGAGATATCAAGAAATAAAATTTACTTTATCCCTGTATAGTTTAGTCCTAATTAAAAAAGAATAGGTAACTAAGCAATGAAAGGAGGAACTTATATTATGGAAAGAAAGGCAAAATATAACTCTATAACTACACTAGAAAAGCAATTCTACTCAAAAATATAGTGAGAGAAACTAGTTAAACTAGACAAGAAATTACACTAGACTAGAAATTAGAAACTAGGACAAGCAAAGGGCTAAGTTAACAACTAACTAGACGAAGAAAGTACAATTAAGCAAAAATAAACACTAACTACCCTGGAAAGATCTAACTACCATGAATAATACAAACAACCACTAAGCAAGTAAAGAGACTAGATAAGAAAGAATAAACAAAGCAAGGGCACAATTAAGGTTTTAAGAAAAATCTTATAAGTGTGGGCCATTTTGGGTAATGTGCCTAGAACCTATATTGGGGGTAAAAACTTGTAAATCATACTCATTAAATTAGATTATTAACCAAACAAAAATGCCAGTGCTAGAAAAATACCCTAACCTATTAATTAGTAATGGATGGAATAGGGTGTGTGAAGGGGAATTACGCCCTAGCACACCTATACAACCCTACGAGGCTCATTTGGATTAGGATTTAGGTGAAATTCTACTAGGAGCTAATCAAGTCCAGGTTTCTATGGTATAATCTCTTAGGTAAATTGGGGATTAATGGTAGTAATGGATGGCGTAAATGAGGATATTTCACCTCACATCACCACCATCTAGCCTCTAGATAGCTCCAAGCCAATTGCACTAAGTGCCTCTAGACTAGATACTTAGATGTCACACATAAGAGTAGGAGAAGTGATACCTATGTAGCAAGGTGGGGTGATAACAAGGGATCCACTAGTTGGGCCTACAAAAAAATCCAAAAATAGCTACATATAAGCCATTTTCTCTTATACCTAGTTGGTTTAAAGAACAAATCACAAGATAATCCATGTTTTCAAGCACAAACCCCAATATCATTTATGGGAATTGGATTAAAGTAGAAGACAATCATTCACAAACGAAATTATAGATTTCACATATTACTTTTCCCCAACATGGTTTCAAAGTCACATTTTCACCCCCAAATAGCCCATTTAAGGGGCTTAGATACTCATACCAAAACAAGTGAAGAAAGAAGAAGGATTGGAATAGTGAATATAGATGGAAGCTTGTTTAAGACTCCTCTTTCACCTCCTCATAGCCACAACTCATTATTCTCCCTCTTTGGTGCTTCGATGAATGGGATGGTGGATGGTAGTAGCCAAAAACCTTAGAAACTAGGGTTTTGATGTAGGGGTCGTGGAAATGAAGTGGAAGTTAGTAAAAGTAGGTTGGATCTCAATGAATGTGGTAGTGGGTGGAAATAAGTACTAATATTAGCTCCCAACTTCCATCCATATATATATACGAGCTAGGGAAACATAGGGTTAAGAGGGGGAGATAGGAAATTTTTTGGAAAAGATGAGTTAGGGCTACTAGCCATCACAACTATTTTAAGAACCATGGCCATGGTGGAGTGTATTATGATGACAATGGTGGAGTTGAATGTTTGAGGTGGAAATGGGAAAATGTCAGATTACATTGCTATTTGGAGGGTTGGTAGCGTGGTCATGGTGAGTAGGTGGTAGAATGGTTGTTGTGGTCATCATAATCATTTTGGAGGGAGGAAGGATTTATCCATTTCTCAAATCTAGTTGTCTTGGAAACTCCTCACCACGGCCATGGTGAGTGGAACGTCGTGGTAGGTGTTGCAAACCACAATCATGGTGGTTTTGTAGATTCTTCATTCTTTGGATTTAACTATGAATTGGAGTATTTGCATAGAAGTCGTGGCTAACTACAACATCCCACTTCAAGGGCCTAGTTGTGCATTTTAACTCTAAGATCCTTCTTCCTATTATTCTTTGATTTGGATTAAACTTTGACCACTTTTATAAGGTTGGAAGATGGTCCAGGGCTCATCCAAGGGTGTAAAAACACTAGGATCCTCCTCTCTCTCCCATCCATCCAATGCATGGTCCAAGTACCTAAAAGCACACAAAGAACAACCACAATTATATTTGATTATAATATGCATACTGAGAGAAGTAATTGAATTCTAATATGTTTCTATTGATTAAAGTACATAAAACACAAGATAAAACCCTAAAATAGGGTTGTATCACAAAGAATTTTTTGTTGAAGCGCATTTAGGTTGGTGAGCCTTTGAAACTATGTGATGGTCTAGCGTTTTGTCTTGTAGGTCTAACATCAGTGGACATACATTGTGGATGGATAGAGTTTCACCTTAAAAACTCAAATTATGGAGTTTCTATGCTTGTATTTTAGTGGTTTATCATCTTTCCAAATTTGGAGGGTTGTGTCGGATACTTCTCAGTATCAATATTGAGGAAGTTCATTAATTGCCAATGTGCATAGCAGATTGAGGTACTTCTACCTTACTTCCAAAAATCGATGATTGACTCTTAAAATTTTAGGAGGTGGATGCAAATTTGTTGAAGAATAATCTGAAGATGGCTCCTGATGTTTTCCATGTTAGTAGAGACTATCCTCTTGAGTACTTAAAAATGTCTTGCATAGATGACTTTGGTATTAGTAGCAGTGACTCTTTTGAAGAACCAAAATGATGTTTTTCTTAGAATTTTATTCTTTAAATGTTCTCTTATGATTCTTATTTTGTGTATTGGAATGAGAAGACATGCTTTTTGTAGTTGATTTGTTCTTTAAATAACTATTTCTTTTAGTTTGACATTGGCATTGACTATGGGAACTCCCTTCATGATGCCTTGAATATTTTTTGGAAAATATTCAACCTCCTTTTAGAAAATTAGGTGATAGAGATCAATCTATGAATCCTTCCTATTCCTTTAGCACATCAAGGGTGGTTGTAGTTGTATGTTTTCAAAATAAAATAAAACCATTCAGGGTCACCTCCTTTTCATCCACTTTTCTTTGTGAAAAGAAAAAGTTAATACGCCAAGAATTTTTGAGCCACCACCCCTATCAGTCTCCTACAATAGATGATCATTCCCTCTGGATGTTTGTATCCATCTTTATGATGAGGGGGAACTTCATTCTAGGGGAGAAGATGGGATATGTTGCACCTAGGTATCATTCTAAAATACTAAAGTAGTGCCATGTAATAGGTGTATCAGGGGAAACTCACTACCCAGTTAGTCTAAGCTACTAGGCATTGAAGACACCCTAGTAGGCATCACTACATACATGTTTTAGCATAGAGATCAACCACAAACATGTGTGTACTTATTTAAAGGGGTATTCGATGATTTCTTTTTGAGTGTCCACTTATTGTGGATCTTTTCATTGAATGTTTTGAATGGATATTGATGCTTAGGGCCTTAGCAATAGAGATTAGGACTTAATGAGGAAAAAATGGGGTTTGCCTAGTAAAGGTTTCCCACCTTTTTTTTTCCCTACTTAGTACATATGGAGAGAGATTAGGCATGGATAGGCACAAAGAGTTTCAAATTTCGTATTTTATATCAATCCTAATAGATGGTAACATTATGGGATCTTACCTGGATATAGGAGGATCACATCCTACTCACCTCATAGGATTCATAGCTTATGCAATCCTCTTATGATAGTGATCATGGGTCTTCACCTTGCCTTCACTGTGATCATGAACATTTTTAACCATTTTATCAAGGTAGATTATTTTATTTTATTTTTAGGTTGGTGAACCAATGGGGCCTCAGGGTAACATCCATGCTCCTTCTTTCCTAGGCCTAGATTGTACTTTTACCCTTCCTCTTAGGCTGAACAAGGTGTGTTTTAGGGTACTTCAATAGATTTTGGGTACTTATTCAAAGGGATGGGAGTCTTTGGTTATCTAACAAGTCTATTTTCTAGAGGCTTATAGTCATTGAGGTTTGCTTGCCAGTAGTAGTAGCTCTTGATGAGGCCGGCATTCATGTGATGACTATGTACATCACCATCCATGTCTTTTATGGATAGGTAGCCCCATTCTTAGATTTCATGGATGACATAGGGCCCTTATCCTTTAGGGTTGGACTTGCCCCTAGAGTCATAGTTTTGGATTATGTATAGTGCTAGATTTCCCTTCTAGAAATTGTTGGGAAGAACTTTCATGTTAAACACCAAGTTGTCCTTGCTTGAGAGAATTGTGCATGATGCAAAGCTTTTGTTCTCTATGTTCAGGTGTGTTGGGCAGTAGATTTAGTATTGTAGCCACTCTACCTTAGAATTGTATGCTTCTTTTAGTATGCAGAGAGAAGGGTTTTGATCCTTGATTGGAAACACCGCCTGCATTCTATATACCAGTGAAAATGGTGTAGCTGTCGTGGAGGTTTTGACAGAAGTTTGGTATGCCTAGAGAGCCATTGGGAAGTGTTAATGCCAGTTGACATGTGATCTGGTTTCCTTTTTTAGAATCTATATCATATTCTTATTGGCACCTTCTATGGTTCCATTCATTTGGAGTTGATAGGATGATGTTTGGTGGTGCTTGATCCCAAAAGAGCACAGATAATCTTTGATGGTTTCAGCTATTGTGTATATTGTTGTTGGTATCTTGTAACATCTTATAATGTTGTATATGAAGAAGTTGTTAACATGTTGAGATGATGTGTTGGTTATGGACTTTGTGAAGTAGACTATTGCTACCAGAATGAAGCAATCTTCATTCTATTCTTTAGGATTCATCTTACCTATCATGTTGACTACTTAAGATGAGAATGTCCAAGTCATGGTCATGTTGTATAGCAGATTGGCATGTGCATGGATATAGTCACCATGGAAACAACATGTATCCATAGTGCTCTAGTAGTACCCCAAAAGTTGTATTTTCTTGGCAAGTCTGACTCCCCTAAAATGTGTGATGCACAAACCTTTATGGACTTCTTTCATGCACGTGGTAGCAGACGCAGTTAGCCGAAAGTCTTCTTCTCTTCCTACAAAGAAGGCACAGTTGAGTTCCTTGGTATGCCATAGATGGGATATATTTGCTTCCTTGCGACAGATGAATGTCCAGATGGAAGTTTCTTTGTTAGCAGGACTTTTGTCACAGATGCTAGTCAAGCCTACGCTGAGACAGCAGATCAAAGACGTGCAACAAACATATGATACAGTGCAACTGATCAAGTTAGAGTTTGGCAGCGAAAAGTGTGATGGGTTCCAAGAGTCCGAAGATGGATTAGTTTGCTGTGATGACAGAATGGTGGTTCCTGATGCTGATGATCTAAGGAAGCTAGTGCTCAAGGAAGAACACACATAGATGTATGTTATGTATCCAGGAGTCACCAAGATGTATCACAATCTGAAAGACCTGTATTGGTGGCCTGGCTTGAAGAAAGATGTAGCCGAGTTTGTGGCTAGGTGTGTGGTATGCCAGCAAGTCAAGGCAGAGCATCAGAAGTTGGCAGGTACATTGCAACCTATGTCGATACTGTAGTGGAAATGGGATCATATAACCATGGATTTTGTGGTTGGACTGCCAAGAACATCTAGGAATCATGATTCCATTTGGGTTATAGTGGACAGATTGATGAAATCTGCCCACTTCATACCTGTGAAGACAACATATGCAGCCGAGAAACTCACTCGAGTATATGTGGATGAGATAGTTCTTTTGCACGACATACCAACAATGATAGTTTTCGACAGAGGTCCTCCGTTCACGAGTCATTTCTGGGAACAGTTTCACAAAGCGTTGGGAACACAGTTGAGGTTCAGCACTGCCTTGCACCCACAAACAGATGGACAGTCTGAAAGGACTATTCAGACTTTGGAGTATCTTCTTCGAGCTTGTGTTTTGCAGTTCCTAGGTAGTTGGGATATACACCTCAGTTTGATCGAGTTTTCCTACAACAATAGTTACCAACGGAGCATTGACATGGCTCCTTATGAGGCCTTATATGGTAGGAAGTGCAGATCTCCTTTATGTTGGTATGAGTCTGGTGAGAATCAACTTTTGGGTCCTGAGTTAGTACAGTAGACAATAGAAAAGATCAGAGTGATACAACAACAGTTGAAAGCGGCACAGGATAGATATAAGTCTTATGCAGACAATCGTCGATGACCTTTAGAGTTCCAAGTGGGAGACAAAGTGTACCTCAAGGTCTCGCCATGGAAAGGTGTGCTAAGGTTTGGCCAGAAGGGTAAGCTAGCACCCAGATATATGGGGCCATATCCAGTAATAGCATGTGTTGGCAAGGTAGCTTACAAGTTAGAGCTGCCGCCAGAGTTGCACAGGTTACATCTAGTGTTCCACGTCAGCATGCTAAAGAAAAGTCACCCAGATATAGGGATAGTGATATAACCAATCGAGGTTGAGATTGATGAAGATGTGACCTATGAGGAAGGTCATGTGATGATCCTTGACAGAAGAGTTAAGAAGCTGAAGAGGAAGGACCTGGTTCTGGTGAAGGTTCTCTGGCATCATCATGGCATTGAGGAAGCCACGTGGGATCTTGAGGAAGATATGAGGAGGAAGTATCCCTCACTTTTCTCTTTGGATTTTGAGGATGAAATCCCTTTGTAGAGGGTTATAGCTTGTAAGGACCCTGACCTCCATTTAGGGCTTATCATGTTTGCTTTGCTTAACCCTGGTGCTTAGTTTCTTTCTAATCACCTTTAGTGGTGATTAGGGCTTGTTTGTGCTTTGTTGAGAGATGGAGGTGCTACTTGCAATTAACCCAAGTCTAGGGTTGTTGAGAAAGTTTGTCACCTTGAGAGGTGTTCCCTCTCTCTCTTTGCTTCTTCTAGTGTTGATAGGAAGGGTTGGGCTCGTTGCTTGAGTTTCTTTTGCCTTGGATGAGCTTGTTGGGCCTTGAGATGCCTTCCATGAACCTTGCCCTTGCTTTGTTGGACCTTGTGTCAGGCAGGAGTGCCTTGCATCGGCCTTAGGTGTGTCTCCCAGGGAGTATGTTAGGCATGGAGTTGGAGTGTGTCGCCCATGGACCCCTTTGACCTCTTTGACCTCGTTTGTGTCACCACTAGTGGACACTTGTGTCACCACTAGTGGACACTTGGTCGCAATGGCCTTGGACATGTGTTTAAGGCAAGTTAGAGTGGTGGCATTGACCATGGACACGTATCCCTAGGTGGGCAACAACTTGCCTTGTCTTACCTTGGTTTCTCCTCCATCCTCTCCTATATATGTGTTCCCTTTCTCTTGCTAAGGATCCCTTTAGTTCCTTAGTTCCCCTCTCCCTTTGGTTGCACGACACCTCTTCCTTTGCAAGCTTGGTGGCTGATCCTTATCTTGGAGTCTTCTTCTTCTTTTGCTTCCTCTTGTGGTGGCCAAAGGTGTGCTTGGATCTAGGAGCTTGGAACTTGCTTAAGGCGGGTTATATAACTCCTAACCCTAATCATATTACCTTCTTCTATGTTCTTGTATGTTTCATATGATCATAATCGGCTATGTATGTTGCTAGTTAAGTTTCTTGCTTAGTTGTACCCTAGTTGGCCGAACCATGTCTTAGGGTTTCCTTATTGAGAAACACTCCTTTCCCTACTTGGTCTAGAGAAGTGAGCTTGAGCCCTAGTGATATGAGCAACACCCCTATCTCATTAAAGTTGAGAGGTGAGCTTGTGTTCTAGTTGCTTGAGAAACACCCTCCTCTCACCGTGGATTTGAGTGGTGAGCTTTATGGTAGATGTAGATCTATGTTGAGGTTGATCTTTGTGGTTTCCCTAGTTGTGATAGAGGTTGTTCAAAACCCCTCTCTCTTGGTTGTTGAGAGGTGAGTCGATCTTCTTGATCAATCTAGGGTTCGGTACCCTTGTGCTTGAGGTTGAGGATGATCTTGTTGAGCTGTATCTTGCACGATATGGCTTGGGGTTGGTGTTTCCCGATACCCTCTCTTGATCTAGAGTCTTGGGTTGAGATGATGAGGTTGTGTGGGGCGATACACCTTGGTCCTTGCCTTGTGTGTTGCCTGATAGGATGAGGTTAGTGTGGTTGGACGATAGGCTTTCCTTTGTTACCCGTTTGAGTTGTACCCTTGGTCGTTGTGCCTAGATGTGTTTGGTGGTTGGACGATACCTTTGTGTGTTGGGCGTTATGCCTTGTTGAGTACCCTGCTCGATACACCTAGCTTGGTTAGTGGCTTGGTGCCCGATATACCTTGAACGTTATGGAGCTGTGGGCTAACTTTTTGTCGGGCGTCATGGTTTGGTGGTGATGCCTGATATAGGGATAGATGGTAACCCTAACCCTGGTTGCACAACACATAGGTGCACGACGCCCCTGGTTGCATGACACATAGGTGCACGATACCCATGGATTCCCGATATCCATGGATCCACGATACATAGAGTTGCACGGCATGCCCATAGACCTAGCTGCATGTCATGCTTTGTGCATGATATGCCTTGGTCTCTAGTTGTGCGGCATGCCTTGAGGAGGTAGCCCGACACCCTTGCTATGATGAGCCGATATGTTGCCCGATGCTGCTTCTAGTGAGGGTGCCCTACCCATCACACTTCTTGTGAGGGTAGTGGGTACTTCTACTGAGGGTCGTGTTCCACCTGAAAGCCCATCTGATAGTTCTTTGTTGTGTGATCACCTTCTTGTTGTTATGGTTGTGGTTTGTAAACCTTTGTCATGTCGTGGTGATGATAAGGTGTTTGATATGGTAGAACACACCTATGAAAACATAACATATCTGAATGTGCTTATGATCTTCTTGAAATCATATATATATATATATATATATATATATATATATATATATATATATATATATATATATATATATATATATATAATGACAAGTTTGAAAGTATATGACTTGCTTCACATGATGATGTGACCCATGTCTATGGTCACAGGTTGAGGCATGAATGATAAAACACATAATCATCAATGTTACCCTATGTTTGACAACATGATCCTTCTGTTATCCATGATGGTTTCAGTTATCCCAATTATTGTGTATACTAACCATGCAGGTGTTTCATGCATATGCATAGCTAGGTAAAGTGCTATGAGGTATATATGTTTGAATCACACTGCATTGATGATCACTCTTATTGATGAGATAACTTGCATCACCAATATGGTGTGTTTGGGTCTGAGGGCCACAGTTTGGCTTAAGTGCCTAGTTGAGGTGTTATCCTCTGATGATGATATCGGGATTGTTATTTCCAGTGATGAATGCCTTATGAAGCAGTGGTTTCTTGTAATGAGGGATTGAGATCCCGGGATATTGTGATGGTGGTGATAACAAGGTAACTTAATGTCATATATTTGTTATAACTTGTTTGCCCCAACAATCTACTTAAAATACATTAACTAATTACAGATGAATCTATCATGTAGTTGCCATGGCCATAGATCCATCATCGTCAGTAGCTGGTGATGGTGAAATAGGTTCTCCTACGGGTTAACCTGGAAGCGCATATTATTGAATATGTGTGGTTTCTCTTAGTTGAAAATGAGGAGGTAAGAGTGCAACTTTGGTTGTAGACTCCAGAGTGTAGTTTCAGGCTCGTAGCTCGATATGTTAAGAGCATGGTAAACATGCCCATGGCTCAGAATGTGTGATATGGGAGCATGAATGCGTTCACGGCTCAGAGCACGGTGAACATGTCCGTGTCTCAATTTCACTAGCGCCGATACCTATACCAAGGAGGGCTAGGCAGAGGGTAGCCTGACCCAATGGCTAAGGCCACTTAAGCATGAGACTGCGGTCCTGCTTGTGTTGTACTCGTGCACTAACAACGAGGTGGGAGGTCATGGATTCCGGCTCTTCCATTAACCTTGTATGGCACAGGATTGGGTTTCACAATCGAAGGTTGGATTTGAGCGGTACGACTGACTTCCTTAGGGCATAATAACACGAAATCCAACCGAATAATATTTATTGCTTAAGGAAAAACACGGAACATTGGTTGAGGCCTTGTTTGTATAGTTGATCTTATTATACGTTGCAGTTACTTATATGTTCCTTATATTATGTGGTAAGATCTTATCAATCTTATCTTGTCAATCATGTTCTATAAAGAAATACTTGGTTGGTATGTATAGCTCTACTTAGTATGCTTCTCTTGTTACGCCTATTCAGTTAATTGTTGTTATCTACTTTAACCTTTGAGGTTTTATGGTGTCAGCGGGGAGTTATGTTTCTCACTGGGACTGTGTGTCTCACCCCGTCGGTTTACAACCTTTTTAGGTGTTCACACTAGACGTGGTGGTGGTCGTGGGGTTGCGGCCGAGCAGCAAGAAGAAGAGCAGTAGAAGGCAAGAGATGGATATGTTGTTGTTTTGGTTGTTTTGTAGTAGAGTCATAGAGTCATCCATGTACTCTCAGGTCCTCAGAGGCATTTTGACGTTGTTTCATGATGTATGGTTGAGGAAGCTTTGTATATCCTACTCTGGCCAGATGTGGCCCGTTATGTATGTTTAAACAGGTGATGAACTCATGTGAGGACGAGACAACTGATCTTCTAAGTTGTGGACACGTATGAAGACTTGTAAATGTTTATATAACATGTTTTCTTACAGGATGAGGATCTGAATGTAATAGTTTCTTGGTTTACCTGTTTCTTGAAATCGGTTTTAATTAATCTGTGTTTTTGTTAATAGGTGGTTTATGGTGTTTTCACACGTTTTCGCATGGCACATCGTTGTTTGTGTGATAGAGGGATGTTTCGCCACAGCATAGGTCCAGTTGTATTTTTATACAAGTACATCTATGTACAAAAGTGGAAAGTTGTCATTTGGGGATGCTTTATGGAGATCATGATAGTTTGCACACATTCTTAAATTGACATACATCTTTGGTACTAGTATAATGTTGGTGTTCCATGTAGGATAGTTGATCCTCTCTAGGAACACAATAATGTACACTTCTAAACTTCTTCCCTAGTCTTGAGGTTCCACTCGAGTTGCATTTGTGATAGGTATTTTCTATATGCTCAAAACACAAGTATACTCTATCATAGTAACATGGGCCTCTGAGCCCTAGATGTCGAACACAGGAAAATGTTACTTTAGAAACTGGTACTAACTATAGTGGGATCAGATTAAGTTGAAGATAACTTGAATGATTGGTTTGGTTATCTGAATAGAAAAGAAATCTAAATTATGGTTGTTGTTCTCAGTCTTAGTGAATTCCAAAGGATAATGGTTTTACCAAAGTTAACATTATATTTTAATCCTAGTACATTGATAAAATCCTCTCCTAACTTTGGATTAAGAGCCTGTAGTGAGAATTAACCACTCTCATGGTGTAATTCACTACCTAACCAAATACCAACTGCACTTTAGTATCAATTGTGTAATTATATAGGTGCCTTAAAGAATACTCTGGGTAATCTCCTCATGTTGTTAAACCACCTTTCCTAAAGGGTTTTATGAAACATGTATTTCTATGAAGTTTTAACTATTAATTTCCCTTTCTCAAAGCAATTAACGTTAAAAGTACTATCTATGGTGATCAAGCACAAATAGTTCAATCATTCACAATGAAATAAATCCAAAAATTAAGAGAAATTGATGAATTAATGCATAAGAGTCAAATACTATGGATTACCAGGCTACTCCCATGTCCTAAGGGTAACTTGAAGAACCCTTAAAGTAGACGGCTGAAACACTCTCTTATTGTGCATGTGCCGATTTGCTACCTTCTGGCTACAATTTCACCCGCTAGAAGTGTCAGATCATTCAGTTTGCCTCTTTCTTCATTGGTATCTCCTCTCTTTTCTCTCCCTTATCAAACAATGGAAAAAGATGAGACAATTAGATCTAGATGCAACTCCCCTTATCCATAGGCATGACTTAGGGCGACTTAGAACCTTAGCATTTGGATTAAAGAAAGCCTTCATATATGCTTGATCTGAATCTGCCGATACTACCAACAGAATGTTGGTACTATTGACTTCTTTAATTGCATGACCACTTGTCAAGTTGTCAGTACTACCGATTGAGTGTCGATAGTGCTGATTTTCTTCAAAATTATTTGACAAAAATGATGCAACATTGTTGGTAGTATTGACAGTCCTGCTGGTACTATCGAGTCTTCTCGATTCATTTCCTCTTCAATATTGAACAAGTGTCGGTACCACTGACTACACAGTCAGTAGTACCAAGCTGTGTAGATTCTCATATCCTCCTCAATACATTAAATTTGAACAAAATCTCTGGAAAATTATTAAATAACTTGAAATCATTAAAATTATGCATACTTGATACAAATAGGTATCACAGGATAATAAAGTAAATCATGCACAATTAATATGAGATTTGACCAAAAAAGTGCACAAAAATTACTACAAAATAGCCTATGAAAATGACAAATAAACAGTGAAGGATGGGTGAAATCACATAATTAAGAGACAAAGCCTTTCATGAAATTATGATATGTCCCTCTCCAATGACCTGTGGCATGGTAACCTTAGGATTTCTTTCTTAAATTTGAATTTAAGGTCTCATTAACTATTTGATCAAATTAAACTCAAACCCCATATTCATCCACATTTCATGAATAATTATGATGTCCATTCATATTAAATGTTCTTAAGCTGACTTACCCAAACACTTCTTCTATGTCATGCAACTCAAGAAAATTTGCAACTAAGCCAATTTTTCATTTAAAGTTTTTTTTCATTGCACACAACTAAGACCATATGGCATGACTATGAATTAAGCTCTATGATCACACTAGATAGATATGGGTCCTACAAATTGGAAGGATAAAACTAAGAAAATAAAACTAAGAAAAACTAAGAAAATAAAGTTAAAGATAGAAATTTTTCCATCTACCCCCTTAAGCTTGAACTTGACTATGTCCACATAGTAAAAATTCTAACTTAAGAGGTGGAACACTGGTATCGGATCACATGGGTGGAGGTGGTGGGTGAGACATGGTGGGATCATATGGTGGAAAAATCCCCGAAAACACAAGTTGTTGTGGTGGCATGGGTGGTGGTTGTTGATAGCCACAAAAATATCCCTCATTCCAGTAATGATCAAAGAATGGTTGCTGGTATCCCTCTATCTGCTTTAGGTGCTTATGCATGTTCTCTTGGTTGGCCAAGAGGAGCTTCTCATTTTGGAAAATCACCTGCTAGTTTTCATACAGCTATCCCTGGACATCATGGATGCCCACCAACGTAGCCAACTATTGCTGCTACCCCTACTGGATCTCCTATAGGATCCCATACATGCCCTCCATCGAATATGAGTCATCCTCTTGAGCGGGTGGTGGAGTGGAAGAACTAGAAGATACAAAGTGTCATGGATGCTGGCGCATAACCTGCCTCCTTGTCCCAGGTATGGTAGGCTCCTCATCCTCTTCCTCTGTAGCTTTCTCCTCCTCCTAGGCATCATCATCTTCATCCTCCTCCTCATATGAGGTATCCACAGGCCACCGTAGGAGGTTTATCCCTTACAGGTCAAAGATGTCATCTAGCAGCTTCCTTTCCTTATAGTCGGTCCCCACTGTACAACACGCATATACATCCCTCAGGTGTGTGTTGATGAGGCCAACTCTCTTGAAGTGCTTGAGATCTTCACTATCGGATTCAGTGATTTAGAGGCAGAGAGGCCAAGGTGTAGATGGAGAGCAATGGATGTGATCGACCCTCCAAAATGAATTGGAGGATTCATATCCACCTTTTTCTTTATTCCCATCACATGCAGAAGGAATAAAGCTATGAAGTTCAGACTTCGGGTTCTCATCTCCAACATCTTGTAGAGGAAGTAAATATCGACCCTTTGACACTTCCCTTGTCCTTGGATTACTTTGCTAGAAGAGTGTTGGTGATGATGCATTGCTCAATGTTGATCAAGGAGTTGTTGTGCCAACTGATGTGATGGCCTTCTGGAAATCTAGAAAATAGCTCCCACGCCGCCTCAAAGTTGAAGTTGTCAGGGTATAAGCAGTCACCTTCACAAAGTTATTTGTAGATGGCATTGAACTGTTGCGGAGTCATTGTAAACTCGGTGTTATAGAGCCAGAAATGGATTTCTCCCATCCCCATGTTGGGGGATGAACCAAAACTCTAAGGACTCCATGAACTCGCAAATGAGGTCAGGGTATGTAGGACAGTCACTGAAGAAGAGGTTGTCTCCCACTAACCCCTAACATTCACAAACTGTCTTCATATTGTCAGTGAAGCCAACAGATGAAAGGAAGGCACAGTCTCCATACTGTTTAGCAACGATATCCTTCTTGTGAAACTCTTTGTATGTCTTCTTGATGTCAGCATTGGGATGGGCCATCCGGCTTGGTTTAGGAACCAAGTTAGGAACCCCCACTGATGAAGAAGCCTCCAACCTTGTAGACATCTTTCCTAGATGAAGGAGAATAGTGAGAGTAGAGCTTGGTGTAGTGTATGGATACTCAGAGATGCTCACGACTGCTTGCTCAAGGGAGGAGAAAAGTAGGTGTGAAGAAAATAGATTAACATCCCCTCCTTTTCATAGTCACAGCCGCCAACCTGTGACCGCGTTGGTAGAATTTACATGACATCGGTAGTATCGATGATTGAATGAGAATCTACATGCTTGGTGCTACTGATGGTCATGATGGTCCAGTTTTAGTTGCATGGATTGATGTGTGTCAGTAGTACCGACATGCCCCACAGATCAATGCTACCATGGCTGATCTTAATCGCTTGTTGACACTCCCCATGGAGTGTTGATATCATACGTTAGTAGAACTGATAGGATGTCAGTAGTACCGACTTGTTCAAATTCATCAGTGCTTTCGAGTGGGAACTCAATGTCTCAAACATGGGGCACAAAATTTCTTTGGTACTACCGATGATGTGTTGGTAGTACCGAACCCTTATCAGGTATTCGGCCCTCTTCTCTACAGAAAGTCAGTGCTACTGACATGGTGTCAATAGTATCGAGATGTGGCACCCAAATTTTTCCAAATTCCCTAAAACATCATCAGTAGTGACAAGCTTGGGCTTGATAGTATTGACTTGTGCAGTTGATTGCATCTCTATCCCTATAACCTTGCCCGTAGTACTGAGCTTGATCTTGACAGTATCAACTTTTTCATCCGACACACCACACAAAATGCATCAAGGTACCATTTTTATATCAAACTATGTAAAAATGGAAAATGCAACTACAAAACTACAAATTTTAAATGCAAAGATCGTAAAAGGTGGTTGGGTTGCCTCCCAAAAGTGCCCTTATTTTATGTCATAGGCTCGACGATCCGAAACTCAATGGATTAGTGAAGCTCAATGAGCTTCAACTCGTCCTCCTTCCTCATCACATCTTCCCCAAAGTAATGCTTGAGACATTGGCCATCAATAAGGAATAACTCATTCCTATTGCTAATCTCCATGACCCCATGGGGAAATGCCTTAATCACCTCAAAGGGTCCACTCCATCTAGACCTCAACTTACCAAGATGCAACTTCAACCTAGAATTAAACAAAAGAACCTTTTGTTCGAGAGTGCATGTCATATGCAAAATATCTCTATCATGAATTTGCTTAGTTATTTCCTTATAAATTCCTGAGCTCTCATAAGCATCAAACCTAAGCTCATCCAATTCATTCAATTCTAACAATTACTTTTTCCCTACACTGTCTAAATTGTAATTAAGTTTCGTCATGGACCACTTAGCCTTGTTCTCTAACTCCACTTCTAGAGGACAAGCCCTACCATAAATCAACCTAAAAGGAGTGGTACCTATAGGTGCTTTATAGGAGGTCCTATACGCCCATAAATCATCATTGAACAACATGCTCCAGTTGTCTTGTTGGTTGAAACTATCTTTTTCAAAATCTATTTGATCTCCCTATTGGAATACTTCAACTTGGCCTTGAGTTTGGGGATGATATGGGGTACCTACTCTATGTTTCACCCCATACTTACTTTACAGTGGCCCAAACTTCCTATTGGTGAAATGAGAACAACTGTCACTAATCATTAGTCGAGGCACTCCCAAGCCTGCAAAAAAATGTGTTCCTTCACAAATCTGCATACCACCTGTGTGTCTTTGGTGCGGGTTGGAATTTATTGCACCCACTTCGATACATAGTCTACAGTAAGTAATATGTTACACCCCGATCTCACAATTTCCTCAAATCATGAGATTAGGGCGTAAGATAGGATTTATATTTAACACAAAGAACACCCTTAACTTTTTCCTTTTCTTTAAAATTCTTGTTTCCCCGCATTGAATCACATAACATATTAACAATGGAATCTGAACATTTCTTTTACTAATCAGACTTCAATAGTAAAGATACATGTATAAGCATTCACGATGTCTTTCACACAGTATGCACATGAAACTTGCTAATTAGCATACATATCAAAGAGAAACAATATTACACATTGTAATTACAACTCTCTCTCTAAACTCTTACTGAGGACCTAGAATGACAAGGACCGACTGACTCAACTAATCTCATACTTGACTCCTGTGGCAGATCTACTCTGACGCTCTGATCATCTTCAAGTCCACACGGTTAACCCTAAAATGTTTGAGTAGAGGGGTGAGCCTACTCGCTCAGTGAATGAGTACTTCATGGAAACAGACTAATGCACTAATGTGATTACAGATATAATTTGAATAAACGATATGAAATTTAACAACAATAAATACTACACTGAGCAGTTCTAAAACAATATAATTGAAATAACAAAGAATGTAAATATTGCATCTAAAGAATAACTACTAGAAGACTATACTCTAGTCTTCCTTAACTCTTTCATTTATAAGGAACTATATGAATCTATATGATCATATTTTAGATTATGCCCTGATCTATGTAGTGTACTCTGCATAGAGACTCGCAGTGCACTACGACCACACCGTACAAGACTTAGCGACACACCCGGGAAATGCTAAGTCTGACTGCCAGCCCTGTTCTGCTACAGGACCCCAGGCTCTCCGGCCTGACTCATAGGCTCTACGGCCTCAATGCACTACTCTGAGTGCTCTAGACTCCTCCTCTAACCTGAGTACACAGGCGCAGGGAGTCAACACTGGGTTACCACCCGAATTACTCAACTGGTTGGTGTTGGATAACCCTATCCCCAGTGCCACCGAAATTACTCAATCGGTTGGTGTTGGACACTGTCTATCAACCCTCGTGCCACCAGAATTACTCAACCAGTTGATGTTGGACACGAGTTTCACACCTAAGGCGCAGACCTCCCAAAGGGGTTCTACGGTGTTCAGGGCACCTAAGTCTAACATTAACATCATAGATACATGTAAACAGAAATTATAACTCATTTTACATTTCTCACAAGGCTCACACAGCCTGCCATATCATATCATAAGAAACATCATAACTCATGTATTCAACATACATCATGTCTCAGTAACATCCCTTTCTAGGGCATGTCATATCTCATCACCTGCAATTTATGAGATAAGTATTGAAAATAAGAAGCCATGCAGTATGTAGATATCATCTCAGAGAGAACAAGCATATAAAGTTAAATGCACTAGAAACATACAATTCAACAATTTAGCATCAGCACATCTCCTATCGAGACCTTTCATATTATCATAACATGATTCATTGAACACCCTATCCTTAGGGTTTCATTCGCCTTATTCATTCATCACATGCCAACACCCTACTCTTAGGGTTTCATTTGCCTCATTCACCTTTTCATTTACCTCATTCACTTGTCACATGGCTCTTATCATGATCTCATAAGATATAAGCATTCACTAAATAAAGATTGTTTCCAACAAATCATATACAATCAATATAGATATGAAATCATGGAAACTTAACTAATTTAGATTTTCCATATCATTTACTGAGGTATCATGTATCAAGAATAAAATTCAATTAAGATAACCCATGAGATACATCCTAACCACTTATAGGATTACTAGTCCTTTTCAATATGGTTGAAACACTAGTGATGTCTCAATTAGGTTAAACCCTAATTACATCATTTGATATAAATCTGAAAAACATTCTCACTAGGAAGTGTTGTATACGTTTCTGATATGAATCTACCATTTAGGAATCATTCAAACAGAGAAGGAATCCACATCATATCAATTTGTAACAATCTTAAATCAAACGGACATTTCAGGATTTAGAATTATATGCTAAGCATTTAGGGATTTGGATGCTATAATCAAATTCGTGCATTACACTGTTTGAAGGAAGAACCCACTCACCCTAAGGTGTGAAAACACCTCACAACTGCAGCTCAACTCAGGGAATCTCGAATTCCTATCAAATCCCTAGCAAATCTCCCAATTCTTCTTCCATTCAACTCGGGAACCTTGAAAATGAGGGATTATGAAGAAAGGGTGAGAAAAGAGGGAATTTCGACATCATCTTGGATCAAATCAGAGCATGGACAGAATCTTGACATGAGAGAGAAGATCCACCATAAAAGTCTATGCAAAGAATCCAAACTTACTTGATTTCACCCTTCCTGGAATCGCAAAACCCTAATTCAGCAATTCCCCCACTTTCTTCTCTCAAACCCTAACTCTCCCTCTCTCTCTAGGAGCTCGTTTCTCTGGAATGAATGATGAAGAATGAGAGCTGTGTGTGTGTGTGGTTGCTCATATAAGTCAATTGAGCTGCTTGGGTCAATTGCATATTGACCCTACACTCAACTTTAATTATATTGGCTGAATATTCAGTTATACAAAAGTTACTGTAATTTGTTTATTTCAGAGACCAAACCTTCTCCAACAATTATGTGAATTTAGCAAGTTGTTTATAATTGATCTATAAAGATTCCGTTAAAATTTGAGATCATTTGGAGTTATCAATAAATAATTAAAAATCAAACAGTGCACTGCTATATTGCAGTCTGCAGAATATTCGGCCGAGTTTGTCCTGCACAAAACTCGACCGACACCCTTACTGTAGAGATCAAAAGTCATCCAAAAATTATGCAAATTTAACAGAGTGTCTAAAACTGTGTTTTTCAAGCACAGTTAAAATTTGAGATCAATTGGATATACCAATAAAAAGATAAAATTCAATTACCATACTGCTGTAAAATTCTGGAAATGTGATCGGCCGAGTTTGAAACTCGACCGATAAACAGGTCAGAACATTCTTCAAAAACTCTGATATTTTCCAATGTTGTTCACATTTTATATATCCAAATCATATCCAAATTTTAAGTAAATTAGAGTTACACATAAAATACTAAAAATCATTTAGTGAGACATTCTACTTATCAAATTCTGTATTCATGTATCATCAAAACCCTATTTTGGGCCGATTAGGGTCTATGCTTCTCAAACCCTAATTCATAAGACAATAGAACATTTAGACTTCTTATCATAGTTAAAACATCCTAATTGTGTTATCGTCATTAATTAGATTTCAAGAATGATTATTCCAATTAATCTTTGCAATTGTCTAGGTAAACCCTAGTTTACCAATTAAGCTCAGATGGGGTCGTAACAACTCTCCCCCCCTTAGAATGTTTCGTCCTCGAAACATAAACCTACAAGAAAGATACATTCAAGGTTATTCTAGGCTTATAAAGCCTTCCATGTCATTATACTCTTGTATTTCATACCTGAATGTAGTTTTCAACATTAGATCTTTTAATTCTTTACTAAATCACAACATATTTCAAATAGTTCTCAATGATATCAAGCAAATTCTTTATGCCGCAGTCAAACATAGAATGCAAAGATAAACCATCACGCTTTCACTGCGCAACTCTGATACTCTGATACAACTATCTCAACTTATGCTGCTCAGAGAGTTCTATTGTTCTGTATCACCTTTAAGTGACAAAAGCAAGTTCACCATACTGTTTTAAACTTTAATAACATGTTACTCAGATAGCAAAATAGTCTTGAATTAAAAGACTAAATTCAACAATCAATTGCACAATACTACTCTTGGCATCCCCATTGGGTCATGGATGCATGAGGTGAAGCATTACCACCTCATTTCATACTATCCTGTTTCGATCCTGGGACCTGTGGGTTATGGGCCCACACACAATTCAAAGTGTAACCATCGTATTATCTCATTTTAGGGTTTCAACAACAGTAATAAGGAAATCCACAATTATATCAGTCATTCAAGCATTAATCATACTCAATTACCATCACTCAGTTATATTAGAGCTAGGTATAACAAGCTACACCTCATTATGGTTACTTGTCCAGACAATCTGATTATCACCCCTTTCTATTAATATGAGTGAATATGTATGACTACCTTGTTCAGGGTATCTTTCCATGTGTTCTAACAACATCCAAACTGTATCACCATATTACAAATACACAATGATAAGATGCATATCAGGTATGAATTACTACAACTATCATACACCTTTAATTTAACATATAGCTTGCACAAATACACTGAAATCATATATAGAACCAGCTTTCATACCTTAATATGCCTTCAACAAATCATACATGTAAAAACAAATTCACATATTACACAAAGCTAGTGTTTTCCCATATCTCTCTGCTCATTCATTACTTCTTTACTTTTTGCTACCTATCCTTTTCATATGATTATATACAATAAACATCATTAACATTGAAACATTTAAGATAGGAATAGATTATTCATCATTCTTGCTATCACACAAGAATTTTATTTCTTATCGCACTTCATCATATAGTATGTCACTATTACATTCACTAGATGACCCCACCAAGGTAGTTACGCACCATATATGATTCATTTTCTCTTATCATTTCATTCCCATCTTGCTCTCATTAAGGAATATATGAAAGAGAAGATGATTTTAAGACTTGGAATTTTTGTATTCAATCATTCTCTTAATACATTCTCGTATGTAGTTTTACTTAGTTATCAACAAAGATATTTGATTAATTAGCACTTGCTTGAATCTCACAACCTCTTTATTTTATAACTTCTCCATCATATTTCAAACCCTTTCTTACATTTCATAGTCCTCTTACCATATTCTACTTTTTAACCTGTCATCCTTAATTCTAAATTTTTCTCTTATGACCATGTTGCTTATTCATGTGTATGATCATGTATATCATGTTGCACATATTTCCTCCTTTACCTTTATACTATTGTGAAGTTAACATTCTAAATTAATAGTCCTTCTATTAGTTTTTCCTCATGTTGAATACATTACATATTCTTCATTTTTAAATCAAGTGGATCATGCATGGGTCAAACATAGTTTCTCTTTCAATCAAGTTTTTCTCTTCTGAATACAGTCCACCTTTGTATGACTTATTCATTCGTTAAACTACACCTATGTTCTTTTCTTAGAAACTAGTTTGTTGTTCTAGTCTTATGAATTATATGATCATATGATTCTCTTCACTTTTACTCTTTTGAAGACTCTTCACTTCTATGGACCTATTGAAAGCTCAACCCTATTCTCTACTTAGCCTTTGCTTTAGAGTTCATAAAAGCATTATACGCTATTATATGATTCATTCTTCATGATTGATTCTTGTTATCTTGAACCATACATACATACATTTCACATATCTTTTCTATATTTCATATGTATAGTTCATGCAAAATTAATCAATAAACTGATTATGAGCTTCATATCATGTTCTATTATTCCCAATTAAGGGTTTCACATTTGAGACCCCAAAGTTAGACCTCAGATATTAGTTTCAACTAATTCTTAGTTGTTCTGATCTTGCCCATATGTTTCAACATCTTACTGTATGTACATTCTTACTCTGATGTGGGTCTAATTATTCCAATTCTATTCTTATTATGCTATTGATAGGATTCATTAGATCCTAATAACGCATCCTGCCAACCGGACCAGGCCAAACTTGAAATCCTGAAGCCAAGAACTACAAAGGATTACATTCTTCCTGAACTGCCACTCACAGCTCAAAAACTCGGCCGATTGGTCAGAAACTCGGCCGATTGCTTCACAACTCGGCCGATCCGCTTGAAACTCGGCCGATCAACTTGTCGTTTGATTTCCTGAAAAAGGAAACTCGGCCGAATTACATACAACTCGGCCGATCAGTTTGCTGTTCGATTGCCTATTAAGGAAACTCGGCCGAATCACATACAACTCGGCCGAATCGCGTACAGACTGAAAACCTAAACAGACCTGCTGATGTCAATTTCACTCGAATCAGCGGGCAAAACCATAGAAACAAAAGCTCATTCAAAGGTCAATTCTAGTCTACTTGTTACAAAGAATAAAATCAATAAATGCTACAATTGCATAGTGTACAACAGATATTAAAGACCCATATTTCAAAGTATTGAATATTTCAATTCAAACATATAAGAGCATTTCTGTACATTTCCAACAAAAACAATATTATGAAATGTAAGTTCTATCTCCTTTTACATTTATGCTCTTAATTCTTGTTTCTTTTCTCGTTTTCTAACCCTAACATTTCTAGGGTTCCTCTCTAGCCCATTCTTCCACTGTATACCTGGACAGGGTATACGTGAGAGAATAGACAGAGTAGCTTGTACTGGCTTATCCAAGTACTCAGATATCGGGCCAGGATATCCAAATACTCAAATCCCCAAATCTAACATCAAACATCTCCTATCTGCCACACTTAGGACTCTAACTTACTAACTTAATGGTCCTTGACAACTCACGCTAAGCTCTGATACCAAGCTGTTACACCCCGATCTCACAATTTCCTCAAATCATGAGATTAGGGCGTAAGATAGGATTTATATTTAACACAAAGAACACCCTTAACTTTTTCCTTTTCTTTAAAATTCTTGTTTCCCCGCATTGAATCACATAACATATTAACAATGGAATCTGAACATTTCTTTTACTAATCAGACTTCAATAGTAAAGATACATGTATAAGCATTCACGATGTCTTTCACACAGTATGCACATGAAACTTGCTAATTAGCATATATATCAAAGAGAAACAATATTACACATTGTAATTACAACTCTCTCTCTAAACTCTTACTGAGGACCTAGAGTGACAAGGACCGACTGACTCAACTAATCTCATACTTGACTCCTGTGGCAGATCTACTCTGACGCTCTGATCATCTTCAAGTCCACGTGGTTAACCCTAAAATGTTTGAGTAGAGGGGTGAGCCTACTCGCTCAGTGAATGAGTACTTCATGGAAACAGACTAATGCACTAATGTGATTATAGATATAATTTGAATAAACGATATGAAATTTAACAACAATAAATACTACACTGAGCAGTTCTAAAACAATATAATTGAAATAACAAAGAATGTAAATATTGCATCTAAAGAATAACTTCTAGAAGACTATGCTCTAGTCTTCCATAACTCTTTCATTTATAAGGAACTATGTGAATCTATATGATCATATTTTAGATTATGCCCTGATCTATGCAGTGTACTCTGCATAGAGACTCGCGGTGCACTACGACCACACCGTACAAGACTTAGCGACACACCCGGTAAATGCTAAGTCTGACTGCCAGCCCTGTTCTGCTACAGGACCCCAGGCTCTCCGGCCTGACTCATAGGCTCTACGGCCTCAATGCACTACTCTGAGTGCTCTAGACTCCTCCTCTAACCTGAGTACACAGGCGCAGGGAGTCAACACTGGGTTACCACCAGAATTACTCAACCGGTTGGTGTTGGATAACCCTATTCCCAGTGCCACCGAAATTACTCAATCGGTTGGTGTTGGACACTGTCTATCAACCCTCGTGCCACCAGAATTACTCAACCGGTTGATGTTGGACACGAGTTTCACCCCTAAGGCGCAGACCTCCCAAAGGGGTTCTACGGTGTTCAGGGCACCTAAGTCTAACATTAACATCATAGATACATGTAAACAGAAATTATAACTCATTTTACATTTCTCACAAGGCTCACACAGCCTGCCATATCATATCATAAGAAACATCATAACTCATGTATTCAACATACATCATGTCTCAGTAACATCCCTTTCTAGGGCATGTCATATCTCATCACCTGCAATTTATGAGATAAGTATTGAAAATAAGAAGCCCTGCAGTATGTAGATATCATCTCAGAGAGAACAAGCATATAAAGTTAAATGCACTAGAAACATACAATTCAACAATTTAGCATCAGCACATCTCCTATCGAGACCTTTCATATTATCATAACATGATTCATTGAACACCCTATCCTTAGGGTTTCATTCGCCTTATTCATTCATCACATGCCAACACCCTACTCTTAGGGTTTCATTTGCCTCATTCACCTTTTCATTTACCTCATTCACTTGTCACATGGCTCTTATCATGATCTCATAAGATATAAGAATTCACTAAATAAAGATTGTTTCCAACAAATCAAATACAATCAATATAGATATGAAATCATGGAAACTTAACTAATTTAGATTTTCCATATCATTTATTGAGGTATCATGTATCAAGAATAAAATTCAATTAAGATAACCCATGTGATACATCCTAACCACTTATAGGATTACTAGTCCTTTTCAATATGGTTGAAACACTAGTGATGTCTCAATTAGGTTAAACCCTAATTACATCATTTGATATAAATCTGAAAAACATTCTCACTAGGAAGTGTTGTATACGTTTCTGATATGAATCTACCATTTAGGAATCATTCAAACAGAGAAGGAATCCACATCATATCAATTTGTAACAATCTTAAATCAAACGGACATTTCAGGATTTAGAATTATATGCTAAGCATTTAGGGATTTGGATGCTATAATCAAATTCGTGCATTATACTGTTTGAAGGAAGAACCCACTCACCCTAAGGTGTGAAAACACCTCACAACTACAGCTCAACTCAGGGAATCTCGAATTCCTATCAAATCCCTAGCAAATCTCCCAATTCTTCTTCCATTCAACTCGGGAACCTTGAAAATGAGGGATTATGAAGAAAGGGTGAGAAAAGAGGGAATTTTGACATCATCTTGGATCAAATCAGAGCATGGACGGAATCTTGACATGAGAGAGAAGATCCACCATAAAAGTCTATGCAAAGAATCCAAACATACTTGATTTCACCCTTCCTGGAATCGTAAAACCCTAATTCAGCAATTCCCCCACTTTCTTCTCTCAAACCCTAACTCTCCCTCTCTCTCTAGGCGCTCGTTTCTCTGGAATGAATGACGAAGAATGAGAGCTGTGTGTGTGTGTGTTTGCTCATATAAGTCAATTGAGCTGCTTGGGTCAATTGCATATTGACCCTACACTCAACTTTAATTATATTGGCTGAATATTCAGTTATACAAAAGTTACTGTAATTTGTTTATTTTAGAGATCAAACCTTCTCCAACAATTATGGAAATTTAGCAAATTGTTTATAATTGATCTATAAAGATTCAGTTAAAATTTGAGATCATTTGGAGTTACCAATAAATAATTAAAAATCAAACAGTGCACTGCTATATTGCAGTCTGCAGAATATTCGGCCGAGTTTGTCCTGCACAAAACTCGACCGACGCCCTTACTGTAAAGATCAAAAGTCATCCAAAAATTATGCAAATTAAACATAGTGTCTAAAACTGTGTTTTTCAAGCACATTTAAAATTTGAGATCAATTGGATATACCAATAAAAAGATAAAATTCAATTACCACACTGCTGTAAAATTCTGGAAATGTGATCGGCCGAGTTTGAAACTCGACCGATAAACAGGTCAGAACATTCTTCAAAAATTCTGATATTTTCCAATGTTGTTCACATTTTATATATACAATTCATATCCAAATTTGAAGTAAATAAGAGTTACACATAAAATACTAAAAATCATTTAGTGAGACATTCTACTTATCAAATTCTGTATTCATGTATCATGAAAACCCTATTTTGGGCCGATTAGGGTCTATGCTTCTCAAACCCTAATTCACAAGACAAAAGAACATTTAGACTTCTTATCATAGTTAAAACATCCTAATTGTGTTATCGTCATTAATTAGATTTCAAGAATGATTATTCCAATTAATCTTTGCAATTGTCTAGGTAAACCCTAGTTTACCAATTAAGCTCAGATGGGGTCGTAACATAATATATAGAGATTAGAATTTCAACACACAAAAGAGCCCATAAAGTCTATGCCCCATAAGTCAAACACCTCGATTTCCTAAAAAAACATTCAGAGGCATTTTGTATCTTTTTGAGATATTACTGGCACGTTGACATGCATCACATTGAGAAACAAAATTGTATGTATTTTTAAATATCATCGGCCAATAAGAACAACATTCTAAGACCTTATATGCAGTCCTAGAACAACCATTATGACCTCTTGTAGGTAAAGAATGACAGTGTGCCAAAATACTCTAGAATTCACAATAAGGCACACTTCCTTAGAATATCATCCCTACACTGCCTAATCAGAAAGGTGTTACGACCCCACCTCCCAATAACCCCCAATAAAGGGAGACCGATAGGTCGAAGCCGCACCCATAACTTCTGGATCAAAGGTTCAGCACTTAATCAAGAACAATTATTAAATTTCAACAATCTATACTAAAAAGTTGTAATAAAATTTTTCATACCTTTTGAAAATTTTGGATTTCTATCCATGTAAGCATTCTACTCCAACTAATCCTCCTTGCATTTTACTTCATGTATTTTGTAATATGACGATTTACTGGTTGTCCTCTTTGGCTTGTACCTAAAACGCCGACAACCAAAACGTCGGTCAGCCGAAGCCGGTATGTGGGGGAAACAATAAACGTGCAACAATGATAACAATGTAATCATTCAATTAATCATTTAACAATCAAGATTACATTTTAAATATAACTCCACGATCCAAGGGTACCCTATCCTCTGTGTTGTCCCCATTAAACCCCTAATGATCCACCTATAAGTGAACCAATTTCTAGGGTTGAGTCATATGGCACTACTCGTAAGTAGCCCACTCCTTAACTCATGGCAGGCTAATGAGTCTCATGGCACTACACGTAGGTATCCCAGTTTCTAACTCTCGGTAGCCTAGACCTTGCTCTAGGATTACCCCTTTTTTAGCTTTTTTAAAGAAACATAGGTGGACCCAGATCTAGCCAGTTATATATGAAAGTTTATAGTGATAATCATAGTCACTTTATAGTTGCATGAAATAAATAAACATCCAACAGTTATTTTCAAGCAACCGATTAAAACTTCAGGAATCGCCATGAAACTAGATCGATTATTCATAAGTGTAACCACATACATTTGCCCTATAGATTATTCAATTATACTTCAAGCATAGTCCAATCAAGCAATCATCATATAATCTGCATTACGTAAATTCTAAAGTGTCACCAAACATATTAATTTCATTAAATCCTACTCAGTCCAAACTAGGATTTAAGTTTTCTTAACATCGAGTTACCATTAGGATTATGCCTCGAAACCCTAATTCCCATGATTGTCACTTTAATAATTTAAGAACCCTAATTCATCTAAGGGTTGACATGACTATCAAATCTACCATATTCTTTTATTATGAACACTTATATCAGATTAATTTCATTAATCAAGATATGGTCTTAATTTCATAATCCTATTTATACACATGTATAGATAGCCACTTTGTTAGTCATAATTATCATCCTTATGATCATACTAATCAGATTATTCAACAAGGTCGTGTAATAGCATAAAAGAAGGGCCTTTAACCTTTTTTTCACATGTTTAAAACTCAAACTAGGGTTTATAACATGTTAATCACCACTTCATCATACGATATCCTACTTCAGAAAAAGGAAGCATTATTAAGCCTCAATTACATTTTCTTTGTGTTCCTCTCGTTTTCCTGATCATTTTTCATATATTACATGTTGCAGTCCGAGTTACCGATAATTAATTACATATTTTGCTAGTCAATCAGATTCAGACCAATAACATGCTTCCACGTCAGCGTTTGCTACCACGCGGATAGATACTTAAAAACAAACTGAATTAACTTAAATGCCCTTACCGTGGCAGGTCTGGTTATTTGCATGTTGGGGGTGGTTTGGGCATTTGGTTGTGTTTCTTCTTCTTCCACCCTGCGACGGGTAGGTCTTCCGCCTGACGCACGCCTGCCGCGTCAAACTCCACATGCGGTGCGACGGGAGGCACTATGGTGGCACTCTGTTGGCCATGACGTCGCCTGCCCAGAACCACCGCTTGACCACACATTGCTCTCCTCCACATGAATAGGTCGAGACACTGCCGTCTCTGCGTCGTGCAGCGTAGGTCTCTGCAATCAGACCCTGCACCCCAAGGCCTTCAGTGGCATGACAGGTCACATTGGCTTCCTGAGCTCCATCCCTTAGCCACCGGCACGGTTCATCTGTCTCATACTAGGGCGGCTGCAGGCTCAGGCGCCCGTGTGCGTGCTCTGCCGGCATCGATTCTGTCGTGCTGGACCCACCATTGTCGTCGCCATGTTGCCTCCCTCCTTAAACGTTATCCATGCCTTGCAGCTCCCTTTCTCTCCCTCTCTGACTCCGTCACTTTTGTCCTCCCATCCGCTGGAGACCCGTGACGTTGACGAGGATTGGGTTCCTTCTTTTCCTAGACCTCGCCTCCCTCTTCTCACGAGGGACGTGATCGTGTCCAAGCAGTCCACTCTGAGGCGGCTCCCGTCTCCGCACGGTTGGCGCGAGGTCAGGCCACCCTTGTAAGTCCCTCTAGGAGGGGACGATATAGAGAAGGATGAAGAGGACCTTTCTGTGCTCAGCCATAGTCGTGGGCGTCTCCACGGCCTGCTGTGATCATCGCACTACCTACAATGGCCAAGCCCGATGAGACTCGCCACTCTATGCCCTTTGAATCTAACCAAGCAGGTTCGATACCCATGTTCCCACTGGCCACCATGTCATCGGCTTCAACCTATTGGCACTCTGTCTTAGCATTTTGGGAAGGAGGGGATCAAAGAGCCATACTCCTTATGCAGGTTCCAGGAAAGACCCTAGAAGCTTGAAGGAGGAATACGATGCAGAGAGAGTCCTACTTGAAGGATGGGAAACCCATGAACACACACAAATATATATACTAACCTTACATAACTCCTTTAATGGGATTTTCCTCTTCGAGGCTAGCTTCCTTTTCTAGATGAAGGCAACTTGTCGTTTCTTTTACCCATTGGTTAGTTGTGCGTGTATACATGACTTGTCACAAAGATAATGCTTTTACTTTATTTTCTTGCCATAGGTTTTTCCTCTCTCACAGTTATGGAAAGCCCTTATGGAAAAGTATTCACATTAAATAGATTCTCAAAAAGGTGACACACTATCCATATACGTCTTGCAAGTATTCTTTACTTCAATTATCAATCTTACTTGATCGACACTCAAAGTGTCATAAAGGAAAACATATCCATACATTGCACTTTATTGGCTAATTCGATAATTAATTATAGATTATTCTTTTCCTTCCCTTTTTCCTCTTAGAAATCATATGTAAATGAATTTTACTCCATTGTGGTCATTAATGCCACTTTCTAGAGACTTCTATGTATTTCTTATAAATACATTACTTAATATCCATTATCTTTTATCTTTTTCCATTATTTGGACTTTTCCTCTTTTATATCCATTAATGGATTAATCTAATAATAGGAATCACGAAATTCCTATCCAAAGGGATATTTTCAAAGAAATCCATCCTTTGAAGCAAAGCATACAACCATTTCAATTCAAACATATGCAAAATTGAGGTTGTAACAAAAGGGGTCATCCCATATATAGTATCTCAAGGAGTGGAAGAATCTTTTCTTCTCCTGGTACCCCCAATCTCCTGGAAACTCTCCACATGCAAAATAGTTCACAATGTTTGTGAACCATGAGTCTTTGCTTTTAATAGCAAAGAGCTTCTCATCAGGGAACTCTTCCACTATATGTATACTAATATCCTTTTCATCAACTTGTTGAAGCCTAGAAAGATGATCCGCCATCACATTCTCGATGTCAGCTTTATCCTTGATATTAATATTAAATTCCTACAATAACAAGATCCACCTTATCAACCTAGGCTTGGCATTTTTTTTGCAGTAAGTATTTGATAGTTGTGTGATCTGTCCCTACCAAAACTTTTGCCCCTATCAGATTGATAAAAAATTTCAAAAGAGAATACAACCACTAACAATTCATTTTCCATTGTTGTATAATTCAATAGGGCATCATTTAAACTTTTGGACGCATAATAGATGATGCTAGGGACTTGATCTCGTGTTGGCCTAGAATAGACCCTACTGTGTAATCCGATGTGTCACAAATCAGCACAAAAGGTTGGCTCCAATCTGGAGCCTGGACAACGGGTGCGGAGACCATCTTCTCCTTCAAAACCTCAAAAGATTTCAAACATCGCTCATCAAATTTAAAGTCAACATCCTTGTCTAATAATTTAGAGAGCGGTTTAGCAATCTTAGAAAAATCCTTGATAAAGTGGTGGTAAAATTTGGTGTGTCCTTGAAAGCTCCTTACTCCCTTCGCTAATGATGGTGGAAGTAGTTTGGAGATCACCTCTATTTTGACTGGGTCTATCTCCATGCCTCTATTGGACACCTTGTGTCCTAGGACAATTCATTCACTCACCATCATGTGACACTTCTCCCAATTCAAAACAAGGTGAGTGTCCTCGCATATTTGCAAAACTTTATCAAGACTATCAAGGCAATTATCAAAGGACTCCCCATACACCAAAATATCATCCATAAATACTTCCATACATCGCTCTACCATATTGAGAAAAATGGCAAGTCTGCATCTCTGGAAAGTGGTCGGTGCATTGCAAAGACCAGACGGCATATGGCGATACATAAATGTGCCATAGGGACAAGTGAAGGTCGACTTCTCTTGATCATGTGACTCGATGGAAATCTGATTGTATCCCAAATAACCATCAAGGAAAGAAAAATGCGAGCGACTGATGAGCTGCTCCAAAATCTGGTTGATAGAAGGGAATGAAAAATGATCTTTGAGTGTTGTGTCATTCAAACATCTATAGTCAATGCAAACACGCCACCCAGTCACTAGTCTAGTAGAGATTATCTCATCATTAGAATTAGTGGTGACTATTATTCCTCCCTTTTTAGGAATCACCTGGGTTGGACTAACCCATTTTGATAGCATATATAATACCTACAGATAAGAGTTTTTCTACCTCATTTTTCATTACCTCAGTCATGATGGGGTTGAGTCGCCATTGAGGTTCTACTATAGCTTTTTCTCCTTCCTCCAATCTGATCTTGTATTAACAAAAACTAGGGGAGATCCCCTTTATGTGTGCCACTGACCAGTCGAATGCAACACAATGGTTCTTTAAAACTCCAAGAAGTTGCTCCTCTTCTCACATGCTTAGTAAAGACAAAATTATGACTAGAAGTTTCTCCTCTTCTGCCAAAAAAATGTATTTCAAATGAGGTGGCAATGGCTTCAGCTCCAACTCTAGAGGACTCAGCAAACAAGGAACCAATGGTGGCGGGAGTGGTCCCAAATCCTTAAAGTGCCTTGTATAGTAGCATGCAAGATCTTGAGAAGCAAGACTCCCTCTTCCAAAGAACGGTTTATGGTATAATCATCTACAAAATTCATGAGACATGCCTCTAAAGGTAGCTACATGTATGCCTAGATAAGAGTGGTTGATGTCGCCTCTTCAGTTGTTGTTGGAAAAAATTCATCTTCATCATCATATGGATGTTGCACCAAATTTGTCAGAGATATATCCTTTCTGTTGTCCAAGATGTCCACCACTATTGTGCCCTTGTGGACCAACGTCATCACATGTGCCATCTAAAGAAATGGCTTCCCCAAAAACAGTGACACATTTTCTTAGACTTACTACAGCATATGACTTTATGATTTAGCTTTTGCAATCTGTGTAGGCTCAACCATTAATATTTTGAATCACTCCTCCCTACACTACTATAGAAAAGACCTTTGGCGTCGGTTATTTAGAGCCTTTAGCGTCAGTTTCCAAGCGACACCCAAGTGGGTGTCGCTAAAGGTCAACACCTTCAGCATCAGTTTCTAACCGACGCCATAACCCTTCCTGCCACCGAAAACATGCCAGTAAGGGAACTATAAGTGTCGGTTCTTAAAAAAAACTGATACTATATCGTGATCAAAGACGTCAGTTATTAAACACACACCGACACCATAACCCTTTCCACCACTAAAAATGTGCCAGCAATGGAACTATAAACGTCGGTTAGAAAAGAAAACTGACACTATATCATGGCTAAACACATCAGTTATTAAACAATAACTGACGTTGTATCCCTGCCAGTACGGCCGTGCTTCCCAACTCAGCTGTGGTACCTGGCCACAATAGGCGTCGGTTCTTACAGATAACTGACGCCAGCCATGGAAGAGACGTCATTTTCTTACTAATAACTGACGTTGTATGTCTTTGTTGTCGGTTTTATACAAATAACTGACGCCTATGTTTTGATTTTTTTTTTACCAATTTGCAGGCCTACTGTATGGCTAGTGAGTAGGATGCAGAACATACAGCTCAGTTCTAAACTATAAGTTTACAACATCCATTGATATCAGCCAACAACAAGCCACAAATCTACAAAGTCATTCATATTCAGACACATGTATTGATCAGATACATGTAGAAACCTACAAAGTCATTTACATTCACATTGAGTTCCATTAATTTCATCTCTTTTCACATTCAAACATTCATGTATTGATCAGAAAAAGTCATTCACATTCACACATATGACAATTTAAAAAAAGTCATTTACATTCACACAAAAATAATTATGAGAACAAAGTTTAGAAATATCATTCTTTAATCATCATCGTCATCATTGTCATCAGATACCCAATTATATTTAAAAATTCCCACTACTTGTAGGGATTTTTCCAATTCTTCTCTCACAACATCTAATTCCTCCCTCGTATAGAGAGTATGTACATCTAATAACTTTCCACCTGTACTGAAGTTAGTTTTAAAGACCTACAAAGAGAATGATGTATATATATATATAATTAATAATATATAATAAGATTGATATATCTCATATTATCTAATGAGACTATATATAATACCTTATGTATACTATCGATTTCCATTGCGGCATATTTGATAATTAGGTCCATAAATTGCATCACATAGTAGGCACATGCCCAGCCGTTGTCTTGTGTAGCACACTATAAATTGAAACATACAAAATATTCAAAAATACAAATAAGAACAATTCACATAAATAATATATACATTGGAGTCGGGAAATTACTTTCACATTCTCCCAAATTAGTAGTTGATTCTTTTTCCTTGGGACCTTTCCTCAAGCTTTTTTGAACTCTTGTAAAGCCCTACATGTTAATGTAACATATTAAATTGCATAATTAAATAGTAATGTAATAACAAATATTAACAGATATAAAAATATGAAATATTTCTCACAGGAATAATGTCCTTTTCATTGTGTATCCATATAATGTATTCAATTCGTTCCCCACAGGATCTAGATAATAGTGAACATCTTGGGGACAATAACTAGTAGCTCCCAATGCCTACCACTACAGGTAAGAAAGTTAAAAATTAATAACTCAAAATCCACAATAAAAATGTAATTTTCTTAAGTCCAAATCATAAGCAAAGTAAACTTACTCGACATTGAATGGAGCTATTATCACCGTCTTCTTATTTTTACCAAAATATTCAAAAGAAGCACAGCAGTATGAAGTAACTAAAGAAGGGTATGTATCTACAAGACTAATCAAAGATGGAACCAAAAATCCCACATGGGAAAATGCAAAATATGTACATATCATGTGTAAGTGGCTGCAAAACATGTATTGCCTATGCATTAATATATAAGAAACCAGATCACCATATATAAAACAAGGTATACGGATGTATAAACAAGATCTCACCATATCCACAACTCTATCATAGATGTGTTCAACTAATCATAACGAAACAACTCCAAAATATCTTGTATAAATAGCTTGTTTTCATATGATTGACCTGCATTAATGCCTATGCATTAATATGTATGCAAAACTTGTAAAAATAGATTGTTATCATATAATTGACCTGTAGCATCCTCCGAAATTGTAACATTTATAGGGCAATTTTGCTCATGTTCGCCGATCCATACTGCCATACCCCTACAATTAGGACCTAACGAGGTGTGTAGGTCCCTTGGAAGCCAACTTGGTAGTTGAGGAGGTGGAGGTGGAGGTCGAGATGTAGCGGGTGTCGTATTTTTTACCTGTATATATAATTTCATATCAATTGACTCATATATACACACTTACAAATTAATGTAATGTAAATTTACCATACAATATTAGTATAGACGACATCTTCTTTGGGCCACGTTACCACTCCGCCTTCTGCTTCACGAAGCATTTCAGAATCTGGGTGGGCATTTATCAGTTGAAGATCCCTCCAATCGGGTAGTATATGTATTGGGCTCACACGAACCGCACCAACTAGTACTGGAGTCCCATGAAACATCTCCCCTGGAAGGGCTGGGTATGCTTGTGCCTCTGCAATGATATATTCTTGACTTTTTAGACGACATGGCTTCAACCCCTACAAATTTATGTAAAGAATGTTATATACATATATACATAAACATATCATCTTGAAAAGACTAGCTACTATGTCATAAAAATACTTATAGAGGATGTGCTAGGTGGTGGGTCTACAATATTACTCCCAACCTCTATAGTTGGAGTAATAGAAGCGCGACACGTCACAGGTACTGTCTGAGTGGCCGTCTGAGACACCTGCCACTTCACTATTGCTTCTTGGACTTTCCTCTCAATTGATTCATCTACCTATATATGGATAAAAGAAACATAGCTATCGATTATTGAATTCCCTTTCACAATAACATTCTAAAAAAAGAATAGGTTACCTCAACTTGTGAAAGTCCTGCTTTTTGGATAGGTTTGCACTGGGATGACCCAAAGAATGCTTTGATTCCCACACCAGTTCCTGCATCCCTAACACGTCCAGGATGCTCTGGGTTACCCTGAGAAACTATAAATTCATCCCTTGTCCCCTCAGGGATGAACTTGCCTTCCTTCCTCTGCTCGTGCAGCTCCCACAAATCACCATCAATAGAAATTGGTAAGTAAACATAACAATAATCAACATCGGTCGATTGCTCTAAGAGTTGAATTTTACCTTTTTTGTAGCCGCCTTAGTAGTTGCGGGCTTTGTTATATCTCCCTTCTTGTTTTGCCTCCCAGCTATCCACATAGCATGGTGAGGCAGAGGTGTGGGACCAATAGTAGAGGACTCCTAAGTAGCAGCAAACTGAGTAGTAGACTTAGCATGTAGTCTTTGCCAAATGCCCGCATAGCCTCTTGGACCCATTGTGTGGTCATGCACATTCAGTGCATGCCTTGCTCTTCGAGCATTGCCAATAGCCTTTTTAGTAAGCACATTGATTTGGTTAGTAACACTAAAGGTTAATCTTGAATAGGTGAATACATAAGAACGTATATTAATTAAATTGGGAGTGGCGCTTAATACCTTGAATTCATCCATTTCTCTTTGGGTAGCAAATTCCTCCCAGTCTTTGGTGTCCAGGTAGTTCCATTGCTCAGTGGTTGCCTTCTGCCTAAATTTATTTTTTAAAGAGAATACAAACAAAAATTATTAGTGTAGAGTAAGTCAAAAAGTGATCAATGTCTAGAATTAGAAATCAATCAAGAACCTCTTCTCATCATCACGGATGTAATCTCGGGTGAGATTTGTCCTATAGTTCCTTAGGACCCTCCCACAGTGTTGCATCACGCATTTACAATGCGGCTTTTCATCTAGATCAAATATACTCTACAAAATAGAATTGCTATTAACTAGTATCCTAAAAATTAGTAATCTACAAAAATAATAATAACACACACATAGTTCCTTCCATACTAAGTCTTTCTTCCCCTTAGGAACTTTATGCCAGGATTCAAAAATAGGACTATAATGGCTGCGAGTAAGAACCCCAAAATATGAAATAAATGAGTTGTGGTTCACTCCAACTGGATTTACTTCATGACCGAAATCCACAACCAGTTTGGGTCTATTGCCCCTTTGCTGTAGTAACTTGTTCATCATTGTGATGCCCCTCGCTTTATCAATTTTATTTTTGCACATCATGTGCCCCAATTTCTTCAGGGGGTACATCACCAACCTAAAATTTGACAAAAAAACACACTTATAGGATATAACTATAAATGAACATATAAATAGAAACCTTAGGGATATATTTTTAAAACTTACATTGTGAGGCGGCGCATTGACATCCTCACCCTCACAGTAATCATCATCACGGTCATCAGGAGAATGCTCAGCCATCTGAAAGTTCACATTCACATTGTAAAGTTCATATTCACATTGTAAAGTAATTCACATTGTAAAGTTCACATTGTAAAGTTCGCATTCAGAAAAATAAACATAATGAAAAATATAAACATGCACGCCTCTAATATTGCAATCTTTTATCAATTAACAATCCTTCATTGTGATCTTCGTGCACATACAAGTCATCATTAGCTTCAATATTTGGTGGTGTTGGCAACCAACTTCCAATCTATCATATTATCTCTCTTCTAGTCTCTCTAATTTCCACTCACAATGTTTAAAATTCTAATCTTTCTGAAATTCACGCAATAACTACATCGGTCTGTTATGAGTACTAAATGTGCAGGATATGTGGGTGTCGAGGCAATTAACTGGGGCACAACCTTCCAGCGTGCATGAGACCAACAGCCTCAAGAGATGAGTGCAATAATGGTTGTTTGCAGAAGGGAAAAGGGTGAGAACGAAGCAACTACGGGAAAAAGAGAAAGACTAGGGACTATCTAAATGTCGGGTGAAAATAAAAAAAATGAGCACCACATTGTAAGCCACTGTCTCCGGCAGCTCCACTGGTTTGTGGTTGCGGACGGTTAGTAGTCACTACAATGCTGGAAAACCACAGTCCCCTTTTGCGTGTAGCTGTAGACTATCAAGCAGTGATGACGGTGTCGTAAACCACCATCTCCGAAGGCATCCTTGTCATGTGCCTACGAACGGCTGCAGATGAGAGAACGGGAGTCGAGGAGTTGGGATGCGGGGTGCGTGAAAAGCAACCGTTCTGTTTTGATAGAATTGGAAATGGCCGCTAGGTCAATCTGGTAGAGGAAAATATTAAAGGAGAAAAATATATTTGGTCAGGGATAAATAATACATTATCCAAGGATAAGTCCTCGAGATGAAAACTTATATGGTCATGACTCTTATCCTTGACCAGTTTGCCTTGACATTTAACAGATTTTATTGTAGTGACGTGTTTTGCTACCATGTGTTCATGGATCTCTTAGTATTCATGATAATCTCAACATCCAACTACTCCATGAAGGGTCCGTTGTCAGATAAGAGATGGAGGTTACAATGTGAGTTGTTGCATTTGTGGTAGCATGCTTGAGCAACTCATGTTGGGAATTTACTTTCGATTAGGTATTTGACAGGGACTTTTTCGTCAAATAGGGAGAGAAATGGGGTGAGAAGGAGATGGTGGTTCATTGGAGGGAGGTGATAATGGTTAGTTGGAGGGTATCGCGGAGGTGTAGTTTAATAGGAGAGAAGTATTTTGGTGAATAAAAAGTAATTAAAGTAGAACAATCCTTATACATATGTACTTAAAAAGTAATTAAAATACTTATGTACTTAGAGAACAAACGGGGAAATGCTACCACAATTTTCTTGAAAACCCAATACACATTATACACTTACATACTAAGTGAAATTAGGTGTTCAAAGACAGTCCCAAACCGGGGACTATCCAAGATTTACTCCTAATGAGTAAATCTTGGGCGGGTTTCTAGGCCAACATAATACAACACCAGTCCCTTGTTCACAACCCCATTCAACACACAATTTTCTTATAAAAACACTTGTGGATAGCCATAACAACATATCAATGCTTCCTAAATTAATAAATGTATTATTTTATAACACAAATTGTGGTGGGTATAACATAGCAAAAAACTAAACATGTAATAATAGAAACATGTCCTTAACCTAATATAAAGATATTTGTAACAAAACTCATTAGGAAGACCATTCACAGATATTTGTAACAAAACATGTCCTTAATACAACATTATTTAAAAGATATGATGTTCATGTGACATCAACTTAGGGTTACAACAAAATAGAGAGAGAAAGTACGCTAGCATTATAATAATCACACAAGAGGCTACATACCATCATCTCTTACTGGCATTAGGGTTAGGTTAAGAATTATAACTGATCTTATCATATATGATTAGAAACTCATGACGAATAATTGAAGTTTTTAGATTGATAATATTATTCATGTTGATTTAGTGTTTTGAAACCATGGACATCTTATTATGATCTTAATGCTAGTAATATGATCTAGGTATAATGGAACCTAATATGCTTAAGATGATGAATACAGTTTCACCTAATATGCTTAACTAAAGGTTGTAATTTTAAAAACAATGATATGATAGAATTAGGGTTTTTAACCCTAACTCCTAGTTCAAACATGAGACAACCCTAAACCCTAGTTTATGATCACATCTATATCTAGTTAATGTAATGTGAATACATGGCATCACATATATGTAGTATATGTGTTTCAGATAATGTTGTTTGAAATTCAATGGAGGCTCGCATTTCTAATCAGTACATATTATGTAGCATAAGAATGCATGTTATATATGGTATACTACTAACTAATTTTGTCACATTCTTGCAAACTAGGTTGATCTTAGTTTTGGGCTTCTCAAATATGAAGTTCGGATGGTGTTGATGTTGGTGTTGTTGATTTAAGTCCATGGATGAGTAGGTGAGCAGGTACCTTTTGATCAAGAAGATGAGCGGCGTTGTGGCAGAGAGCAGGGAAGCATGTCACAGCTGGGAGGAGCGGCGTCGGCGAGCAGGGAACAACATCGGCGGTGACGAGTAGGGAGAAGGAGTGGCGGCGGCAGCGAGCAGGGAGAAGGAGTGGCACGACAGAGGTGAGCAGGGAGCGGCAGGAAGTGGTGTGCAAGGAGGAGGGAGCAGGGGGTGGAATCTCCATACCAAACCTTCAATCGGCAATGAAATAGAGAAAGGGGAAGAGTCTTCTTCGCACGGGTGCTATTAAGTTAACAATCGGTGTTGGTTATTAAAAACAACCGACGCTTCTAACAATAGGCGTCAGTTACCATAAAAAAATTGACACCTATGCTCAATGATAGTCATCGGTTTCAACTAGAAAAATCGACGTCTATCTACATATGCCGGCAAAAAAAATGTTCTCGAATTCTGACCATAGTCTTCGGTTATCGTAGAAAATCAATGCCCAAGGGGTGTGAAAATTTTTGCGGGGACAGCGTGTGAAAACACGTCGGCGTCAGTTATTGCAAGAACACCGACGATAAAAATGGGCCCAATTTCTATCTTGCGAAAAGCCTTTAGTCGTCGGTTAATTAGTTAATAACCGATGTTGTATGTTAAATTTTGGAAGTAATTTTTTTTCACTACAAAATTTATATTTGGCAGTCGATTTTAGGCGTCAGTTGGAGTTTAGGAACCAACACTGAATAAAAAGTGATACCCGTGTCTGGCCGCTCTTCACAGATAGATGTCAGTTTGTGTATTCAAAGTGATACCCGTGTATGGCCGCTCTTCACAGATAGATGTCAGTTTGTGTATTCAACCGACGATGTAGGATTTAGGCGTACAATTGATACCTGTAAATGTGACGTTATAAGCTATTTCTATAGTAGTGCTATTTCCCAAGGTCAGTCTTCCTCTGCCCATTTCCATAATCATATCAGTTGTAGCCTGGGATGGTCTCCCTAGTATTAGCTTGTTGCCTTGCACATCCTGCATCTCCATGACAACAAAGTTTGCCGGAAACACAAACTGGTCCACCTTTACAAGATCATCCCTACAAATACCATAAGGCCTCACCAAATAATTGTCGGCCAACTGAATAGTCATATTGCCCATTCCGGATTCCTATAGACCTAACTTTCTAAAAGTGGTCAAGGGCATAAGGTTGATGCTAGCCCCTGAATCACATAAGGCTTCTTTAAACTTTGTTCTCCCATTAAAACAAGATATATTGAAACATCTTGGATCCTATCTTTTCGGTGGCAATGTACCCAGAATGAATGCACTGACTAGCTCTTTCAGAACTACCACCTCAAAATCATCTATCCTCCTTTTCTTATTGATCAGATCTTTTATAAATTTTCCATAGGAAGGGATGTTCTCAATTGCACCAATTAAATGGATATTGACAAGCAGTTTTATGAATCTATCTTTTTTTTTTAAATTATTGATCATCCTTAGTTGCCTTCTGACTATTTGGAAAGGAACTAACTTTGCCATTTTCCATGGTGAGGTGGGATATATATCTTTTTCCTTATTTCCTATGTATCATCAACCTCTTCCTCGGTTGTCTTTTCCGTTACTACAATATCATGTTCCACTACATCCATTATCACTGCCTCATGTTTAGCACATATAGTTTCACATGCATCCAAACTAGATGGTGCATCATTCAACAATTTCCTACCACTATGGAATAAAATTGCCTTGGCATGTTGATTTCGTGAATGCAGATTAGTATTGGCTAGGAACCCCTAATGACTTGTCTTCTTCAAGGAAGACACTTCCGCTACTGTTTGAGATATATGTGTTTCAATACTCCAGATTTGTGCTCCTTGGTTTAGAAGTTTTCTTTGGTTCTGGCTGATAAGAACCTCATTTTGGCTTACTAGCTTTCCAAGCATCTCTTCAGTGTGGTCTATCTTACTGGGACCTCTGTCCTATTGTTGACCACCAACCTATTGTGGATTATTCTATTATTCCTTAGATGGATCTAACTAATAATTATTAGGATCCTTTTGGGATAACTTGGGATCCTTCCTCCAGCAATAGTCATCATTCCTATACTGTTGTTGTTGTCGTGCAAACTTGCATTCGTCATATTCCCCTTCTGAAGAATTTCCATCTTTTGCACACAATTTTTAGCAATCAAGTCCAACTTCTCATTTAGTTTTGAAATAACCTTGGACTCCCTAACACTTTTAAGGGTTGTCAGGTGCTCTCTCTCATCTCCCCATGTCTGGTTCTTGGACATGTTCTTTAAGATTTCATGACAGCGGGCTGGTTTGTTGTTGAGGAAGAAACAAGCTCATGTGCTATCGAGTGTACTCCTTTCTCCCATGTGTAGACTGTAGTAGAAAATCTTTGCCTGACCTAACAAATAAATTCCACGGTGGGGGACCTTCCACAACATGTTTTGGAATCTCTCCCATGCCTTAGAATATGACTCGTCATCTTGTTGTCTAAAGTTGTGTATCTTCTTGCCATGTCATTTGTCTTTTCTAGTGGAATGTGCCTCTCAAAGAAAGCATCAATCATTTGCTCCCATGTTTCAATGCACTCATCGTCATGGTTATGAAACCAAGACTTAGCACAGTCTACCAAAGATGATGGGAATAGCTTCAGGTATATGACAGTCACCGGCACCCTATCTATCTTGATCATATCACGTCTTTTAATGAAATTGCTGATGTGCATCATAGGGTCCTCAGACATTTGGCCATGAAAAGCCTGTGATTTGACTAATGACACCAACCCCAGATTGATCTTGTAGCTATCGACATTGATGGATTGTCTCTTATTTGGTCCTTTTTGAGTAGCTGAAGATGTCACCTTGAATATTTCCCAGATCGTATGTTCTTTTGCTAGGTCACCCATTTCTGCTGGCTCAGGTTCCTTAGGTGGCTCAGGTCCTTCATGAAGAGGTGTATGTGGTGGAGTTTGATTATATATGTCCACTGATCTTCTGTACTCCTATTCTCTGCAAAGGATTTCTGCTTGACCTAAGCCCGGTGAGGACGACTCTTCATAGTCGTGGGCTCAAGTACGCACCATGCACTAGTACCTAAAAATGATAAAATTGGCTGTGAGAACACGGTACTAATGGTAGAAACAATAAAGATATTAAAATTCAGATTTGAATGAATAAAAATAAAATTAAAGGATTGGCTTAGAATGGCTGACTATAGCACTCGTAGTGCTGAAGTTACCATTTCCCCAACAAAAGCGCCAAAAACTTGATAGGTATTTTCTATACACTCAAAACACAAGTATATGCTATCGTAGTAATATAGCCTTATGATTCCTGGATGTCGAACTCAAGAAAATGTTACTTCAGAAACCAGTACTAACTATAGTGCGATCAACTTTAACTGAAGAAAACTTGAATGATTGGTTTCGTCATCTGAATAGAAAAGAAATCTAAATTATGGCTGTTGTTCTCAGTATTAGTGAATTCCTTAGGATAATGGTTTTACCAAAGTTAACATTGCATTTTAATCCTAGTACATTAATAAAAACCTCTCCTAACTTTGGATTAAGAGCCTGTAGTGATAATTACCCACTCTCATGGTTTAATTCACTACCTAACCTAATACCAACCCCACTGTCGTATCGATTGTGTTATAAGATAGATGCCTTAAATAATACTCTAGGTAATCTCCTTACGTTGTTAAACTTCCTTTCCCAAAGGGTTTTATGAAATTTGTATTTCTATGAAGTTCCAACTATTAATTTTCCTATTTCAAAGAAATTAACAATCAAGCACCATATATGGTGATCAAGAACAAATAGTTCATTCATTCACATAGAAGTAAATCCAGAAATTAAGAGAATTTGATGCATTAATGCATAAGAGTCAAATACAATGCAAAATCGGGCTACTCTCAGGTCCTAAGGAATGTGGGGATTATCCCCTCATGGTTTCCATAGTCAAAAACATCAAAGGAGAAAGGGAAAATGTGGAGAACATGAAGAACCCCTGAAGTAGACGGTTCAAATGCTCCCTTCTCATGCAAGTTGCTGATTTGCTACCTTCCGGCTACAATTTCATCCGTTAGAAGTGCCAAAATCTTTTGATTTGCCTCCTTTTTCTATATTTCCTCTCCTTTCTCTTCCTTGTCATACAATGGAAAAAGATGAGATAATTAGGTTTGGCTGCAACTCCCCTTAGTCATAGTCATGACTTAGGGCGAGTAAGAACCTCGAACGTTGGATTAAACAAAGCCTTTAGATCTACTTGATCCTAATCCTTCGGTACTATCGACAGAGTGTCGATACTACTGACTTCTTTAATTACATAGCCACTTGTCATGTTGTCAGTACTACTGACTAAGTGTTGATAGTACTGAGTTGCTTCAAAATTCTTTGACAAAAATGATGTAACATCGTGAGTAGTATCGATAGTCCCGTCAGTGCTATTGAGTCTTCTCGATTCATTTCCTCTTCAATACTTAGCAAGTGTCAGTACCACCAACTACAAAGTCGGTAGTACCGAGCTGTATAGATTCTCATATTCTCCTGAAGTGCATAAAATTCAAATATAAGCTCTAGAAAATTATTAAATCACTTGAAAACATTAAAGTTATGAATATTTTATATAAATAGGTATCACATGATAATAAAGTAAATCATAATATGAGATTTGACCAAAAAGTGCACAAAAGTTACTACAAAATAGCATGTGAAAATGACACATAAACAGTGCATTAATTTGCCTAGCCTTTTGTTTGGTAATGTGAACATTGGGGATGATTGGCAGTCGGTGAACCATGATTTCCTTGTCCAACCTAGGCATGTCACAACAGCTCCAACAAACACATTTATGTAGTGGCTTAGAATCTCTACTAATGGGTCTTTGATACTCAAAGGTATACAAGCCCCTATTTTTGACTTTGTGTTGCTTAGGGCTAGGACTAAGAGTTACTATATCTATCTCATATTTTATATGAAAAGTTTGATGCTCCTTTTATCATATACTCTGGGATGGGGAATTCTTTGAATTTGGTGTCTTCATTGTTGCAGATTTTTGCTACTCTAATGAAATAGTCATCAAACTCTTGTAGTTGTAGTAGTCATCCCATGTAACATTGTAATATTCCTCCATGGCTTTGGGCAACTTCGAGTCCCCTTGGCTAGGCCAGCTAGGGAAGATCTAGAGAGGTTCATAACCAGCTGGACCGGGTGGTGTCTCCATCTCTTTGGGGGTTGGGTAAGTAATTTTTTCCTTGCTAATATGGTCATCATGGTAATTAATGTTGCTTTCTCCTGCATCAGAGTTCCTCATGAAGAGATGTTTAACTAAGAGGGTAGGCATGAGCTTTATAGATTCCCCATTCGTAAGGGTGATTTTGAATGTTGGTTGTTTTGGGTGGTTTGGACGCCCTGTCTATCTTCAATGATGAGGGCATTTTCCCCAATGGTGACGTGATCCCCAGGTAGTTATCTTAGTCATTGTCATTGACCTCTGGCATAAGGTATGGTGTTGTCATGGGGTGATGTTCTTGGAAATGTTGGTATTTTTTAGTTACTTCTATGATGCATGGAAAGATCATATGACGACCTTTATGCTCGGGCCCAAAGTCCCATTGATAAAGTATAGTGAGTTGGTGCTCTTCATCTAGCCGAGTGCGTATTGATTTTCTGCTCAAATCCCAAGTTAGTGGCAGATAGTTGAGATAGACTCTCCAAGTAAAGTCCATTGTAGTAGGACACACTGTTGTTGGATTCCAATATGACAAGGATTTTTGATTCAAGGTCATGGATAGGATGGGTCATGGTATTGCAGGCCCAACCCATTTTGTCTTGAACGAATTGGATGATCTTTGTATATCCCTGGCACCTGGCTCCCAACCCTTCATTTAGACATATGTTCTTCTCCCTCAACCTTTGAGAAAATAGTTTGGGGTCATACGGTAGATAACAAGATCTTCTTCTTTATAGTGACACCCAGATTATGTTGGCAATATGTAGCATCTCGAAGCAAAATTGGAGATCAAAATCTTTGATGCAAGCTATGGTGCATGGACTATTGGCCTGGACTATGACCATGTCATGCCCAACAGATACTTTAGTCTTTGATGTAGTAATGAGGGAACCATTGTCCTATAATGAATTTACAACCTTCCTAAAACAAGGTTAAAATAGGGACTCAATTTCATGACCACGAATAGTAATTGAAAGGATGGTTGTCCAATTTGTAGCTCAAGGGTGATCTCTCCTATGGCGTATTTGATTACTCCATGGAAGGAGGTTGACTTATTTGATGTTAGTTTCATGTCAGAGGGGTATTCTCCTAAGATGGTGAGTGTCTTGAGGAGACACACATTGAGGCATACACCATTCTCGACAAAGCAAGAAGGGATTTCGAGGATGTTGCAGATTATAGTGATTAGCAAAGGTTTGTTGTGACTTCCTCACACATGTAACTCATCATTTGAGAATGTGATTAGATTTGGGGTCGTGATCAAGCTAATGGTGGAAAAAAACACTTTGGGTCTTATGTATTTAGAGATGTAAGCTCCATAAAATGACTTCATGACTGCTTCTCGACGTGTAGAAGAAATTTTCATCACCTCTGCTAGTGATACCTCTCCTTAAGCTTCTTTTAGAAACTAAATTACATTTGAGCCTTCCTAATTAGTTTGCTTTCACAACATTGGAGTTATAGGTACTTGCATGGTTTATATTGCCATAATGAATACCTTACTCATCTCCTCTTCTGGTGAGACAGTAGGTACTCCCACATATGCAATTACCTTCTCTATTCCCTTGTCACGGGTTAAAGGTGCTTTCATCAAGGTGGCATGCGGGGTCATTTTTGGTGTGGCTGGCTTGGATACTATAGATTGTACCACCGCCATTGCACAAGGAACCAAAGATTGTTGAGACTTTTTCAAGAACGATACTTTAGGAACCCACATTTTCTTCCCTTTTTACCCTTATAAATCTTTAGATCTGATGTTGGGTTTATTGCCTCTTACTTGAATAACCAACTTCCTCTTCCAGTGGAAAGAATCATACTTGTGCCTTAGGACCAATCTTTTATATATTCATCCAAAGGAAGATTAAGCCCATGTGTTGAATCCTCTGGTGATGATATGACAACTACAATGTTGGAAGATGAGGGTATCTCCTCTAATGTGACATTGTTGACCTTGCAATATATGATCAAGTCTTGTAGGGCATGTTTGAGCGTGAGGCAGGAATCCATCTTATATCCCTTAGTCTAATGAGAAGTTGTTTAAGACGTTCTTATTGTATCTATTGGGCATGTGGTTGGGAGGTTTCTTGATGGTAGGAAACTTCAGTAGATGCTTGTAGTCTGAAAAGATTGTGCTTAGGGAAGATCCTAATGGATATAACTTCCCTTTTGGTTTAGAAGGTTCTTATGGAATTGGAATTGAGGCTATTGTCTCCTCTTAAGGTGTGGGGTTACTTGTTGTAGGAGGCGCGCTTACCCTAGCTAGATATATAGGAAGTTTTAAAGGTGGTGGCATGTACTCGTAGTGGTTGTGTGGAAGTCGTGGATATTATGGCAGCATGTATTGAGGTTGACTGTGGGGAGGTGATGTCTGATCGTGGTGTTGTTGGGTCGTCATCGTACTAGTTTCTTGAGATGTTTGCACTTGAACCTATGATATCTCAATGGTTGGTTGATTTCGATTGTTACTTCTGACTATTATTAGTACCACTCCCAATGTTTAATCTTCTTCCTTAGCTTTGGTCCATCCCAACTTTTGAATGGTCTTTGTATAGGTGGGCTAAGGTTGAAAAGTGGGGCCTATGTTATGATAGACCATCTTTTAGTGGAACTCAAAAATTAGGATGCATGATTGTATCAATTTTGGTAATGTAGTATACCTTCGGAGGGATGACATGGTTGTGAGGGATGGTGTGGCTTCTCTTATCTCCATATCAAGGGCCTCTTTCTCTATGGGATTGAATTTCAGCTAGGCGACCAACTCTCTCCATTGTCTCATGAACTCAGACAAGCTTTCTTCTACCTTCTTTTATAGAGCCTCCAAATCTTCCTTTTCGAGTACTTGGTCTATATTCCAAGTGTATTGGTCAAAGAACTTCTCAGCCATCTTAACCCATGTGGTGATAGATATCATATCTTATTTGTTTTACCATGATTAGGCATCATCTTCTATGGTATGTAGAAAGCATTTGAATCAGTACTTTGCCATCATCTTGCACTTCTACCATGTATGATCAGTATTCTTTGATGTGGCCATCGACTCCCCCTTTCTATAGTACTTGTGGAACTTGGAAAATTGAAGTTTTCGAGTAGCTTGGCGTCTAGAAAGTGGCAGAAGTCACTAAATATCATCCCATTTTCCTTACTTCCTTGTATAAATTTTATCTTTTGTAGGATCTCGAGTAGGAGGGAAACACGATGTCATATTTTAGGGAAGAAACTTCTTGGTGGGAGGATACCATTGGGATCAACAAAGGTTTGGTTGTCATTGGTGGCTTTGTGTATATTGATGGTAGGGATAAATGCACCCCTTCCATGTATAAATAATACCAAGAGTTTGGCAGTTGATTAAAGTAATGGGATGGGTCCTTAGTCATTCAAGTATTCTGCTTGAACTTTTGTTATAGTGTTGACCATATCTACCTCATTAGGATCTTCCTTGGTGGTTTCCGCTTCTTCCTCCTTTTTCTCTTCCTTTGTTATTGTCCCAGTCATCATTAATGGTAAAATGTGGTGGGCCTCTGTTGAAACCCTATCTGGAGAATCCTAGTTGATGCCATACTCTTGCATATCTAGCATTTGGTGTAGCATAAAGGGAACATTATCTTGTGTTATGATATTGTGGAGGGCCTACTTGAGAGGCTAAAGCTTTGGGATCACCATGGTTTTGTTTGTGCTTCCGCCTCCGACAAGATTATCTTTCATGTTAGTGTCGGCATCCCCCTTGATGCCACTATGAGACTATCATCCTACATTGTTTATGTCTACCATTTGGGTTGATCGTCTGTGGGATCAATTGCTATACATATTCCTTGAACTTCCATTGACATCCTATCATATCAATAGGATTCAAAAGTAGGGTGTAATACAAATTGAGGGAATATTTTGTGTTTAGGGATGATCCCCTCGGCACTCAAGATATCAGTCAAGAAGTAAAGAGTACTTCTCCCTTTAATTGTGAAACTTGAAAGGGATATGACTTGATCCTTTATGATCTCCTCTTGACAAATGATACTTGCAATAGTCTCTTTTGTAATGATTTTTTATTTATTTTAAGTGATACAACTTTCCCCTATCTTGGGCTATATATATACAAGTTATTCAATTTTATTACAAGATGTACTTGCCAATGTCATGGCGGGAAAAATAAAGATCATTGAAGTAGAATGATATGTCATTTTAGCAATGTATAGTGTACCTTAGTTAAGTGTCCCAAGAGGCTTTTTCAAAACGTGATTGTGCTCAACCAAGCACTTTCCTTCCTAGGGTGTCCTCATCGAGCAGGGTTCCCAAACTAAAACCCATGGAAACATCCATGTCACCCTAATTTTATCCTAGATTGATGAGTTTATCTTGGATCTCTTTTCCCTGGGAAGTAGTGAGAGGTCAATGAGGAGAAAACCTCAAGTTGGCATATCCAAGTTGCTCACAAAATTGGGTATATGTAGTGGTCATGTTTTGGATCACAGTATAGGACCATAGATGTAGGTGTGAAAATCACATGATGGTCTACTTTTAAGGGTTATAATTCATGGCCATAATGTAAGCATGCAAGGAGGTAGGTGATATCGTTTTAGGTTGTAGTGTAGATCCATGATGATGGGTGGACTCGACATTGACAAGTGACTTTTCAGTCAAATTTGAAGAGCCACCTTACTGGATGGGGTTTCAAAGAAAGATATTTAGGAAAAACTATGGAAAATGTTTTCCAAAAGGCCTATTAAATATTTTGATCGGGAAAGATAGTTTATGTTTCATGCAGAATGTTCATCTTGTGAAAGGATTTATTGGTTGAAATAGACTGTTAACCTAAAACATTATTTGGATTGGAAATAGATTGGTAATCTTTTAAAATTATTGTTTAATTTGAAATAGATTGTTAATCTTTAAAAGATTGTTTGAGTTGTAAACAATTGTGAATATTTAACACGATCGTTTGTTTTAAAATAGACTATTAATTTTTAATAAAGATTGTTTTATTCAAACATATTATTAATCTTTCTAATACTTTTTGACTTGAAAATAGATTGTTAATCTTTAATATGATTGTTGGATTTGAAATAGATTTTTAACCTTTCAAAATGTTGTTTAGTTTGAAAGAGATTATTAAACTTTAAAAAGAATGTAAGATTTTAGAAGATTGTTAATCTATACATAAAGAGGTTAATAGTGATCTCAAATATTTGAAATCAGGCACAATATGCACATATAGGAAGAAAATAACCCTCCCTTCTTAGCCTATGATTTTAGATCCAAATTACATCCTCATTCAAGTGTGACCTATATAGGAGAGGTGGGTCCTTAACTTCCTAATGGAAAGATGAAGCTTTTCGAGGGGGTAACTCGAGATAAACAAATATGGATACTACTTCGAATATACCTCATGACTACGGTATCCATAATCAATCATGAGTGTTAGGATGGGAATGTCAAGGCCTTCATACGTCCAGTTTAACATTGTCTTTGTACCTCTACTGGCTCCATGCATCACTCCCTAGGTCCAAATTGAGGTTGGCACCCATTTGACGATACATAGGTTTGTAGCATTACATAGTGGAGTGGAATTTTTTAACATTTTTATGAAGACACAAAAAATGAAAGCAAGTCATATGTTGATAAAGAAACGGTCACATTATTATTCAAGAAATAAAAGATCTTGTTTCTAACCCACATATTCTATCCATCACATCATGATTTTCTTTATAATTCTATGAGAAAAGGAAAAACATCAGGGAATCAAACCCCCAAACCCTAAAGAAGAAAGCAAAGAGGAAACTCTAAAACATCAAAACAAAAAGAAAAAGTTGGGGAAAAAAGTAAAGATAACTGGGAAACTGCTAGAACTACCAGATGTTAGCACGACACAGAGGGTAGAAAATAGCCTCGATGTGTGTTTTAGGGGCCCTGGATTAGATTGATATGCAACCCCAAGCCATAAGATAACAAAAAACAAAAAAAGGAAAAAATATGAAATCTAAAAAATTAAAGTGATCCTGAAAATAGTTAATTTTTGCAAATAAACTTGTGTTCAATTCATATTGGCTTGGAATCCCCAATGGAGTGGCCAGTCTTCTACACCTCACCAAAAATTATATAATTTTGACATATTTCCATGGTATTGAAACTCAACTCAGTGGTCTCATGGAAATAAAGGAAGGTTTTATGAGTCGCCGCCACATTTTATATAGAAATGCAAAAAAAAATATGACATCTAGAACCCATGGTGTAAAGTTGATTTGTCATCAGAGTCATATATAAATGAAAATAGAATAGCAAAACTAACCTAGAGAATTTAGTCTTGGTGATCTTATAGAAAGTGTGAAAGGGTGAGCACCCTCATATTGCTTAGGTATTGACTTATTTCTATGGGGCTGGGAAAAGACTGATTTAGGATGACTAAAGAAAAAAAAAGTGAAAGGAAAATGAGAAAATAAAGATTTTTTATTCATGGTAGGACTTCTAGGGCTAGATAAGTATGTGTCCTTCTGGTCATTACCCTAAAATTCATATTTTATAGGTACATTGGAGTCCATCGCCTTAGGTCTTCCCATAGTGAAGTTCACTCATGGGTGATTAGGACCAATTCATAGGATGAGCTGGAGGATTATAAGCAAGTGTAAATGTGTAGGATAAGATCTAATCATTTTTTGAGCTCAAATTATAGTAGTAGATAGAACCATCACATAGGTATTATTAGATATATATGATTGATTAAAGAAGTTATAGTAGACAAAGCAGTTAAAGTAGATAGAATCAGATGAATCACTAAGGTTACTGTTTTAGTAGCCCAAAGGCAATATCAGAGCATTGTGGTGTTAGAGGAAGGATTGTCATATCACAAATAATGCAAAAAGTAAAGAGAGAGGTAGTTCAAATCACTATCTTCAAGAGGTTCGAAAGGAGCCCAAAATACAGTGGTAGTGGGGGAATTTACATGACAGAGTTAGGGTTTGGGTGCTAGATAAAACCTTTTGGAAGTGGCAAAGGATCACCCTGATGCTCCACATTTGTGTGACATAAAGATCGAGGCAATCCTCCATGTGGAATGTGGAAGATCGATTGGGTCCATAGTGTGTTCTGGGTTGGATAAAATTTCTTTTAAAATTTCCAGGTAACTTTAGAAACATTCTGGAGAAAATTGTAGAACAATTGTGGGTTTTGAATAAGGAAAGATAATTGGGGATCATCCCTCAGATTCATCAAAGAATATAGTTGAATGTATTTACAGAAAAAAGAATATTTTATTCCAGATAATTAAATTGGGAAATTTATAAAAATATAAATAAAAAATTGAAGAGTAAATTTCACTTTGAGTTCAAAAAGAAGGTTTCTTCCTAGAATACCCTTAACTGGGTAAAAGTTGGTGAAATAGGTGTATTAAATAAGAGGGAAAATGTGGAAAAATGTGAAAAATGGATAAATGTGGAAAACATGTGGAATGCATAGTGATTCCATCATTATCAGAGAATTGACAGCAATCATAAATGTTCTCCATGTGAGAAAAATGGGGTCTCAACACTCTCCAAAGATATGCATGAGATACACATATTTTTTAGTCAGGGTGCAACAAAAAGTATTGCAAATTACCTCAAACATAAATAAGATTCCCTTTTAAATGCGCCTAATATTGGCCTAACAAAAGGTAAAGAGACTTGATAATGATATCGATATTGAGGCATTCCCTTTAGTTTTGATATTGGATTGAGTGGTATGTACAAATGTGTAGGCCTTCCTCTTTATTTGTAGTATTGAGCTGAGTGGTGTCTATGAATAGAGATGTTTTCCCCTTTTATGTGTTTAGTGGAATCCAAAAAATAGAGGCTTTCTCCATTTCGGGTTGAGTATTACCTAAGCTTGGGGTATAATGGAAATTTGTATAAAAAAAATCTTGTCACATAAATGAATATTTTATTAAATGTTAGCTTCTCCCTTATAAGTAATTACAAGCATGATTACTTAAAAATATAAATTGTTTGTAATATTTATTGAAGTGTACCATTGCATGGTAATGACTGTTTCATGATTTTTCATTCTGACAGTGGAAGGAACAAAGATATATGCTTATTTATGATTGATTAAAAATGTTGCTACAGATTGAAAGTCAATATAGAAATGTAATGATGAATGGAGTATAGAAGTTATCTAGTGTCTCTTATTTTCTTGTAGTTTCCCTTTTTCATGTTTCCTTTAGATCCATTTGTAAACACTTCTGGTTCCTTCTAATAAAGGAATTTTTTTTATTTGAATATGTTGTGTAACATACCCAACCCTAGATGCATAGCTTAAGATCACTTTATCTAGACCCTAATTTGATATGTCAGAATAAATTTCTTTTCTTCAAAATTATATATAAAAAAGAATCTTTTTTCACCTATTTAATATGTATTATGATTAATCGATACAAATAACACGTATTAGTAACATATCATTTTAAGTGAGATTTAGGATAAACAAACTAATTAATTTCTTTAGTAAAGTTAATTATAAAAATTTACCAATTATTTAGTTTGACCCTAATTTGGCATTGTGAAATCATCTTAAGTCTTGTTAATGAAAGGGAATAAATAAATATAACATAGCATGTCAAATTGATGAAAAGGATAATTAAATGTCATACATGAGTACTTACACATATGGTAAATAAATAAATTACCAAAGATCTTCAAAATAAGAAATTAATGAAAAAATTAGATTTGTCATACCATAATTAGCTTACTAGTCAAGTTTGGTACCAATCTAAGTTCAATTACTCATTTATTAAGTTGATTGAAAAACCTAGCCTTAGTATAATTAAATGTACATTATAATTACATTGAAATATCATTATTTGTTCCCTTCTCCCCGGTCACGCAGCTTGCACCCTGCGTGGTCACGTGACTTGTACTCAGTCTCCCCCCTCTGCGGAATAGCTACTGCAGCCGGCGGATCTCTCTCCCCTCCTCTTTCATTCTTCTTCTTCCCTTCCATTTTCCTCCTCCTTCACTTCTTATCTCCCCGCCCTTCTTCTCCACTTCACTTCCTCCTTGTCTTGTCTTCCTTGACCTAGCCAAACCACTAGTTTTGACTTCTCTCGGTACCAGGCAGACATGACAGTAGAAAACCGCAGTGGTCAGCAGAGGTCATGTTGGTGCCCAAAATAGTGATGCTCGCACTTCTTCTTCACCTCATCTCCTTCCAGTAGTGAGACATTTTCCATATTAACCCTGGAGAAGCCATCTTCTTTCTCCTCCTCTTCTTCCTCTTCCTTCTTCTCCCTTCTTTCTCGCAATCATTCTCAACAACCCTAGAGGACCCTGATTGACCTCTTCCTCTTCTTATTCTCTCCTACCTTCTTCTTCATCTTTTTCCTACGATCTTGCCCCTGGTCACCCTAGTCGCTCCACTTCCTAGTGGCCAACACTTTGGGAACAGGACACCACCATGGACACGCCACTGCCACCTCCCAACTGTCGGCCTAGTAGCCCATCCATGCAACTTTAAGCCTGGTTTCCCCTCCATTGTCTTTGTTCTTGTGCCTCCACACAGGAGTGCATGATATATTCACCAGCTGGTAGACCTCGTTGCGTGGTCACCTCTGCCGCCCCTTCACCTTCTCCTTCTCCTTCCCTTTCCCTTCCTCACCACCTGGAACCCTAGCTACTGACACCACTCATCACTGTCCACCATTAGTCTTGTAAATAAAAACCTTTTCCTGAAATGATAGTGCTCGACAGAGCCAATGACAACAATCAAGATCATCGGACATCCCTCCTATCCTTACTCCTCGACTCGCCGCCACCTATAGGACAACTTCCAGACTACCCTACATCCACCACTCTCTTTGTGCCACCACTCATGGCCGCAGGAGTTCTTGACCATGGTAGTAACGACCTGCAAGTGCAAGGCTAGCTACGGAAGCCTGCACAACATCATTTACATACACAGTCTCTTTCAATCCCTGCTACCCGGACGCCAGCAAACTGTGTTCAAGCAATATACTACCGACGGCTACTACGTCGGGTGCAGACTCTGTCAATGACTGATAGCCTAGTTGCAACACACATAAAATGCCACCAGACTTGATGAGTTTGTCTAGTTCTTTCTTCTTATTCCTTGTAACCTATGTCTCCTCTAGGTTGTCGTGATCTAAAAAACTGATAGCAACACCTCGTCAGCAATATTACAACTAGATTTCACATATCCTACTAATCAAGAACACCAACACCAACCTCTACCTCATGGTGCCTCCTTTTTGTGTCCCCACCTCAAAGACCTGGATGAAATTCTTGCTTCCTATGGTGGCATGGAGTTAGGATGATTGATACCTTGGTTTCAGATGCTTGCCTGAGAATGCACATCTACTGCAGACTGATCATCATATGCCAATTGGTTCCTCTTGCCTAAGGTATATATGTTGTCCTTTATATATATCAACTTTGCAATCCACTTCTTATAACCAATAATATGTCTAAACTTGGTTGAGGTAATTATCAATGTTGATAATCATAATCCAAATAAGTAAACTCAATTGGTCAAGTTAAACCATCCTATTAACATATGCATATATGTGTAGATATAAACATGTCTATGCACTATCGTGAGTATATGTGAGATTTTTAGTTTTGTTGGTAATACCAATATACCAAAGATAGTTTATATGGTAATCAAGGTTCATGATATAGTACTTGACAATAATATATATATATATATATGTCTTGATCTAATACTATTATTTCAGTTCACACTATATCATGCTAGTACTAGTAACAACAAGTTTGTAATTATCATTTTAGGAAATTATCTATCATCACATGTTATATATAATATTAAATAAGGAAGATAATATATTAGGGTATATGTGATCATGATTATAATCCAACCCAGATGACTTTTCTCCTTAGTGTCTGTCACATATGAATCCAAAACCCTAGATACACATATATGTTTAGATGGTATATTTCAAAATACAATGTGTGTTAGTGCACTATATTCCATTAAATTGGTCTACATCGACGTATATGCAATAGTATGATCTAGGTTGGTTCGTGTCAATTAAATGGAAATATATAAAGGAGCACCTTACTTAAAGAGTAACATATTTATGAATACAACTTAGATGCGACCTCACCAGAATAACATATATTGTTTCCCCCAATAGTGAATTACCCATACATATATGTGGTGTAGATATATTTAGATCTGTGTGACTAAGGATGGATATTAAAAATAAGGTAGATATCTTATTATGTGTCCACTTAACAATATTAACAACCCTAACATGTCATTATATGATTGGGACTGGGGTAAGAACAATCTAAAACTTTGTAATAGGAATGTATACATAGGTTTCATTTAGTTTGATTAACATACCCAATGTGTTCTTAGGGTGAAGGCTTGACCTCGTGGACCAACTATATACATTGAGTTAAATAATAGCTATGAAGAGCAGGGGCATTATTTGACTGAAACCTACATTCTTTTAATGAGGCATCTCTTGAACTGTTAATTCTTTTGGAAATCCAATTTTGTGGACATGTATATTTCCTAATTTTGACTCATTATATCCTTGTGATTGTTGAACTACTTTGTTTATATGGGTTCTTGGATACCACCTGCTATGGTTGCCTTTTTATGAAAAATTGACTGAAATGCTAGTCTTGTCTCTCTATTTTGTGCATGCTACATGTTTGACTAGAATATATAGAATAGTGGTACTTATGTACAACCATACTTGTAAAGGGTGTGTGTATACTTAGGGTGTGCGTTTCCACCCTTATTTCTTTTAGGCGATGAACCTATGGTGTTATGGCCCTATTTTAGGTATATTTAGTCTACATTGTTATGCATGCAAAAGTTATTGTTTTATATTGAGATTGTTGATAATTGTTATGGTAAGACACTTTTATTCTCATGTTGGTAATATAATTTTTAATATGCCTCATTTCTCTTGTTATATTTCTCTTGAACTCACCTGATTGCAAATATCCCCCTTCTTTTAGGAACAAGTCTTTTGTACTTTGAACTCGATATAATGTCTAAAGTGTTTATTATATGTACATACTCAGTGTTTTCTGACTTATACCTTGTTTCCTATCTTTTGGGTGATGTTCTCTTCCACCTAGGTGTAGGTACATTAGAAGACAAGGATACATGAAGATCATATATATGGTATTATAAGTAAGGATAACTTGATATGGTTGGGTTGCCCTCTTTAACTGGTCTTACATGTGATTAGATTTATTAGATGTATATCTTTTTACTATTCTATACCACCTTTTATGGTGAGGAACAGTTGCAAATGAATCATGATGTAACTTTATAATAGTTTTATTTCCGTTGCTTTATTATTACATGGATCTTGTATTGTACCGTTTGAGTGGATCCCATACCAGGTCCCACTCTTAAAAAAATGGTATCAGAGCCAAAAGCAGTCGGTAGCTTGACTATTTCAAGTTATCCTAGGTTAACCCTAAATTAGGTAGGTGACCCTTAGAGGTTGTGTATATACCTATTTCCTAATGGTGGAATGCTAATTAAGTTTTTAAATACCTATCTAGATTGGTCACTACTACTTGCGACCCACTACTATGGATGAGGCTCAGTTTTGAGTAACCCTAGTTAACCCTACCTTCTTCGTGGGTGTATAATTTTGCTATGCATAAGTTGGGAGCTAGTTCAACTACTATGAAGTTCGATTGACTTGAATACACATGTCTAGGCTTAATCCTTATCCCTGTCTTAACCCCTTCTCTTTGTTACTTTCTAACATGTCTTAAATATGTCCAGTTTAGAACCGATCATGCATGGGTAACAAACACAGACCCTATCCCAAGTTCTCAAAATTATGATATCCCATCAATGCTAAGTGATAATCTGATGAAGATATGTTGTGGATTGACATGCCTTGACTTTGACATGAAGTATGTCCACATAGATTTATCCAAATACATCTATCTAAGGGTTGGATACCAAACTCATTGAGCTTGTTATGCCTCATACATGAGAATTGACTAAGGAAAGCTACAAATTTCAGTAGCTATCTTTAAGTGTTCACCTCTCATCACCAATAGTGTAGTTTTCCTATATGGTGATTGAGATGACTAGCTTGACTATATAAGTTACCTTATCTTGGTAAGAAACTATGGTTGAAAAAACACTAATATTGGGAAAATCATAAATCTCGTCTCATAATGCAGGGTAACCTTATGACTTTCTTAAGTCTCCATATGAGGTATTCTGAATTATGCTTAAAATTGACATGGGGAATGGTGGATATAATGCCTTATTGTGGTTTAACAGAAGGACTGGGTATAATAAGAAACCTTTCTATCTCCTATGATTAGGTATTAGATATGTGGGCATACACCCATTTAGGTGTTTGAAGAGAGTTAAACCCTTTTGTGAATGAACTGATAGTGTATGTGCTGTGTTGTGGAAGGTGGCTGACTTGATTCTTGAATTGATTTTGGCACCAAATTTTAGATCTTGATCACCAATATTTTACCGCCAATCTTACTTTTAGTATTAAGTTATATGTACAAAAAAGAAATTTGGATTTTTTCCGATGGTTTTAGAATCAAGTCACCACCACATGGAAGTTCGAGTGGTAGAGAAATACTTTAGAGAATAAACCCCCAATTGAATGTTTTGACATGTGACTCTAGGCCTAATGTGAAGTAGTGAATCTAGAGAAAATCTTTTGGATATATGAGACCTAGATCCACCCTTGTTACCACTCGAGATGATATTATAAGTTATAAATTAATATTTTCAAGTGGAAAACCCGTATAGTCCTATCCTTTGAGATTGTAGCTTAACATAAGGAATGGTAGAAACTAATAGTAGTTGTAATAAATAATACTTAGGTAGCACTAGTACAAAAATGGTCTATAGCATTAGTTTTTTTAAGCCTATAGCATCACTTTTCAGCTGACGCCAAAGTGGCCATCGCTACAGAAATTTCTCTATAGGGTTGGTTTTATTAACCAAAAAAAACCAACCTTGTATAGTAAAAATTGACCCTATAGGCTCTCAAAAACTAAACCCAAATGAGAAATGAAACTGTACCTGAACCCTATAATGTCGGTTTTTTTACTAAATAACCGACTCTAGAGATTCTTTCTAAGGATGGTTATATGAGAAAAATTGACTCAATAGAGTATTGGAATATGATAGAATGGTCGTGCCGCCTAGCACGGTCGTGTTGGTCTATATTAGCACGGTCGTGCTACACGGCACATCGATTCTACCATATCTCAACACGGTCGTTCTATGTGACACGACCATTCTACCTCATCCCAATACGGTCGTTCTATATAGCACGATAGTTTTACAATGCAACACGGCCATTCTACGCGGCACGGCCAAGATACCTATAAGGTCGGTTTTTTAAGAAAACTGACACTATAGGGTACAGTTTTTTTTTTTAATTTCTACAGAAACTGAACAAAACAAAATAGAAGAACAAGAATAAGATATGGGAGAGGGGAGCATTGATGCTCAACCGTCACCATTCCAAACCACACATTCATAACAAAAATGATTCATATATTGAGTTGAGTACACATAGTCACATCATAATTTACAAAATGATAGATTGCACGTTTGAGATGATATTAAATGTCAGATAAAAAAGTAAATATGAAAGAGTACTAAAATGACATACATAAATGGAATGTAACTGACATATTTATTCCAATGCTATATTGACTTCATTTAGAAAAGCATCTGACCACTCTTCTTGGAATTCATTTAAGTCCTCATGTGTGTAAGGCTGAGTTGTAAAGATCTGTAATAGAAAATGCACATGGTAATATTTTATAAAGTAACTACAACTCACTTGTAAATTTATGATGTTATTCTTTATTACCTGATCTATAGTCTGAATGTCATTTGATGCTTGTTTGACAATAGCTTGCATATATTTCATTACATAGTAGCCACAAGCCCAGCCATTATTTTGTATAGGACACTAAAAATAATGAATTATACTTAATGTTAGTAAACTACTATAAATAGAAGACTATAAGAGTTGACATATAAGAGTTGAAAATTAATACATATAAGACTAAGCAGTTGCAAAGTAGCTACCTTGATATTTTTCAAAGTCAATGTCTTTAATTTTGTGGGTATTTGTCCTCCGCCTTCACGAAAAGATTTTATACCCCTATCAATTAAACAATAGTTGGTAAAATAGAAATTCTAAATAGAAATATCATGTTGAATCATTGACTATATTTATGCTTATGCTATAGCTGGAAATTTTAGTTTGTGACCCCTTGTTGTTTTTCCCATTGGGTCAAGATAATAAAGAGTCATCAATTTTGGGACAATCACCACTAATTCCCAATGTCAAGATCTGAGTAAGAATAAAACAAATATTAAAATAAATACATTTGTTCATTATTAAAATTATATTGAATAATAATACTTACTGGACATTAAAAGGAATTAGGATAATTTTCTTTCCCACACAAGAAAAATATTTGAATACATCAGAGACGTACTCACTCACTTCCTCAATATGTGTCTCCACCTGACTAGTGATCGAAGGAACTAAGAATCCAACATTCTTTATATCAAAGTTTGTGGCCTCGGTATATAAATGGATGTTAAACATTTGTAATTATTTTCATATGTAGAAATAAGCTAAAAATGTGTATTGGAATTTTCTATATTGATAGATCCTAATCTTATCCATACTTCTAATATCGAAGTATTCATCCAATCATACCGGAACAACTCTATAATATCATCAAGAAAAATATACTTATCAAAGTCCCTCCCAGTTGCATCTTCTATTAAATTGATCAACATTTGTAGTCTAGAGCATTGGTTGGATTAAGTATCGACACAAACATTTACAATTACTTCCCAACTCGTCGAATGTGGATTCTGGAATAATAGATGGCTTGGGCATAGGAGGACGACTAGTAGAATTTTTACTTTTTGGTTTGAAAACCTATTAATTAAATTACATACTTCTATTACACGAGTTCATATATGCAGTCAAATATGAAAAACATGGTAGAATTCAAGTATACCTTGTCATTGATAACCAAGTGTCTAGGCCAACCCACCATAGCACCCTCTGCTTCTTCAACTGTACTATATTCAGGATTAGGTATGGGTAGTGGTTTGTCCCCCATTCTGTCATACACAAGATGGATGGACACACGGCAAATGTCATCAGTAATTTGTCGGCAATGCAATGTACCACCAAGGTTGTACACCTTGGCCGCTACAACAACATTATATTCTGAAACCTCCACTGCTAGTTTATAGTTCATACGGACCTAGATTGAAATAATATAAGTTATATAAGAAGCAGTAGAACAGATACATGTTACAACTATATATATTATCATATATATATCATACTAATAATACAACATATAGAACAAAAACTTACTGCAGATTGTTGTGGTGGGTCATTGGGAGTGCTCCCATGACCTTCTACAATTGTAGCATGGGCTTGTACCTCATCACTTGAGAGACACACAGTATGAATAGGTTGAGAAGGTTGAGTAGGCTGAAATGAAGACATTATTTCTCTTACTTTCTATGCTACTAATGCTTCAACCTCCTCTTGTGTAAGACCTCCTACACGACCTCTTTTATATTGCGAACGGTCAAAATAAGACTTGAAACCTATGCCAGCTCCTAATCCCCTAACACGGCCAGGATGCTCCTTCGTACCAAGAGCAACTGATAGTTCATCCATGTGGCCAGTTGGGATGAACTTTCCTTCCTTCCTTTTCTCATGAAGATCAATCTATTCATAGTTAATAAAAATATTAAATCACAATATCAATTAGATATAAATAAATCAAAGTTTGTGGGAGTTACTCTTTACATAGTTGGGATAAACCTACCCTCTTTTGTGCCACATCCTTAGTTGTAGGGTTGACAATTTCACCTGCTCGATTCTTTTTAGCATCAATCCATGTCAAGTGTCAGGGTGGACGCTCTACTTGAGTTGTACTAGATTCTTCTCCAGAAGAGGATTGCTTCTCTTATAGTTGGAGGCGGAAGGCATAACCACCAGGCCCCAAGTGATGGTCATGCACATTTTTGGCCCATCTTTCCATTTGAGCGTGGTGGATAGCCTGATCATTTTAAATGAGGTACTACAATTTAGACTTGGCAAACATGTATAAAAAGATTCACCTCCTTAATTGTATAAAATTAAAGATTCATACAATACATCACAATCTTTATTACCTAAAACTCTTTTGATCTCCTAGCTGCAACAAATCTTTCCCACACCTCAGGATCTACAAAAATATATACATCTGTTGCTTTCTTCTTTTGTTTAGGATTATCTATAAATTCCCTTGTGAGATATGTCTTAAAACTCCTCCATCGTACACCACAACGTTGTAGCACTCTTTTCTTGTGATCTTTTTCATTTAGATGAAAAACACCATATACATACAAAAGAAGCAATTAATAATGTTGTTTTGAAAAGGAATTAATTCCAAGAAAACTAAATTAGAATCAATAGATAAAAAACATATTAAAATCATATCACTTCCACTCATAGATATATCTTTCCATATGAGGTCTTTTTTGGCATTAGGAACATCATGCCAATGTATACAACCAAGGAGGAAGATTGTATATAACAATCATAACAGGCCACGTGCTATGTTGGTTGCTTAATGTACCATAGGGATTCATTCCATCTGTACAGATTCCAAGTCTTAAGTTTCTTGGTTCTTTACCAAATTGAGGGTATAATAAATCAATTTTCTTCCATTGTGGTGAATCAGATGCATGTCGTAGGATGCCATCATCATCGGCCTTTAACTCCCCATGCCAAGACAAATTTTGCGCATTTTCTGTATTAGCAAATAAGTGTTGAAATCGTGGTATTATTGGTAGATACCACATCACCTTGACAGGAGAGCCATTTTTAGCCTTAGCTGAATTTATGGTCTTATACCTTAACACACCACATTTTGGACAATTTATTAAATTACTATAGTCCTTCTGAAATAACACACAATCATTTGGACATGCATGAATCTTCTTAGCCTCCATTCCCATTGGGCACATTATTTTCTTTACTTGATATGTTGAAATTGGAAGCTCGTTGCCTTCAGGAAGAATTTCCTTTAACAAAGACAACAGTGAAGTGAAACTCTTATCGCTCCACCGGTTTTGAGCTTTAAGAGTATATAATCGCATCACAGCACTCAACCTCCTGAACTTAGTACAACCCTTATATAAAGGTTTTTCATCATCATGGACAATGTTTGCAAATAAAGAAGATGGGTCAATGACATTGTCCAGACAACTACGTAGCATCTCATCAACCATATCATCCTGAATCGGTTCATCCTGAATCGGTTCATCATTGAAATTATCATCATTATCTATATCTTCTATGCCACAACTATTAGTATCAACATTTTCTGATCCATTATTAATTTTCTCTCCATGCCAATACCATTCATTATAACCTTGTATGATCCCATTGCATATGACATGATTCTTAATTTCCTCAGCAGTATCAACTTTCAAATTGTTACCACAATTTCTACATGGACAATAGAACCTATCTGTAGGTAGTTTCCTATGTTCCTCAGCAAATCTGATAAATTCATCAAGACCTTTGGCAAACTCTGGACTACAACAGTTCTTGATAGACATCCAACTTTGATCCATTTTCTATATCACATTAAAAATTAATTATAAAACTAAGCATTTAATATTGATACTATAAGTTGTAAGTTTTTATTGATAGGAAGTTAATTACTTTTATACTAAAGTGAACCACCTATCCCATTTTTGAATATTTAATCTCACTAGTAACTGTATAATGTATGTTTAGTTTTGAAGAAAATTTCAGCAGCATTTCTCCTAAGTTCTCCAAGTACACCGATGTAAATGGTAAATAACCACTCACATATGTACCCAGAGAACAAATGAGGAAATACTACTAAAATTTTCTTCAAAACTAAAAATACATTATACAGTTACATCCTAAGTGAGATTAAATATCCAAAAATAGTCCCAAAGTGGGGACTATCCAAAATTTACTCCTATGAGTAAATTTTGAATGGGTTTCTAAGTTGATACATGCATAAATGTATTATTGTCATATTTATATATTAAGTTAAACATCATGCATCGATGATCTCATATATAAACCCTAAAGTGTCAATCTGAGACTACACAATGTCTACCCTCATATTTCTGGAATGTATATATAATGATTACATATGTGATTGATAACAAAATGTAGATATGAATGAATACATATTTTTATTATTGGTTGATTTACTAGTCAAATAAAATGGCACATTGGGAGAGTAAGAATAGTATACATCACTTGTAAGTTGAAGAAGAAATATATGCAAGTCAACAACAAGTCAATAGCACATGTAACAAGACAAATGCAAGATTCAATTCTGTTATAATGTATTAATTAGGGGTCAGTATATATCAATTTTATAGGAGTAGTAAAAAATTCAAAATTGACAAATTTTGATGATTCTGCAACTCAGCCGACACAACCATGTTGTCCAGCACGGTCGTGCTACCTAGCACGGCCATGCAACCTCGTCAGTTGCTTGAAAGTAAGACGTAAATGGAGGAGTGAGGCAGTAGAGATAATACCTTGAGAAGAACCGGTCGGTGAGGGAGGTTGTGCGGGAAAAGAACCAGAGAAAGATGTGCATGTCCCTTGCAACGCCTAAGGCGTCATCGCCTTTCAAGGAAGAAAGCACCAGAGAGAGATGCAACGCCTAAGGCGTCGTCGTCGTCTAAGGAAAATAGTGTCGGAGATGGTGGTAAGGAGCATCGTCGTCACCGGAGATGGTGGTAAGAAGCTTGGGCGTCATCGTCCCAGGAAAGCGGCGCTCGTTTGCCTCTTTTCGGATGAGGAGATAGTTGGAGGAGGTCACCTTTGTAGAGCTGGCACTGCCTTTCTTCGGGCGCAGGAGCGGGAACGGGGAGTAGCAGCAGAAGCAAATGGCAACTTGAGCCTTACAATCGGGCTGCTATGTGCACTGTAGAAGACCTATAGCGTCAGTTTTGGGTAAAAAACTGACCCTAAAAGTCTATCAAAAAAACAGTGCCCAGACTTAACCTATAGCCTCAGTTTTTGAAGATAACTGAAACTATAGACCATCATATGTAAGGTTGGTTATATAAAAAAACCGACTCTATAGTTCCAAAGCGGTGTCCGCATTTTTTGTTGACCCTATAGCATCGGTTATGTTAAAAAACTGACCCTATAGATCAAGGTGCGAAGCCAAAATCATGTGAATTTTTGCCATGGAAAACCTATAAGGTTGGTTTTTATGATAAAACTGATGCAATAGTCTATTAGGTTGGTTATTCTAGTAAAAACGACGCTATGGGCAGCAATGTTACTGCCAAAAATGTAGTAGTGTAGTTTCTAGTAGTAATGTCAAACAAATATAGGTATCACCTAATTAGGGTAAATGAACCTTGTTAAGATGAATATCATGGACATTAGTTAGATAACTAAAATGAATCCATAGAATGAATTATTTTTCCTATCAGGTTAAGGTCAGTTTTTAAGATTGGGTGATTCTAATTGATTGATAGTACACAAGTGAGTATTTATGTAGGTATATAATTTAGTAAAAAAGAACATGTTTGTGTTAAGAACTATGGTGGGTCATGTTACAAATGGGTAGATTTCGAGGACAAAATCCCTTTTAAGGGGTGGAGTATTGTAACATACCCAATCCTAGATGCATAGCTTAAGATCATTTTCCCTAGACACTAATTTCATATGTCAGAATAAATTTCATTTCTTTGAAGTTATAAATAAAAAAAGGAATCATTTTTCCCCTATTTAATTTTTATTATGATTAATTGATACAAATAGCAACATGTATTAGTAACAAATCATTTAAATGAGATTTACGATAAACAAACTAATTAATTTCTTTAGTAGAGTTAATTATAGAATTTACCAATTATTTAGTTTGACCCTAATTTGGCATTGTGAAATCATCTTAAGTCTTGTTGATGAAAGGGAATAAATAAATATAACATAGCATATCAAATTGATGAAAAGAATAATTAAGTGTCTTACATGGGTACTTACCAATATAGTAAATAAATAAATTACCAAAGATGTTCAAAATAAGAAATTAATGTAAAAATTAGATTCATCATACCATTATTAGCTTACTAGTCAAGTTTGATATCAATCTGAGTTCAATTACCCATTTATTTAGTTGATTGAAAAACCTAGCCTTAGTATACTTAAACGTACATTATAATTACATTGAAATGCCATTATTTGTTCCCATCTCCCCAGTCACACAGCTTGCACCCAACGTGCTCACACGACTTGTACTCGGTCTCCCCCCTCTGCGTAACAGCTACCGCAGCCGGCGGATCTCTCTCCCCTACTCTTTCATTCTTCTTCTTCTCTTTCGTTTTTTTCCTCATTTACTTCTTATCTCCCCTCCCTTCTTCTCCTCTTCACTTCCTCCTTGTCTTGTCTTCCTTGACCTAGCCAAAACACTAGTTTCGACTTCTCTCGGTACCAGGCAGACATGACAGTAGAAAACAGTCGTCGCCTTCCATAGTGGCTAGTGGAGGTCATGTTAGTGCCCAAAATAGTGATGCCCGCACTTCTTCTTCACCTCATCTCCTTCCAGTAGTGAGACCTTTGCCATATCAACCCTGGAGACGCCATCTTCTTTCTCCTCCTCTTCTTCCTCTGCCTTCTTCTCCCTTCTTTCTCGTAATCATTCTCAACAACCCTATAAGACCCCGATCGACATGCTACTCTTCCTCTCCTCTCCTACCTTCTTCTTCATCATTTTCCTATGATCTTGCCCCTGGTCGCCCTAGCCACTCCACTTCCTGGTGGTAAACTCTTTTACAGCAGGCCACCGCCATCGACACACCAATGCCAGTCCCCACCGCCACCTCCCAAATGTGTGCCTAGCAGCTCAGCCATGCAACTATAACCCTGGTTGGCCCTCCATTTTCTCTATTCCTATGCCTCCACACAGGAGTGCATGATATCTTTGCCAGCTGGTGGACCTCGTTGCGTGGTCACCTCTTCCTCCTCTTCGCCTTCTCCTTCCCTTTCCCTTCCTCACCACCTAGAACCCTAGCTATCGTCACCACTAATCACCGTCCACCACGAGTCTTGTAAACGGAAACCTTTGCCTAAAACGACAGTGATCAAAAGATCTAACAACAGCAATTGAGATTGTCACACATCCATCCTCTCCTTACTCCTTGGGTCGCCACCACTTATCGGACAACTTTCAGACTGCCCTTCCTCCACCCCTCTCTTTGTGCCACCACCCATGGCCGGATGAGTTCTCGACCATGGTAGCAGCGACCTACAAGTGCAGGGCTAGGTATGCAAGCCTACACCCCATCGTTTACATCCACAGCCTCTCCCAACCAACTGCTACCTGGATGCCAGCAAACTGTGTTCAAGCAATCTACTACCGATGGCTACTACGTCGGGTGCAGACTCTGTCGATGACTGATAGCCTAGCTGCAACACACATAAAATGCCACCAGACTTGATGAGTTTGTCTAGTTCTTTCTTCTTATTCCTTGTAACCTATGTCTCCTCTAGGTGGTTGTGATCTAAGTAACTGATAGCAACACTTCATCAGCAATATTACAACTAGATTTCACATATCCTACTACTCTAGAACACCAACACCAACATCTACCTCACGGTTCCTCCTTTTTGTGTCCCCACCTCAAAAAACTGGAGGAAATTCTTACTTCCTATGGTGGCATGGGGTTAGGATGATCGACACCTTGGTTTCAAATGCCTGCTTGAAAATGCACATCTATTGCGGACTGATCATCATATGCCAATTGGTTCCTCTCGCCTAAGGTATGTTGTCCTTTATATATATCAACTTTGCAATCCACTTCTTAGAACCAATAATATGTCTAAACTTTCTTGAGGTAGTTACCAATGTTGATAATCATAATCCTAATAAGTAAACAAAATGTGTCAAGTTAATCCATCCTATTAACATATGCATATATGTATAGATATAAACATGTCTATGTGTTATCGTGAGTATATATGAGATTTGTAGTTTTGTTGGTAATACCAATATACCAAAGATAGTTTAGATGGTTATCAAGGTTCATGATATAATACTTGACAATAATATATATATATATATATATATATATATATATATATATATATATATATATATATATATATATTGATCTAATACTATCATTTCAGTTCACACAATATCATGTTAATACTAGTAACAATTAGTTTGTATTTATCATTTTAGGAAAGTATCTATCATCACGTATTATATATAATATTAAATAAGGAAGATAAAATATTAGGGTATATGTGATCTCGATAATAATCCAATGCAGTTGACTTTTCACCTTTGTGTCTGTCATATATGAATCCAAAACCCTAGATACACATATATGTTTAGATGGTATATTTCAAAATACAATGTGTGCTAGTGTACTATATTCCCTTAAATTGGTCTACATCAATGTATATGCAATATTTTGATCTAGGTTGGTCCTTGTCAATTAAGTGGAAATATATAAAGGAGTACCTTACTTAAAAAGTTAGATATTTATGAATTCAACTTAGATGCACCTCACCAGAATAACATATATTGTTCCCCTAGTAGTGCATTACCGGTACATATATGTGATATATTTAGATCTATGTGACTAAGGATGGATATTAAAGTTAAATTATATATCTTATTACGTATCCACTTAACAAGATTAACAACCCTAACGTGTCATTATATGATCGGGACTGGGGTAAGAACAATCTAAAAATATAAAATAGGAATGTATACATAGGTTCCCTTTAGTTTGACTAACATACCCAGTGTGTTCTTAGGATGAAGGCTTGACCTCATGAACCAAGTATATAGATTGAGTTAAAAATTAGCTATGAAGATCAGGTATGTACATCCTCTATTTTATTTTGGGCATTATTTGACTAAAACTTACATTCTTTTAATGAGGCATCTCTTGAGCTGTTAATTCTTTTGGAAATCAAATAATGTGGACATGTATCTTTCGTGGTTTTGACTCATTATATCCTTGTGATTGTTGAACTACTTTGTTTATATGGGTTCTTGGACCCACTGGCTATGGTTGCCTTTTTATGAAAAATTGACTGAAATGCTAGTCTTGCCTCTCTATTTTTTGCATGTTACATGTTTGACTAGAATATCTTGAATAGTGGTACTTATGTACAATCATACTTATAAAGGGTGTGTGTATTCCGTTCAGGGTGTTCATTTCCACCCTTATTTCTTTTAGGCCATGATCCTATGGTGTTATGGCCCTGTTTTGGGTATATTTAATCTATATCATTATACATGCTAAAGTTATTGTTTTATATTGAGATTGTTGGTATTTGCTATGGAAAGACACTTTTATTCTCATGTTGGTAATCTATATTTTAATATGCCTCATTTATCTTGTTATATTTCTCTTGAACTCACCTAATTACAAATATCCCCCTTCTTGTGGGAACAACTCTTTTTTACTTTAAACTCGATATAAAGCCCATATTATATATTATAAGTGCATACTCAGTGTTTGCTGACATATACCTTGTTTTCTATGTTTTGGGTGATGTTCTCTTCCACCCAGGTGTAGGTACATTAGAAGACAAGGATAGATGAAGATCATATATAGGGTATTGGAACTAAGGATAACTTGAAATGGTCAATTGCCATCTGTAACAGGCCTTACATGTGATTAGATTTATTAGATGTATATCTTTTTACTATGATATACCACCTTTTATGGTGAGGAACAGTTGTAAATGAATCATGATGTAACTTTGTAATAGTTTTATTTCTACTGCTTTATTATTACATGGCTCTTGTATTATACCGTTTGAGTGGATCCCCTACCAAATCCCACTCTTTACATGTTGTGTGTATGATTTTTGGCCCAAATATAGATAGTCACATTATTCCCTTAGCACTACCTACCAAGGAGGTCGAAGTGGATTGGTTGATAAAAAATTCTATGACACAATGAAACTTGGTCCAAAATTATCAATTTGAATTCTTAATCTAATCTTAGATTTGACAAGGCCTTTCACTTTTCACTGGTTTCTTAAATTGGAAAAAAATTATTCAACTTAGCTAACTGAATTAAGCTCAATATTCTAGTTACGTTTTGAATTGGTAAGTACTTTTTTTAAGTAACCTTCTTTCACATTTTCAAAACTAAATTGTGATTCATGCACGTCACATGAAAACTATATTTTCATGGACTTTGTATATTTTAATTTGGTTAAGATAGTAACTATATAACAAATAGATTTTAAAAAGTGAAAATTTTAGTAGAAGTAAAATTGAAGTCAATAAAATATGAAGGTATATCCAAGTATATAGATCAATATTTCCACATTGACCAGTGTACCTAGATTGTTCAATATGTTTAAGGGATCAGTAATCAATGCACTCATCTTGTTTGATATGGTCTAGGTATCTTGACTGACATTCTTGTACAAACTAGATAATTGTAAGAAAAAAATAAACAAAATGTAAAACAACATTTTGGGTTTACTAGTCTACCTATATGCTTTTGATACTCATGTATAGATTTTCTTGGTATAATACTACAGACGCTAGTTGCATCAACTCCCCACTATTATGTATCATCCTTGGATCTAAAAAAGGATTAAGAATGGATACATGTCATCTGTTTTTTAGGGTTACACCAAATCGAGGTGGTAAAAAAGAATATCTAATGTGGCATTTGATGATTTATGTGTAATTGGTCTTTCCCACTCTTAACAGATTATGGAGGACGTTCACCCCATTGAGACTAATTGAATGGGTTTCTTCCCTCCTAGTACCCCTGACTAAATTATAATTTTTATGTCGAAATTTTTGAGTTTAATCAGATTGATTGACCTTTTTGCATGTATGAAAATTAAAATGACTAGAAAAAATGATGTAGTAAAATTCATATAACTTTTAGTGATCATAATTTATACTATAAAAATTTGATATTGCTTGAATAACAAATTATAGCTGAAATGGTGAATTCTACATGGATGTTTGTTGAATCACGTCATATTTGTGAATTACGTTCTTAGACAACAAAATGGATTGGAAATTAACTTGTTGATGCCATTTTTTCTTTATATATCTCTTATAGTTTATGATGAAACAATGGAAGATATCTCATACGTATATCATTGTGTGGTTTGTCTTTTTAGAATTGTTTAGAACACATATGCAAAATATAAGTCAATTCAGACATTTGGGAAAGATTTTTAACTTCTGTGGTATTGTTATATATATATGACCAATTTTATCTTCTCAATGATATTTAAGTCAATACTCAAAATTCCATTGACATTGTAATTGGTTTATATGCTTTGTAGCCTCTTTTATGATGTTTATAGTTTACATTCAATAGAACCAAATATCATATTAGAAAAAAATTAAATACCTTGGAATATGACATATGTCGAAGTCAAAAGCTACCACTTTAGGTTCAACCTATGTTTTTCCTTTATGGACCTTTTACAAGGACATTGAATTAGTAACTACTCAATATAGAAACTGTTATGACCCCCTCCATGATTAACTAGTAATCACAGTACTTAGTGCATCATTAAGTTGATTAAGTTAAGTTAAGTACTCACTGATGCAATTAGTGCTTTGATCTAGTGTTACAGTCTAATTATCTTGTTTTCTCACCTTGAGGTTGTGAAGGATTTCAGGCTTGAAACTTTGCAAAAGAAATCGTTCGATTTGGACCTACGAGGCAAAAGTTATGGCATTTATATATTTCTTAGACCAATAATGTAAATTATTCCTTTAGTGGGTCGGCTACCTTCTTCCCTTGTCTTCTTCTTCCCTCGATCGTTTTCCAGAACCGACTGAAGCGGCTCCCAAAGAAGCCGATCGACAGCAAGCAAGGGCGATGGATGGGGCGATTTGGACGCCTTAAGCTCCGACCAGCAGTGCCACCTTCTTCTACTTATTTGTCCTCCTTCCTTCCTCCTCTATTCTTTGCCCTAGCAGCAGTGCCCAACCTGCTAGGGGCAGCGCCCTAGCAAGCAGCAGTAGCTCGGCAGCTGCAGCAGCGGCCAGGGGCCTTTTAGGCGCAGCTACCACCACCAAGCGACAGCCCTACCTCCGTCCACCCTTCTTCTCCCTTTCCCTTCTCATCCTCACTCCAAATGTGCCCTAGGGCAGCGCTCTTGTGGCTGTGGCCAAGTAGCAGCAACTGCTACATGAAGCAATGGCCAAGGGCTGTTGGGCGCGAGCAGCAGCACCAAGCAACGCCCTCGACTCTGTCCATGAGGATAGACCAAGCATCCACAGCCAATAGCCACAATAATCACCTTGCCCACCCTCCTCTTCAACATGTACGTGAGGTGAAGAAGTTGATGCTTGCAGCAGCAGGTCTGTCCAGGGGAAAATCTGCCTGGGAAACACCAAGATAACAGTGCCAATGAGATCGGGCGAGAGTTTAGAACTCAATTCCATAGCCAACAAGCCATGAGCAGCAATGATTAGCTGAGCCCCTGCTTCCTGTGTGTGAGCGTGTGAACCTGTGTGTGAAACCGGTTGTTCCGGAACAGTTCCAAGGAAGAAGAAGACTCGCTGACACCTGAAAACTGGCCTCAGATGCGTTTTCGTCGAATTCAGACATCTCGAATCATTGTCACTAGAATTTCACTCACTAAGCACGTATGACTCCGACAATGGGATGTTTTTGGTTGAATCAGTGTTATTTGCGGGTAACAACATTTACCCAAGTGTCGGGCAGTGCTGGCGCCGCACGATTTCTAATTTGCACATTTTATTTATTAACGCTTGCACTATGCTAATTAGTTAATTGATATGTGTGATTTGAATTAGTGTAAATATGTGATTGATTGAAACTTAAATTGCTCGATTAAATGTTGAACTCAGCAGCACATGACCAGTAACGATACAGTTTGGGTATAAACCCAGGTTGTACATTTTTAGTAAGTTATTAGATGCTCAATTTCAAAGAAATGTCAATGACATGAAAGGGTTCAATAGAAACCTAGTTGCACACTCCCGATCATATTTAATGTCAGTTTATTAATAATTATACGAATTGACACGTTTCTCAAGGTTATTATTAGAAATTCCCAATAATTAATATTAAAACTTTTCATGATAAGTAATTGACTCTTAATTGGGTTAAGTGATGCACAACTCAGGATTAAGGTTGATGTGCACGTTTTTCTAGGAATTTTAGATAATTTACAAGTGATAGCGATGATTTTTCATATGTTGAGTAATCAACCCTTATCAGTATATTAAGATTTTTAATTGCATGATTTCAGTATGTATGTGCCAAGTTGACAAGTATTCAATTTATTTAAATCTGCCTGCAAGTACAATATGTTGATTTCTCGGTAAATTACATTGTTTGAGCATATTGCACTGCCAAGTTAGAAATGATATACATGTTGTATTTATAAGCTTCAGATAAATAGACTCGGTACCATAGAGATACCAAAGTCAAGAATAAGTAAGAGAGAGATGAAATGTAGTAAGAGCTTTTTAAGAATAATAAAATAATAGATTTAAGGGCCCTGACACTGTAGAATCTCTATGTGAGGTTTGCGCCTTAAGGATGAAACGACCTACCCTGGCAGTGCGTCCAGTATACGGGGGTCGGAACGCACCCATAGAGCGTGCGGGGAGATGAAGCCCTTGAGGAAGTCTCCTAAGAAAAGATAGGTTACCCAACATGAACCGGAAGTCCCGGTGGTAACCCAGAGGTACCAACAGAGTGTACCAATATGAGGCCCATAGAGCATCTCAGACTCTCCGCCTGTGTGCTCACGATAGAGGAGGAGTCCAGTCTATGGCACCATAGGAGTGTCGATGCCAGAGAGCCAGTTTTCCTATTGCAGACCAGGAGAGTAGTCAGACTTATCTATCCCGGGGTGCCGGCTAAGTCTTGTACGGTGGAATCATAGTTCACTATGAGTCTTCATATGTAGAGTACACTGCATATGATCTGGGCATAAGATAAAATATGTTTAGATAAGTTCACATAGTTTCTTATAAGTTAAAGAGTTAAGAAAGATTTGAGTTAGTTTCACAATAGTTGTTCTTTAAATGAAATGTTGAAAATCATTGTTATTTAATGGTAACTAAAGCTTGCAGCAATTGTTATCTTAATGAAATTTTGACATCTCCTGTCGTTTAAATTATATTGCTTAGATCTGCTCAGAATAGTATTATCTTGTATTTTATTCCAATTAATAAACATAAAATGAGTTATCTACGATCGTTGGGTGAAATTCTATTCACTGAGCCAGTAGCTCACCAACCTACTAAAACATTTTTTAGGTCAGCGTCAGCACGAGGAAGTTGAAGGATCGTATCACCCAAGTTCTTAGAAGGTAGTACGTAGTTATATAGAGGTCTCTTAGTCCTTTCCCCTCGGTCTTTGATCATGTGGTGTAGTAGAGAGATAATATAATGTAATATGTAGTTTAAAATTCAGTTATCTGTTGTGTTTTAATTTCTGCATGAACAAAGTAATATGTTGTGTAAGTTTGGTTTTCTTCCAAGTAAGGTAAATAGTAATTTGCTTCCACAGTTTAGTAAGATTTTGTGTTATTCAAGTTATAAGACTTTCTTTAAGTTAATTCCAAGTGATTAAGAAAAGATATGGTTAAGTGTGTTTTACCGAGGGTGACTCCCCAGTCTCTGGGGTCATTAGAGATGGCACGGGGATCAGGGCATCACAATTAACTTTGGTATCAGAGCATAGGTTGAGTACATAGTTACTCTAAGTCAAGGTCAGGGGATGATATGAGACCAATAGGATTAGGATTTAGGTGTCTTCCTTCTAACTATTATTTTCTAATAGGAAGTGTTCTGTTATACTATTACAGATGGCAGGAAGAGGATGTGGTTACGAGGACCAAGCTGAGAGCTTAGGCTGAGCTGTCAGGGACCACTAGGATAGAAACTTAGAGTTATAAGTGTGGCAGATAGGAAGTGATGTGTCTATAGCTCTGGGAGGTATGAGTATTTAGATACCATGGCTAGGTATCTGAATACTTAGATTGAGCAGTTTCAAGCTACTCTGTCTATTCTTCTCTAAATGCCCTGGCCAAGTATGCAGAGGAAGGATGGGCTAGAGAGAAACCCTAGAAATCTTAGGGTTAGGAGACCGAAAAGTAATGGAGGAGTCAGAGATTAAACATAAGATGTGATAGAAATCTTGCTTTATATTCCCTATTTGATTGGAGATCACTAGAAGTGCTCTTATATGTATGAATTTATATTATCAGTTTGTAGAATATACATGGTTCTCTTATATTGTTGTATATCATGAAGTGATTCATTTATTATTTATATTCTTTGTATCAATTAAACCAGAAGTTATTTTTAAATGAGTTTGCCCTAAGTGGATATTATTTCCACATGTGTGAGATTAATAGGAGATAGTTAATCCTGAGTAGCTCTTGGTTTTAGGACTGCAGGTTTGGTCTGGTCCGGTTGGTAGGGTGCGTTACTAGGATCTAACGACTCCTATTGAAAATACAATAAAAGTAGACTCTACATAATTTAGACTCACATCATAGTGAGAATGTACATACACTAAGATGTTGAAATATAAGGGAAAGATTAGAACAGCTAAGAATCAGTTGGAACTGATATCTGAGATTCAACGATTGGGGCCTCATATAAGCAATCCTTAATTGGAAATAAAGGAACATGACATAAGATTCAGATTAAGTTTAATGATTAGTATTATATGAACTCTGAATATGAGATATGGAAAGGATATGAGAAAAGTATGTAAGGGATAAGATAGTAAGCATCAATCAAGAGGAATGTATCATATAATAGAGTAAAATACTTTTATGTACTCCAAAGCAAAGGGAAAATAGAAGAAAAAGAGTTAAGTATACAATAAGTACATAGAAATGAAGAGTCTTCAGAAGAGTTAAAGTAAAAAGAATTAGATGAACATGTAAATCATAAGACCAGGACAAGAAATTTAGTTGAATCAAAGAGAAATATTAGAAATGATGAGCTTGATTAAGGAATAAGGATTACATGACATAATTGAGAGAATGGAATGTATACCTTTATTATGAAGTTTAATACATTCATACATACTACCTTTGGATTCTAAGTCTCTATAGACTAACAAACTAGTTCCTAAAATAAGAACAAAAGTGTAGTTTAGAAAATGAATGAGACATACAGAGGCAAACTATATTCACGGAGGAAGAACTTGATTAAAAACGAAACTAAGTTTGACCCATGCATGAGTCGTTGGATTTAAAATAAAGGATATGTAATGTATTAAACATGAGATGAAACTAGTAGAGAGAATATTGACTTTGAATTTCAACTTCACATTAGTAGGAGGATAAATAAAAATATATGCAACATGGTATACATGATCATACACATGAATAAGCAACATGATAAAAAAATAGAAGTTAAAGATGACAGGTGGAAGAGTAGTATATGGTAAGAGGATTATGGGTATAAGGAAGGGTTTGAAGCATGATGGAGTAATATAGATTATGAAAGAAAAATGGTACTGACTAATGCCCCAACAGCTTTCATGGATATGATGAATCGAATTTTCAAGATGTTCTTAGATAAGTTCATATTGGTTTTTATATATGACAATTTGATCTACTCCAAAGATGATGAGCAGCATGAGCAACATTTGAGGATAGAATTATAGTTGTTGAGACAGCACCAGTTATACGCTAAGTTCAGTAAGTGTGAGTTTTAATTAGATGAGGGGTCTTTTCTTGGACATGTCATCTCAGGAGATGGAGTAAGTGTTGACCCTAAAAAAGTCGAGTATGTTCTACAGTGGGACCAGCCTATGACTCCTACTGAGATTAGAAGCTTCTTAGGATTGGTAGGTTACTACAGGAGGTTCATCCAGAACTTCAGTGTTGTAGTGTCACCTCTAACACGCTTAACGAGAAAGAATACACCATTTGTTCAGACAACTGTGAGAAGAGTTTTCAAATCTTGAAGAAGAGGTTGACAACAACACCAGTGTTGATCCTACCCGAGGTAGGTAAAGGCTACATAGTGTTTTGTGATGCTTCAAGGAGAGGTTTAGGTTGTGTGTTGATGTAGGAAGGCAAAGTAGTAGCATATGCATCTAGACAGCTTCAGAAGAATAAGGAGAATTACCTGACACATGATCTGGAGTTAGATGTAGTAGTTCATGCTCTTAAGACATGGCGTCACTATCTTTATTGTGAGGCATGCCAGGTCTTTACAGATCATAAGAGTTTAAAATATATTTTCACCTAGAAGGATCTGAATCTTAGATAGTAGAGATGGTTAGAATTGATCAAGGATTATGATGTGACGATAGATTATCATCCTAGAAAGGCGAATGAGGTAGCAGATGCCCTGAGCAGAAAGTCAAGTTCAACAGCTGATGTATTCTCTATGGAATGCTTCAAGAGAGACCTCCTAGTAGAGATGTGGAAGTTGAACTTAGACTTAAGGGTGATAGAGCAGAGTGGTTTGATTACACAGATGCAAGTCAAGCCTACTTTTTATGATCAGATCTAGGAACTACAGCAAAGTGACAGTGAGTTACAGCAGATCATGCAAGACATGACAAGAGGAAAAAGACAAAAGTTTAGGTTTTCAGATGATGGTTTGTCGTATCAGCATGATAGGTTGTGTGTACGTGGAGACAATGATTTGAAAGAACAAATTCTTGAGGAAGTGCATGTATCGATGTACGCTATGCATCCAGGCAACACTAAGATGTATAGGAATCTCAAGGAGTTGTACTGGTGGTCAGGTATGAAGAAGGATGTAGTTGAGTATGTGGCTAGATGTAGTGTGTGCCAGCAGGTTAAGGCTGAGCATCAGAAACCTATAGGTACTTTGCAATCTCTTCCTATACCAAAGTGGAAGTGGGAACATATAACAATGGATTTTGTGGTAGGGTTGCCCAGGACACCTAGAGGTTGTGACTCGATCTGGGTGATTGTGGATAGACTGACTAAGTCTGCTCACTTTCTTCCTATTAATTCAACCTTTGATGTCCCAAAGTTGGCTAAGATATATGTGGATGAGATAGTCAGGTTGCATGGTATCCCGATTTCAATTATATCAGATAGAGATCCTAAGTTCACATCTAGGTTTTTGAATCAGTTCCATCGTGCCTTGGGCACAAAGTTGAGGTTTAGTACAGCTTTTCACCCGTAGACGGATGGTCAGTCAGAGAGGACCATTCAGACTCTTGAGGACATGTTGAGAGCATGTGTCTTGCATTTCAGTGGAAGATGGGAAGAACACTTGATCCTTATAGAGTTTTCATACAACAATAGTCACCATTCCAGACTTGGTATGGCCCTGTATGAAGCTTTATATGGAAAAAAGTGTATATCACCCATATGTTGGTACGAGGTGGGTGAAAAAGAGATTCTTGGACCAGAGATAGTGGATTTGACTATAGAAAAGATTATGGTGATCAGAGAACAGTTGAAAGCTGCACAGGACAGGCAGAAGAGTTACGTTAAGAAGAGACGTAGACCTCTTGAGTTTGAGGTTGGTGATGAAGTGTATTTGAAAGTTTCACCATGGAAGGTTTGGCATGAGAGGTAAACTGACTCCTAGGTTTATGGGTCCATATCCTGTCGTCAAGAGGATTGGACTTGTAGCTTACAGGTTGGATTTGCCATCTGAGTTGGCTAATCTACATGATGTGTTTCATGTATCGATGTTGAAGAAGTGTTACCCTAGTACAGAAAAGATAGTGGACCCAGAACCTGCACATGTCATAACAGATGTGTCCTATGTTGAAGGACCAGTACAAATAGTTGATCGGAGGATCAAGAAACTCAAGAATCACGATATATCGTTAGTAAAAGTTCTATGGAGGAACCACAACTTAGAGGAAGCCACGTGGGAGCTTGAGTCTGAGATGCGTAATAAGTTTCCTTTTCTCTCTTAGGAATTTTGGGATGAAATTCTTATAAGGGAGGGAGATTGTTATGACCCACTCCATGATTAACTAGTAAGCACAGCGCTTAGTGCATCATTAACGTAACATCCCTGACCTGGGTTAAGCCTTAACCCTAGAAGTTTTGCATAAGTAAGTCATTTAGATTCTTGTCTTTATCTTTTGAAAAGTAATTAAGAATAAAGGAGAGTTTATGTTTCAATTTTGGTCCTATTTGAATAATGTTGAAATAATATTTTACCTGTTTTGGATTAAAGTGCAATTTACCAAATTTAAGGGGTTACCTTGCAAATGTTACATGATAAATGTTCCTCAAGTGTTATAGCATCATAAGAATGAGAATTATGTAGAGGTATGGCTTGTGGAAGCCTAAGTTCCAAGAAGGAGCTTGTTTGAGTAATGCTTGTGTATTGAATGCTAGTTTTGGTGTAATTTGCAAATTACCCAAAACCTAGGGTTGGATATGTAAAATACCATCTCTACTATGTCCCTATTGTTTCTTGGTATCATTTATAGAAAATAATAAGAAAGGGGCGTCTTGTTTGAACTACTTTTGAGGAGAGATAATCTTGATAATAAAATAATCAAGAAATAAGCATAATTGAAAACCCGAATTTATTTTGTAGCAAAAATAGATATATTAATTGAAGTGCCCATCAACTAAAAAGGTTGTGGTTGAAATCCTATAGTGGAGTAAGTCCAAATGCTTTGAGAGGCACCGAAATATCTTAAGTAGGTGAAGAAATCCACTCACATTTGTTAATTAAAAAGTAATGTCCACTAAAAATGGATAATAGTACTATAATGATTAAGGTGCTTAAGTGGTTGCTTTTAATTCAAGGATAATTGAAAGGAAATTGAGGGAAAGGAAGATGGCTTCGAAGTCAAGGAAGGGAGGGGGCATGTGGCAAGAAAGTGGATGAATTTTCTCCTACTTTCTCTCTCCTAGAAAATCAATTATATGTACTCAATTTTCTCCTTACTTGAAAGGCTATTTTTGCAAACCACTTTCTTTCCTTGTTTTGGCCGATGACCAAGAAGCTTAGGAGTAGGATGAAAGTGTTCCCCAAGCTGAATTTAAGCTCCATGATCATCTTCAACCAAGGATTAATGGTTGAAATCAGATTTCAACATTCATTTTCTTCTCTCTTCCATCCAATGCTCAACTTTGGCCATCTTTTCCATACAAAGAGTTGGAAACGAAACTTGGATATTTGAAGGAGATTCTTTCACCATTAGAGACGAGAATCTTGAAGCTTTGAAGCTACTTTTAAGGTGGGTTATATAACTTTTAATTCCTCATCATATGTTGATCTTTTATTTTCTTCTTGAATAATTGATGAATTCATCATATATATGACAGTAGAATTCAGAGGTATGAAGCTTGATGATGATGACATCATCTTAGCACACACCTCAAGAATATAAAAAACAAACGGTTTCAATTTTTTTGGTCAAACGGTTTCAAACTGTTAGAGACCAAACGGTTTCAAAACGTTTGGTGACCAAACGGTTTCAAAACCGTTAGAGGTCAAACTGTTTCAAACTGTTAGAGGCTAAATAGTTTCAAGAATGTGTAAAGGTCTAATGGTTTCAACCTAATCTAGTTCACATGGTCTCAACTTTGGATGGCCAAATGATTTCAAAACATTTAGAACTCGATTGGTTTCAAAACCCTAGATTAATTGATGTCAAAACCCTAATTTAGGTTCAAACCGTTTCAACTCTGAATTGACCAAATGGTTTCAAAACGTTTGAGGACCAAACAGTCTCAAAATGTTTGAGGACCAAATGGTATCAAACCGTTTAGGGTTAATCGTTCTTCAAACTATTTGAGGGTCTTGGGTTGAAACGGTTTCAAAGCCGTTTGATGAGCAAAAGGTTCAAGATCGTTTAAGGATATAAAGACCAAGACCGTTTGAAGGTCTAAATAGTCTCAAACCATTTGAAGGATTAGGACCAGACCGTTTGAAGGTCTAAATGGTCTCAAACCGTTTGGAGGATTAGGACCAGACCGTTTGAATGTCTAAATGGTCTCAAACCGTTTGAAGGTTTAGGACCAAGACCGTTTGAAGGTCTAAACGGTCTCAAACCATTTGAAGGTTTAGGGCCAAACCGTTTGAAGGTTCTATTGGTCCAAAACGTTTGAAGGTCTAATTGATTCAAATCATGTAAGTACTAAAAACCCCATAAGTGGTTGAAGAATATCTCAAGGTTGATTTCAATGGAAGTATCTCTAAATTATTTAGGTGATTAATACATCTAGAATGATTATCACTTGATGCCTATGAAAGTAATAAATGCAATACACTATGATAAGTATAGCTGCATGTACTTAGTGAAAGGTTAAGTCAACTGAATAAGGTATGATGGTGATGTGTGTTCCTAGTACACAGAACAATGATAAGTATGATTTAATACTTAAATAATGCTATGTGCTCCAAGATATGTGCAAGCACTGACTTAGGGTTTGGATTAATGAGGTAATCATAAAGCCCTAATCAATGGAGAATGGAAACCCTAATCAATAAGGAAAATTACAATACATAAGTTTAATTGAATACTTATGAAGGTATTATGTAATTCTAGACATGTGGAGCAATGAGTTAGGTTTTGGATATTAATTATAATATCAATGCATTTTCCAAGATGCATGGAGTTTTGAATTAGAGTTTGATCTTTGATAATGTGATCATGAAACCCTAATCGAGAAGGATGGGAAACCCTAACCCAAATATAGGGTGATGTTATGTGAAACCCTAATATAGGGTGATGTTATGTGAAATCCTAATATAGGGTGATGTTATGTGAAACCCTAATATAGGGTGATGTTATGTGAAACCCTAATATAGGGTGATGTTATGTGAAACCCTAATATAGGGTGATGGTATGAGAAACTCTATTTAATAAAGATGGGAAACCCTAACCCTAATGAGGGAATATTGATGTTATCTTGTATTACATAATGTTGATATATAATTGATATGTTTGTTATCAAGCATACTAACCATGCAGGTATCATGAGATGATGAGCATAACTAGGTAACAAGTTATGGTGTTAATGGGCCTTGTGAGCCATTATTTAATTTATTGCCTAGTGAAAGGTGACAAGAAGTTTAATATGCCTAGTGAATTATGTGAGATGCTTGTGTAACAAGTATCATGAATACCTTGGTCCGATGACCTAGAGGTAATAGTTACCTGATAGTGGTAACCATGTTCAGTGATGAACTAAGGGTTTGGATAACTAGATCCAGTAAACATGATGATGGTACTGTTGAGGGATGTGAATTCCCAGTAATGAGATAAGGGATTGAGATCCCAATGTTTTATAAAGTTCTGAAAAGTACTTGATAGAAGTATTACATGTTTCTTTGTAGCATTTGTCATAATAATTCTTGTTTGAAAACTTGACTGATGCTAAAAGAATATGGTAATGTACTTAAATAATCAAGTGGAATTTTATCATGTAGAGCCCTGGCCATAGATCCATCATCGTCAGTAGCTGGTGATGGTGAAACTGATTCTCCTACAAGTTAATTCGGAGTGTATATTGTTCAATATGTGGGATTTCTCCTAGCCAAAATAGGAGGATTAGAGTGTAACTTTAGTTGTAGACTCAAGATATGTATAAGAGCATGGTGAACAGGCCCATTGCTCAGTGTGATAGAGCATAAATGTGTTCATGGCTCAGGGAGCACGGTGAATTGGCCTGTGGCTTAGATTTAATAGCGTCGGGACCTGTACCAAGGTGGTCTAGAGAATGGGTAGCCTTTTAGAGCTAACCCTGTAACTGAGGTCACTTAAGCAAGAGACTGCAGTCTTGATTGTGGTCTCACACTGACTGAGACGGATCAGATCATGGAGTTTGGCTCTTCCTTTGATCTTGTATGGCACTGGCCTTGGGTTTTTCAACTGAAGGTTGGATTTGAGCAGTACGGCTCACTTCCTTAGCGCATAAGTATGATTGTAAAATGTAATATGTGGTGTGGCGTATTTTTTTAAGGATGAAATATGGAAATCATTGGCTGATGTTACATTTCTTAATGTATCCTAAATGGATAGATGGCATACATGTTCTTCATATTCCTTGTTAAAATGGATAGATTATTTACTGATTTATCATTTATAACTATACTACTTTAAAACATGATGTTGCTGAATTCTGCTTAATATTGATTAAATCCTACTTTTCAATAGAGAATCCTCTGCTCAGTTTATTACTGTTTATCTGCAATAATAATATTTTTGCCAGAGAGTTATATATCTCGTTGGGACATGGGTCTCACTCTGTTGGTCACCAACATTTTAGGTGGACGCAGATGAGGAGGTAATGACCATACAGCAAGGAAAGGACAGTATTATCAGGGACAGCAGTTACATCTCAGGTGGAGATATTGACTGTCGCGGCTTGTAGATATGAGTCCTATGTGTCGTCTTTGTACTCTCAGTAGTTAGTGCTTTTATGATCGATCTGAGATTTTGGCATTGAATGCCTCGAGGTTTTATGTTGCTTATGTGTAGATTTAATAGAGCAACTGTTGTATGTAATCCTCGAGAAGAGAAGGTACATGGTATGTACTTTGTGGACCAGAATGTATATATAATATTTTAGTTCTTGTTATAAGAGTTTCCTGGAAATAGATCTCTTTGCAAATGGTTTTAATTTTAAGTGATTTTTGTTAATCCACTGTTTATGTTTAATTCCACAATTAATTACGCAGTGATGGTCTAATTTATGGTCAGATCGCCACAAGGTTTTGGTATCAGAGCCTAAGGTTCGCTGAGTCTACAGAGACATAGGATTAAGGTCATTGAGTTTGTTCTAGTGTCTTCTAGTTTATCTGATAGTGACTTCTGCACTTAGGAGAAGAAGTAAATCTTGAAGATAGCTAGATCACACGAAGAACATGCAACTGAAAGCAGTGTTGTTGCACTAGGAGGAGGTACAAGGGATCAGGCTAGACAAGAACTAGTACCTGAACATCCCAAGATTGACCAAGCAACACTAGAAAACCCAGCTTTCCATGCTCTGTTTGGGAAGTTCATGGTGACAATGACACATATGGCTGATAGTATGCCACCACCTGCACCTAGGGCACCAGCTCACAATGAGGGACATGGAGTTGGAAAGACTTTTGAATGGCTTTGATGGGTAGGAGCCACTGATTATGCTAGTATGGCTGACCCAGCAGACGCAGACTTGTGGCTGACTGAGATGGAAAAGGCCTTCATAATTCTTAATATTCCAGAAGCTAAGAAGGTTAGGCATGTGGTGTACCTGTTGAAGGGGAGTGCTGGCCATTGGTGGGCTATAGAAGAAGGCAAAAGGCCAGGTGTTGAATTCGGATGGGAAGAGTTCCGACGAGAGTTTGTTAGTAGATATTTTCCCAAGACTTACTTGGATGAGAAAATCTCTCAGTTTGAGTGGATAAGGCAAGGACCAATGAACATTAGTGAGTATGAAGATAAGTTTATGGAGCTTCTATGGTTTTGTCTGCACATGGCTTCTACAGATGAGGAGAGGATTTAGTGTTTTGAGAAAGGTTTGAACGCTGATTTAACCACACTAGTATCTACTCTAGAGAATAGAGAGAGGTTTGCCACCTTTGTGGAGTCTGTTAGGCGGATAGAAAGGTCTGTGACTGAGAAGCGTTAGGCCAATAGTAATAAAATATATACCCAATTCCAGGGACAGAGGTTTGAAAGTTTTAAGAAACCAAGGTTTTCTGCACCAACAGCGCTACTGAGGTTTAATACTCAGACACAGTGGACATCCAGCAAGGGTAGAGGTCGTAGGTTACCACCAAAGGGAGCCCACAGCTCAACATCAATGTCGGTAACAGGACCATCTAGACCACAGTGGGAGAATAGAGTTTGTTATAAATGTGGGAAGATGGGACATATGATGAAACATTGTTTAACTAAAGACGTGAGTGTAACCCAACCACCAAGGTCGAGTCAACAAGGCTCTCAGAAGCAACAGTTTAGAAGTGGCACACAAGGACATGGATAGGCATCCCAATCTGGTTCATCTACATCCAACAATAGGCCGAGCGGTCGACAACCAGAAATGACAAGATTCTATGCTATGAATCAGCCCGAAGTAGTAGTCAACCCATGAGTCATGACATGTCAGATGGAATTGTTTCATTATGATATGCTTTCATCCTGCTTCGTATATGTTTTGATTGATCTGGGTGCTACGCATTCCTTTATCACTCGGGAAGTGATTCATGACTGCAATATGACTGTTAGTCATAGATCAGATAACTTGTTGTTAGAAACTTTGTTAGTTGGAGCTATAGTGTTGTGGGAGGTATGTTCTCCCTGTGTTCATTCTTTTTTAGAACATAGCATTTAGGTGGATCGTATACCACTTGAGATGCATGGGTTCAACTTAATTCTTGGGATGGACACCTTAGAAAAGTATAAGGTTGTCTTGGATTGTGATTCCAAGCAAGCTATGTTCACAGACAATGGTGTTACATGGATCTTTTAGGGGGACAGAAAGATTCTTCCAACCTATCTAGTATCGGCTATGGTAGCTGAGAAGTTGATGAGATAAGAATGCTTTGCATTCTTGGCACATGTGGTAGATACCAGGGTAGAGAGTCCTAGTCTTTTTGAAGTTTTGATTGTTAGGGAGTTTGAGGATGTATTTCCTGAGGAACTTCCAGGTGTTCCTCCACCCCAAGAGATTGATTTTGAGATTAATCTAATCCCAAGAACACAACCAATAGCTCAAACACCTTATAGAATGGCACCTATTGAGATGGTAGAACTCAAGAAATAGTTACAGGAGTTGCTTGAAAAGGGTTTTATTCGACCGTGTACTTCACCATGGGGAGTTCCGATTCTTTTCGTTAAAAAGAAAGATGGGTCTATACGGTTATGCATCGACTATAGACAGCTAAACAAAGTAACCATAAAGAACAAATATCCTCTGCCAAGGATAGATGACTTGTTTGATCAGTTGTGCGGTGCAACTATATTCTCTAAAATAGATTTGTGGTCGGGATACCATCAGTTACGCATCAAGAAGAGTGACATACCTAAATCAGCCTTCAAGACAAGGTATGGTCACTATGAGTTCATAGTTATGTCATTTGGACTAACTAATGCACCAGCTACATTCATGGAACTCATGAACAGAATCTTTTGACCATTCCTTGATCAATTCATAGTAGTCTTTATAGATGACATCCTGATTTACAGTAGAGATGCACTACAACATGAGCAACATCTTCGTCAGGCCCTGACTGAAAAACTACTAGAGGGGGGGTGAATAGAGTTTTTGAATTATTTTAACAATTTATTGAATTCAAACAACCACAATTGAAATTGGAAGAAAGAGACAGGTGTTTAGAGTGGTTCCAACTATAGCAAATACTATAGTTGTCAGTCCACTACCCGGTTGCTTACCCAACCGGGATTTGAAAGTATTTATTTTATTACCTCTCGAGGATTTATACAAAATGCAATACTTTCCTTTACACCCTTTGAACAGCCTTCACTTGAAGTAGGTGCACCAACTTTGAGGTAGCCTTCTTTGAAGTAACTCCAAGCTCCCCCTTGAAGTAGCCTTCCTCTCTAGAAGTAACCTCCCGTTGCACCAGCCTTCTGAAGTAGCTCAAAGTCTCCTTCTTCGCCAAGAAGATCTTCACCCTCTCCAATCCGCAGCCTCCAACCTAGGAGTAGCAAGGAGAGTACAAACAATAATAGGGAACAAGAAAGAAAAAGGAAATTACAACTTATCCTTTATAGCCCAAGGCTTGATTTGCCTAGATCAAGCGTATAGATCTCCTAACCAAGTATGTGAACTTGTGATTGCAGTGGGTAGGAGATACTAGCCTATAGGATACGAATTATGAGCTAAGGAATGAAATGGCCAATTATCACAATGCTCAAATTGCTTACAAACAGATTGCACAAAGTATGCTCAAGGATTTCTCAAGTGTAGCAAGTGTAAACAAGTGAGTTTGAGTGTCCTATGGCTTGTCCTATTTATAGGAATGGCCTAAGGATGTTTAAGGACGTTCTAGACAACTTCTAGGGGTTTCTAAGTGCTTAACTAGCCGTTAGGTACAAAGTTGTTGCTTTAACAATGGCTAATTAATTAATTCTGCAGTTGCTGTCAGAGACAATCTCGGTCGAGGAATGGTCGACCGAGACACCTACTCGGTCGAACTTTTGTCGACCGACAGGCACTCTGGAACAAGTGATTTGCAACGTCTTTCTCCAACTGCCAACTAACTTGTCTGTTGTGTCTAACAGCTACTTTGGATCTTTCTCGGTCGAGGAGTTTGTCGACCGAGAGTGTCTCGGTCGAGGAGTTTGTCGACCGAGATTGATCCTGTTTCAATGTTTCAATTTAGGCACTATTTATATGTATGAGTGTGCATATGTGATCCTATATGAAGGGGATGACCTATCTAAATGTGGTGTTTATCTAGGGAAGATCTAACGCTTGATTTACATGCAATCTAAGTACTTGTACATTATATATTTGTACAAGTTTTTACAAAGTGATTACATTGCATGAAAACATAAATGTAAGCATATGGATTTCCCTAGTTGCTTTGGCATCCACCTTAATCCTGCACACTCAAGTAGCTCGTTAGATTTAAATGAAATGTTTGTCATAATCAAAACAAAGGGATTTATAGATGTCCATTTAGCCAACAATCTCCCCCTTTTTGAAGATGACAAACATTTCCAAAATATAAAAATAAGGAAATATAAACCATATGAGTTTCATACCTTTAGATTACCTTTTGTAGCTTTTCCTCTTGTTTATAAAATATGTGCTTATTATTCCCCTTGAATTATGGAACATGAAATCCAATTCACTAGGGAATATAGCAACTTTCAATGTAAAGCCAAGAGTTTATTTATGAAACTCATTGATTGAGTTTTTCAAAGTTTTAGTTTTATATTTATTTCTCCCCCTTTGTCATTTCAAAAAGATATCCATTTAGAAATAAAAACTCCCCCTTAATTAGATGTCCCATCAAATCTAATGAAAAAGATGTCCATTTAAAAGACAAAATATCATGATGTAAACAATAGTTTTTGTTTAAGTAGCACAAATATCAAAGAAAACATCTTCCAAAGGAGTGATAAGCAATTGCTTCCTAATTTTGTTAAATTGATCTAGTGGAAGCAGTTTTGTAAAAATATCAGCCAATTTATCTTCCGTATCAATATGATGAAGGGAAACATGATTCTTGATTAACAATTCATTGATTAGCAAATATATTCAGATTTAATGCAGACTTGACAACAGAAACCTGTTCGGTCGACGATCTCTCGACCAAAAGTGTTCTCGGTCGAACAGTTTCTCGACCGAGAATGTGTCTGGATTTGTTTCATAACTGTTTTAAGTAATAGTGTCATAGATCCTTGTCAATTTAGCCACAATTTTAAAGATTGCATTTTATTTATTACTCCCCTTATTTTGTATACTCTACAATGATGATCTTATAATTCATATTTTGAAGATGTCTCATATAAAAAAATATCCATCGGAATCAAGTAAAGATGACCAATTTCATTAAAAGCATGTATTACAAGCATAGAAAGATAGATACATCATATAGAGATGACCCATTTATTACAATCATTAAAAAGATATCATTACAACTAATATAACTCCAACACTTACTGGAAAGACTTAAGAATTACATCAATGTCAGGGTATTTCCCAAGAAAAGGCTCAGCTCCATAATACTGAACTAATGTTTGCCACTCCAGAGCACCTGTCTTGGTCAAGGCATATGCCTCCAAGAAGGTTGGAACACGATCAAATCGAAAATGAGCAGCAATATCTTGTAGTTGCATCGATGAAAACTGAGTATGTGTGAGATCAGTAGACGGCTCCCCAACGGTAAGATTTACAACGGTCATATAACGGTCATAACGGTCAATTTTCAATGGTCATATCCAACGGCTAATTCTCGGTCGAACAATTGTCGACCGACATTGACTCGGTCGAACATTTGTCGACCGAAAGTGTGTCCGATACTAAGTCTGTCTAGATTCTGTCGGTCGAGAGAGGGGGGCTGACCGAAAGGTTTTCGGTCGAAGAGTTCATCGACTGACAGACTTACTGAGTACGAATTTGAAGCTGATATTTAATGTAAATGATAGACTATATTTGTAGAGCATATATATAGATTTTCTAAGGGAGTAATATTGTGTTTATTATTGACAATATTGGGACAAGTTGTGATCATAAATTAATTATACTTTTAATCATAAAATGATATCCAAATAGTTATTATGTCAAACTTATTTTAGGTCGAATTTGACTATGACCATAGCGCCCCTTGGTCAAATTTTATTTTGACCAAGAGGCAAATTTTGCAGATTTTCAGATTGAATATATTGAGTATACTATCTGCATAAAATTTGATTAAATGTCAAGTTGAAGCATAATACTTAATATGATACTTAAATGAAGGCACAATTAATTATCTCAAATCTTTAAAGATACTAATTTAGAGATTTTTATCTTTATGTGTTGCATATAACCAATAGATCATTTTGCTTGCCTATATGGATCCATACAATTTTCATTATTTATGCGCAAAGCATATCCATGGTGTAACAATAACAGCATATAATGATGATTCCATCACATGATTTGTATATGAATAGATCAGAAGATACTTTTAGGAACAATCATGTGAAAATAGGAATTTTCTTTTCATTGAACTAAGCATAATTTCAGTTTAAACTTAAATCATCCAGGGAATAAACTAATATTAATTTCATTTAAATTTGTAGAGATGATTTCCAAAAATATATCCAGTCATCAATCATAAGTAGATAGCAATTTCATCGGATTAAAATAAATGCAGCAATTTTGTAGTAGACTGGAAAACAGTGATGTGCTCGGTCGACAATTGTTCGACCGATGGTCTTTCGGTCGACAGTTTTTCGACCGACAAGATTCCTGGAACTGTTAATAAAACATAATTATGTAAGTTAACTATTTAGATACTTACATACCATTTATTTGTAATCTCATTATGTTGAGTTGAGATAGACATAGAAATATGCAACTAATGTCTCTGGTCATATCTCAACTAAATCTTATTTGTTTAGTTTGGAGGTTTAGGGACCCAAACTAACTCGACATCTTTTCTCTTATAAGGACATGAAAAAGAGTAATGTCCAAGACGTAAGCAATAATGGCAACATATAGAATCAACCTCAAGTCTTTTTCTATGGTTTTGTTCTAGGTTGTTCTTTGGTACAAATGTATTTGTTCCTTTAGGTACATATATAGATTGATGGGTTTGTGACTTTCTCCAACTAGGTTGATAGGATTTTCCTTTAGGCTTATAACCTAGTCCTCTTCTCCCTATTTGATGATAGGAATTATCTAAGATTTGATCAAGAATGCCATTATTATTCAAATTACTAACTTTTTGTTGTAACTTGGCAATCTCTTCCATTCTCTTCTTGATATCTATTTTTGCTTGATCTAGATTAGATGACAATGAATTTTTTTCTTTGACAATAGAATCATAATCTAGATGGTTGCATAAAATGGATTGTTTTTGAAGATCATTCACTTGTCTTTGCAAATTATTCTTCTCTAAAGAAAGTAGATTACAATCTGCCTCTATAGATTTTATCTCAATATCATGATCTTCAATGATCTTTTTAAGATCTTCGTTTTCGGATGTAATAGCAAGAAGCTTAGCATGTAATTCATCATTTTCTTTATTTGATTTCTTTAATTTCTTCTTGCATTCAACATATTTAATATGTGTTTCTTCAAGGCTAGCAACTAGTTCTTCTTTAGATAAATCAAAAAGACTTACCTCTTCTTCTTCTTCCTCGCTAGTTGTAGCAATGAGACAATCTTTGTTCTCATCTTCCTTCTTAAATCTCCATGGGCATCCAGTTGTTGGGTGGCTTGTACCTAAGCACCAATTGCAACATGTTGTAGTTTTGTCCAAGCAACACCTTTTGTTGTGATTATAATCACCACTACCCTCCATTCTTCAAGACTTTGTTAGGGTTCCTTGAAGCCTGCTCTGATACCAATTGAAAAACTACTAGAGGGGGGGTGAATAGAGTTTTTGAATTATTTTAACAATTTATTGAATTCAAACAACCACAATTGAAATTGGAAGAAAGAGACAGGTGTTTAGAGTGGTTCCAACTATAGCAAATACTATAGTTGTCAGTCCACTACCCGGTTGCTTACCCAACCGGGATTTGAAAGTATTTATTTTATTACCTCTCGAGGATTTATACAAAATACAATACTTTCCTTTACACCCTTTGAACAACCTTCACTTGAAGTAGGTGCACCAACTTTGAGGTAGCCTTCTTTGAAGTAACTCCAAGCTCCCCCTTGAAGTAGCCTTCCTCTCTAGAAGTAACCTCCCGTTGCACCAGCCTTCTGAAGTAGCTCAAAGTCTCCTTCTTCGCCAAGAAGATCTTCACCCTCTCCAATCCGCAGCCTCCAACCTAGGAGTAGCAAGGAGAGTACAAACAATAATAGGGAACAAGAAAGAAAAAGGAAATTACAACTTATCCTTTATAGCCCAAGGCTTGATTTGCCTAGATCAAGCGTATAGATCTCCTAACCAAGTATGTGAACTTGTGATTGCAGTGGGTAGGAGATACTAGCCTATAGGACACGAATTATGAGCTAAGGAATGAAATGTCCAATTGTCACAATGCTCAAATTGCTTACAAACAGATTGCACAAAGTATGCTCAAGGATTTCTCAAGTGTAGCAAGTGTAAACAAGTGAGTTTGAGTGTCCTATGGCTTGTCCTATTTATAGGAATGGCCTAAGGATGCTTAAGGACGTTCTAGACAACTTCTAGGGGTTTCTAAGTGCTTAACTAGCCGTTAGGTACAAAGTTGTTGCTTTAACAACGGCTAATTAATTAATTCTACAGTTGCTGTCAGAGACAATCTCGGTCGAGGAATGGTCGACCGAGACACCTACTCGGTCGAACTTTTGTCGACCGACAGGCACTCTGGAACAAGTGATTTGCAACGTCTTTCTCCAACTGCCAACTAACTTGTTTGGTTTGTCTAACGGCTACTTTGGATCTTTCTCGGTCGAGGAGTTTGTCGACTGAGAGTGTCTCGGTCGAGGAGTTTGTCGACCGAGATTGATCCTGTTTCAATGTTTCAATTTAGGCACTAATTATATGTATGAGTGTGCATATGTGATCCTATATGAAGGGGATGACCTATCTAAATGTGGTGTTTAGCTAGGGAAGATCTAACGCTTGATTTACATGCAATCTAAGTACTTGTACATTATATATTTGTACAAGTTTTTACAAAGTGATTACATTGCATGAAAACATAAATGTAAGCATATGGATTTCCCTAGTTGCTTTGGCATCCACCTTAATCCTGCACACTCAAGTAGCTCGTTAGATTTAAATGAAATGTTTGTCATAATCAAAACAAAGGGATTTATAGATGTCCATTTAGCCAACACTGACTTTATTGAGAGAGCACAAACTATATGCCAAGTTTAGCAAGTGTGAATTCTAGTTATCACAAGTGTCTTTCCTAGGACACGTAATATCTGCTTCAGGTATCTGTGTTGATCCTAAAAAGGTAGAATCTATCTTGCAGTGGGAACAGCCAAAGACACCAATAGAGATACGCAGTTTCCTAGGACTAGCAGGCTACTATAGGAGGTTCATTAAGAACTTCAGTTTTGTAGCATTACCCCTAACTAGGTTGACCAAGAAGGAGGTTCCTTTTGTCTGGAATGACAAGTATCAACATTCTTTCCAGTTGTTGAAAGAAAGGTTAACAAGTGCACCTGTGTTAGTGTTACCTTAGAAAGGGAAGGGGTATATTGTTTTCTATGACTCTTCTAAGAATGGTCTAGGATGTGTGTTGATGCAGGATAATCAAGTGATTTATTTTTCTTCTCGACAGCTTAAGAAACACAAGGAAAATTATCTAATACATGATCTAGAATTAGATGCAGTGGTTCATGTGTTGAAGATTTGGAGACATTATCTCTATGGAGAGACATTCCAGATTTTCACATACCATAAGAACCTAAAATACATCTTTTCACAGCATGAGTTGAATATGAGACAACACTGCTGGATGGAGTTAATCATGGACTACGATTGTACAATTGATTATCATCTAGGGAAGGCTAATGTAGTGGCTGATGTACTAAGTAGAAAATCATCATTGCCAACCATGGACAAAGCACAGTTGAACTCTTTAGTGTGCTTTAAACAAGACATGCTTGTCTCTCTGAGGCAAAACAACGTACAATTTAAAGTATCCTTGTTAGCTGGACTGTTAGCTGAGATGTACATAAAACCTACTCTGAAACAACAAATTAAAGAGGCATAACATGTTGATATTGTGATTCAGCAGATTAGATCAGAGTATGGTAGTGAGAAACGGGATGGGTTTCATGAGTTAGATGATGAGGTAGTCTGTTACCATGGTAGGATGGTATTACCTAATTCCAATGACTTAAGAAAGTTAGTCTTGGAGGAAGCTCATTCGTCCATGTATGCAATGCATCCAGGGAGCACCAAAATGTATCATAACTTGAAAGATATGTATTGGTGGCCTGGTTTGAAGAAAGATGTAGCTGAGTTTGTTATTTGGTGTCTGGTATGTCAACAGGTTAAAGTTGAACATCAAAATCCCACAGGAACAATGCAACCTTTACATATACCACAGTGGAAATGGCATCACGTAACCATGGACTTTGTGGTTGGTTTACCCAGAACAACCAAAAGTCATGATTCCATTTGGGTGATAGTTGATAGGTTGATTAAGTCAGCACATTTTCTTCCTGTCAAAACAATCTATAATGCTGAGAAACTTGCACAGATCTATATAGATGAGATAGTGCGGATACACGGGATTCCAGCTACAATTGTTTTTTATAGAGGTCCCCAGTTCAAGAGTCATTTTTGAGAATGACTACATAAAGCTTTAGGTACGTAGTTAAGATTTAGTATCGCCTTTCACCCACAGACGGATGGACAATCTGAGAGGACTATACAAACTTTGGAGGATTTTCTTAGGGCATGTGTCCTTCAGTTTATAGGAAGTTGGGATCTATACTTGAGCTTAATAGAATTCGCTTACAATAATAGTTATCAGCACAGTATTGATATGGCACCATATGAAGCATTATATGGTAGACGTTGTAGATCTCCATTATGCTGGTATGAAATAGGGGAATATCAACTTTTGGGTCCTGAATTAGTGCAACAGACAACTGAAAAGATTAAAGTAATACAACAACAGTTAAAGGCTGCATAGGATAGACAGAAATCATACGCTGCTAAACGGAAAAGACCTTTAGAATTCCAAGTTGGACACAGAGTATATCTCAAAGTCTCACCTTGGAAAGGTGTTCTTAGATTTGGGAAAAAGGGTAAGTTAGCACCTAGATTTATGGGGCCTTATCAATCATTGAACGGAATGGAAAGGTAGCCTATAAGTTGGAGTTGCCACCTGAACTACATAGATTGCATCCAGTATTCCATATATCCATGCTGAGAAAGTGTCACCCTGATACGGAGTTAGTTTTGCAACCTGTAGAGGTAGAATTAATTAAAGATATATCCTATGTAGAAGGACCAATGATTATTCTTGACAGGAGAATTAAAAAGTTGAAAAAGAAAGACATAATGCTTGTGAAAATTCTCTGGCATCATCATGGCATTGAAGAGGCTACGTGGGAGCTAGAGGAAGATATGAGGAGGAAGTACCCTTCTCTTTTCTCTTAACGATTTTGGGGACGAAATCCTTGTTAGGGGTGGATAATTGTAACATCCCTGACCTGGGTTAAGCCTTAACCCTAGAAGTTTGCTTAAGTAAGTCATTTAGATTCTTCTCTTTATCTTTTGAAAAGTAATTAAGACTAAAGGAGAGCTTATGTTTCAATTTTGGTCCTATTTGAATAATGTTGAAACAATATTTTACATGTTTTGGACTAAAGTGCAATTTACCCAATTTAAGGGGTTACCTTGCAAATGTTACATGATAAATGTTCCTCAAGTTTTATAGCATCATAAGAATGATAATGATGCTGAGGTATGGCTTGAGGAAGCCTAAGTTCCAAGAAGGAGCTTGTTTGAGTAATGCTTGTGTATTGAATGCTAGTTTTAGTGTAATTTGCAAATTACCCAAAACCTAGGGTTGGATATGTAAAATACCATCTCTATTATGTCCCTATTGTTTCTTGGTATCATTTATAGAAAATAAAAACAAAGGGGTGTCTTGTTTGAACTACTTTTGAGGAGAGATAATCTTGATAATAAAATAATCAAGAAATAAGCATAATTGAAAACCTGAATTTATTTTGTAGCAAACATAAATATATTAATTGAAGTGCCCATCAACTAAAAATTCTGTGGTTTAAATCCTATAGTGGTAGTACGTCCAAATTCTTTGAGTGGCATTGATATATCTTAAGTAGGTGAAGAAATCCACTCACATTTGTTAATTAAAAAGTAATGTCCACTAAAAATGGATAATAGTATCACAATGATTAAGGTGCTTAAGTGGTTGCTTTTAATTCAAGGATAATTGAAAGTAAATTGAGGGCAAGGAAGGGAGGGGGCATGTGGCAAGAAAGTGGATGAATTTTCTCCTACTTTCTCTCTCCTAGAAAATCAATTATATGTACTCAATTTTCTCCTTACTTGAAAGGCTATTTTTGCAAACCACTTTCTTTCCTTTTTTTTGGCGGATGACCAAGAAGCTTAGGAGTAGGAGGAAAGCGTTCCCCAAGGTGAAGGTAAGCTCCATGATCATTTTCAACCTAGGATTAATGGTTGAAATCAGATTTCAACATTCATTTTCTTCTCTCTTCCATCCAATGCTCAACCTTGGCCATCTTTTGCGTCCAAAGAGTTGGAAACAAACCTTGGATAGTTGAAGGAGCTCCTTTCACCATTAGAGATGAGAAGCTTGAAGCTTTGAATCAACTTTGAAGGCGGGTTATATAACTTGAACCCATCAATGTTATTATTGTTTTCAATTCCTCATCATATGTTGATCTTTTATTTTCTTCTTGAATAATTGATGAATTCATCATATATATGACAGTAGAATTTGGAGATCTGAAGCTTGATGATGATGACATTATCTTATAACACACCTCAAGGATATCAAAAAACAAACGGTTTCAATTTTGTTGGTCAAATGGTTTCAAACTATTAGAGACCAAATGGTTTCAAATCGTTTGGTGACCAAACGGTTTCAAATCCGTTAGAGGTCAAACGGTTTCAAACCATTAGAGGCTAAATGGTTTCAAGAATGTGTAAAGGTCTAATGGTTTCAACCTAATCTAGTTCACATGGTCTCAACTTTGGATGGCCAATTGATTTCAAAACGTTTAGAACTTGATTGGTTTCAAAACCCTAGATTAATTGATGTCAAAACCCTAATTTAGGTTCAAACGATTTCAACTCTAAATTGACCAAATAGTATCAAAATGTTTGAGGACCAGACGGTATCAAACGATTTAGGGTTAATAGTTCTTCTAACCGTTTGAGGGTCTTGGGTTGAAACGGTTTCAAAACCGTTTGATGAGCAAAAGTGTAACATCCCTGACCTGGGATATACTTTAACCCTAGGTGTTCTGATTAAGAAAGGTGATTAAATGCTTAATCTTATCTTAAGAAAAGTAATTATGCCTCAAGAGGAACTTATGTTGCAATTCTAGTCCCTTTTGAACATTGTTGAAATCAATGTTTTGCTTGTTTTGGACTAAAGTACAAATTACCCAAGTTGAGGGGTTTAAGTGCAAATTGTTCATGATAATATGTTCCTCATGTGTTGAAGAATCATGAGAGTGAAAATGAAGTTGAGGTATGGCTTATGGAAGCCTGAATACCAAGAAAAAGATGATAAAGCAATGTATGTGCATGAAAACCTAGTTTTGGTATAATGTGCAAATTACCCAAAACCTAGGGTGAAATATGTAATTTACCACTTCAATAAGGTCCCTAATATTTCTTGGCATCATGTAGATCAAATAAAATGAGAGGGGTGCCTCATTTGAATTAAGTTGGAGGAGAGAGAAATCTTGATATTAAAATAATCAAGATTAATGCCTAATTGAAACCCTAATTCGATTTAGGGCAAAAATAAATGTGTTAATTAAAGGAACTTCAACCAAAATTAAAATGGTTGGATTCATATGTGTTTGGACAACCTCGATCCTTTCAAGGACCACGAAAATATCCAAGGCAATGGATAACTCACACACAATTTTATAAGAAAAAGAAATATCCACTCACACATGGATATTAATATAATATGATTTAAGGTGCTTGATTTGCTTTTCTTTAAATCATGGATAATTGAGAGGAATAAGAGGCAAACAAGATAGCCTCGTTCCTAAGTAAGATGAAGGGGAAGAGGCGGCCATATTTTTGGGATTAAATGGATTTTTACAAAGTATATTCTCTCTCATTGAATTTTTATAAAGGGACCTTTTACAAGCCAAATGAAAAGTTTTTTCGACCCCACTTCTTCTCCTTGCTTGGGAAACGACCAAGGGAGCTTGGGAGGGTCAGTAGGATGACCCCCAACCTGTTGGTTAGGTTCTTGATCCATTTCACCTTGATTCCATGGTGGAAATCGAAAATAAATTATGGATTTCTTCCTATTTTGATCTCCTCTTCAATTCTAACCATTCCTTTTCACTCAAACCTTGAGGACGAGCCTTGGAATGGTGAAAGGAGTTGCATCCACCATTGTTTCCGTGAACATGGAGCTTTGGATCTCAATTGGAGGTGGGTTTTATAACTTGAACCCTTGATTTTATTATTGCATTCAATTCCTTATCAAATAATGATCATTTCTACATTTACAATAATTGATTTGGTTGATGGATGCAATCGCCATGGAAACCACAGCAGGTTTCATGCGTTTATAGGTTGATGATGATAAGCATACACCTTTCCAAATATCCAAGGCAAACGGTCTTGATTGAGTTGCTCAAACGGTTTCCCAAACTGTTTGGGAGCAAACGGTTTCAAACCGTTTAGAAGAAAACGGTTTCACCAAACCGCATAAGACCAAACGGTTTCAGACCGTTTGGTGGTGTTGAATAGGGTTGACCATTTGGATATCTTTTGAAAATGATCTAGGGTAATGACCCATCAATTATGATTTGTTAGTTCCAATTGGTTCATGAGTTGAAGGTCAATCAATCACCAAAATCCTAATCGGCTTAAGTGCTGATTTCCAAGTTGATTGGGTTTGAAACTTGGGTTGATTGACCCAAACGGTTTCAAAACCATTTGGGGATCACCCAAATGGTCTCAAGACCATTTGGGGGTCACCCAAGACCGTTTCTAGGTCTAGGTTTGAGTATGGTTAAGCAATTTAAGATCCAAAGATATTAAGTTGGAGTGTAATCAATTGCTGATTTGGTGATCAATTCAATGATCCAAACCCTAATTGGTTGACTTGGATTTTGATGTTGACATGGGAAAACGGTCTCAAGACCATTTGGAGGTCATGCAAACGACCTCAAGACCGTTTGGGGTCAGGTCATGTTCAATTTGTATGATGATTCAATGGTTTCAAAGTAACTAATCTTACATTGATTAGTATTGAAGGATCATCGATTTCAAACCATAATCCAATCGATTCAAACCCTAATTGATGACCAATTGAGGGTAAATTGAGGGTCAAATCAGTTGAAGTTTGACCTATTTAACTCAATTGAAGTATGAGTATAGGTCCAATTGATGATTGGTTCCATGAATTCAATGATCGAAGGAATTAACATTGGAAACCCTAATTCAATTTGATTGGTTGAGACCATATTTGGTCCATGCGGTTTTGAGGAGGTTTGGACCAAACGGTCTCAAGAACGTTTGAGTCCAAACAGTCTCAAGACCATTTGGGACCAAACGATCCCAAACCGGTTGAGCCCATGCGGTTTCAAAAAGTTGCTTTAGCAAACGGTTTCAAGTACTTGCTTTAGCAAACGGTCTCAAGCACCACCTTTACCAAACGGTTTCAAACCATTTGAACTTTGAAAGACCAAGACCATTTGGGGCTCAAGTAGTCAAATTTGATTGAGAATTCAATTGGATAATCCACTTGGACACCTATTGTAATTGAAGATTCAATTTGTCAATTCAATTGGATACCTTATGTAATGGAGGTCCAATGTGATTGAATCTCTTAAGAATTAAGATGATGAATGATCCATTGATCCAATGATGATTAGTAATGATAATAAATGAAGGTACAAAGTTTGAAACCCTAATAGTACCTAAGTGATTAGTACCAATTAAGGGATGAACCCTAATTGCTTATAGGATCAATGACTTGGTACACTATGTTAATCATAGTTGTATGTACTTGATTGAAGGGTTGATATGACCTAATCAAGTTGAGAGGATGATAGCATGAAATTCATACATTAGTATGATTCATATGGTGATTAAGGGTATGATCCTTAAGCAAATAGATCATGAAACTCGAATCATGAACATAAACCCTAATCGAAAGGGTTATTGAATTCTAACCCTAATTGAGTGCAATTCTAAATAAAACCCTAATCCAAGGTGAGGATGTACCCTAACCTAGGGTAATGATATGTGAAATTCTAATTTAGGGAAATGATATGTAAAACCCCAATTGGGATTAATAGTAAATCTCTAATTATGGATAATTGAATGAAATCCTAATGGAGATGAATAGTAGACCCAAATTGTGGGTGACTATGGTGGAAATCCTAATCCAGGGTTATGTCATGAGAAACCCTAAGTTAGAATGATGTATATGGAACATTGATGTGGTGATGTGATGTGAGAATCAAACTTAGGGTGATGTCATATAATGACATGAGAAACCCTAGTTGAGGGTGATTCCATGAGAAACCCTAGTTGAGGGTGATTCCATGAGAAACCCTAATTAAGAACTAACACCACATGATATTCTAATTCTATGTTGTGATGAGAGGCCCCAACAAGTGTGAAGGAATATGAGACTCTAATGTCAAGTCATAATGCATAAAGCCCTAATCCTGGGCAATATGATAATGAATCATAATCCAAATATTAAGTAAGGGTATAAGGAAACCCTAATGATGAGATAGAAGGAATGGCCTTATAAAGGTGAAACATTTCATGTGGTTGATTATAAGAAACCTAATTGTAAGCAATGTCTTTAGCATTAGACAAGTCCATATCATTAAAGATAGTGGACAATTCTAATGTGTGACCTATGCATTATATGATAAAGGTGAAAGTTTGGTGATGGAATGTATTAAGAGGGGAATACCTTAATACAAGATAAGTTGGTTAACTCGAGAGAGTTTGAAATGATGAGAAGAGTGATATATCAAGATATTATAGTTATCACATTCAACACTTCAGGGTTTATATACCTTGATATACTCCAAATCCAATATAATTGGGTAAGAAACATATGAAGTGTGTTATGCAACTATTACAATGAAATGTAATGAGTTGTTGCACTTTGATGAGTGTTAATTAATGTACCTTGAGAATGGGGCTAAGTCTAATTAATGAGTATGATTTAGTCATACCATGATGAGGATGAGAAATGAACTCATACCTTGAATTGATGATCATTAATGCTATATGATGAGACTAACAATCTTGAATAATCATTTATGGTATCTTTGAATGCTCCAGAGGCATGGAATAATGAATTGAGGGTTGAACAGTTAATGTAATCATGAAACCCTAATTAATGAGAGGGGAACCCTAACCCTAATTTGGGTAAAGGGAATGAAAATCCCTATCTGATAGTAAACCCTAATTCTTGGGAAAGGAATAATGGTATTACTATTGTATCACATGATGTGATGAATATCTTGTATGGTTGTCATCATGTCTAATAACCAAGTAGATGTTATGAGATGATGAATATAGCCAAGTTTGAGCTGAGACATTTATTTAATAAATGTTGATTGGCCTTTTAAGCCTTGATGTTGTTTTTGCTTAATAAAAGTAACAATGTGCATGGATTTTATGAGTCATATGAGTAAGTTGTTGCCTAGAAAGAGGTGACAAGATATTATGTGGCCCTGAAAGCCATGTTTGATGCTTGTGTAACAAGTATCATGAATGCCTTGGTAAGATGACCTGAAGGTGATAGTTACCTAATAAATGGTAATGGTACTCAATGATGAGTTAAGGGTTTGAATACCCAGAACCATATGATTATGGTGATGAGAATGTGAAGGGATGAGAATTCCCAGTTTTGAAATGAGGGACTGAGTTCCCAATGTCTCTGAAAGACTGATAAGCATCTAATGAAAGTAGTACATGTCTCTTTATAGAATTGTTGTAATAAGTCTTGTTTGTGAATTTGGCTGATGCTAAAAGAATATGAGAATGTACTTAATTAATCAAGTGAAATCTTTTCATGTAGAAGCCCTGACCATAGATCCATCATCGTCAGGAATAGGTGATGGTGAAACGGGTGCTCCATGACAAAACTTGGAATGCATATTTTGGATATGTGGGGGTAAATGGGCGAAAAATATCCTTACGTCTGGTGAAGAGATTGAGGGAAGGCAAAAAACAAACCTCTCAATCCTTCATGTGTCGGGATGAATGTATCACTAATCTCCTGATGATTGGGATAGATGTCATACACATCTCCCCATAATACTTATGTCGGGTCGATGAAGATAAACATACAATCTCTCGATGGCCGATGAGAGTGCAGTTGATGTTGTAACTCTATAGCGAAGTTCCAGTATACCCTGGAAATCTATTTTGAGCAGTTAACACAGTCATGCTTGTTGTCTCGCACTGACCGAGATGTGAGAGGTCATGGGAATCCGACTCTTCCATAGACCTATGTATCGTACCGATTTCGACTTCACAGTGGTCGGTTGGAGTATGAGTGGTATACCTCATCTCCTCAGGGCATAAGTGTGTTTGTAAAATGAAATCATCCATATAGCATGTTTTCTTAAGGATTTGATACGGAAATTCATTGGATGATGTTACATTTCTGTTATATATTTGTAGTTCATTGATGTTATTCATATCCGTTTGTATTCATTACAAGTAGATAGATGAACTATGATTCTACCATGTGTAGATGCAATGTTCTCCTTGGAAAAGGAGATTACTTCACTTTGTTCATACAGTGATTTACCTATTGTTAATTATATATATAAATCCTTCTGCTCAGTTTATTTTAATAAACTTATATAACAATGTTTTGGTAGAGAGTTATATCTCCCGCTGGGGCAATTTACAATTGTCTCACCCCGTGGGATCCAACGTTTTAGGTGGACGCAGACAAAGAAGCAGAAATCCTATTATAGGGAATGAATAGCAGCAGTAACAGCAAGGACAACAGTGAGATCTCAGGTGGAGATATTGTCTATCAAGTTATGTAGTTAGAAAGTCCTATGTGTCGTCTCTGTACTCTCAGGTCCTCGGAGTTTTTACTCAGTGTTTTAATGAATCAATCTGAGGTTTTGGCTTGATGTCTCGAGATTCGTATGTTGTCTGTATATGATGTTTATAATGTAGCTGATGATGTAGTCTCTAAAAAGAGATGGTACATGTTATGTACGTTTGAACCAGAATGTAAATGTTATACAATGGTTCTTGATGGAAAAGATTTCCTATGTGTGAATCTCTTTGCAAAAAGTTTTAATTTTTAGTGATTTTCGGTAATACGCTGCAAATGATTCTCTTCTGCTTAAGTTAATTTTGTTTTTGTGAGTTGGATGCCACAAAAAGGTTCAAGACCGTTTAAGGATATAAAGACCAAGACCGTTTGAAGGTCTAAATAGTCTCAAACCATTTGAAGGATTAGGACCAGACCGTTTGAAGGTCTAAATGGTTTCAAACCATTTGAAAGATTAGGAACAGACCGTTTGAAGGTCCAAACGATCTCAAACCATTTGAAGGTTTAGGACCAAGACCATTTGAAGGTCTAAATGGTCTCAAATTGTTTGAAGGTTTAGGGCCAAACCGTTTGAAGGTTCAATTGGTCCAAAACGTTTGAAGTTCTAATTAATTCAAATCATGTAGGTAATAATAACCCCATAAGTGGTTGAAGAATATCTCAAGGTTGATTTCAATGGAAGTATCTCTAAATTATTTAGGTGATTAATACATCTAGAGTGATTATCACTTGATGTCTATGAAAGTAATAAATGCAATACACTATGATAAGTATAGATGCATGTACTTAGTGAAAGGTTAAGTCAACTGAATAAGGTATGATGGTGATGTGTGTTCCTAGTACATAGAACAATGATAAGTATGATTTAATACTTAAATAATGCTATGTGCTCCAAGATATGTGCAAGCACTGACTTAAGGTTTGGATTAATGAGGTAATCATAAAACCCTAATCAATGGAGAATGGAAACCCTAATCAATAAGGAAAATTACAATACATAAGTTTAATTGAATACTTATGAAGGTATTATGTAATTCTAGACATGTGGAGCAATGAGTTAGGTTTTGGATATTAATTGTAATATCAATGCATTCTCCAAGATGCATGGAGTTTTGAATTAGAGTTTGATCTTTGATAATGTGATCAGGAAACCCTAATCGAGAAGGATGGGAAACCCTAACCCTAATATAGGGTGATGTTATGCAAAACCCTAATATAGGGTGATGTTATGTGAAACCCTAATATAGGGTGATGGTATGAGAAACTATAATTAATAAAGATGGGAAAGCCTAACCCTAATGAGGGAATAGTGAAGTTATCTTGTATTACATAATGTTGATATGTAATTGATATGGTTGTTATCAAGCATACTAACCATGCAGGTATCATGAGATGATGAGTATAACCAGGTAACAAGTTATGGTGTTAATGGGCCTTGTGAGCCATTATTTTATTTGTTGCCTAGTGAAAGGTGACAAGAAGTTTAATATGCCTGGTGAATTATGTGAGATGCTTGTGTAACAAATATCATGAATACCTTGGTCAGATGACCTGGAGGTAATAGTTACCTGATAGTGGTAACCATGTTCAGTGATGAACTAAGGATTTGGATAACCAGATCCAGTAAACATGATGATGGTATTGTTGAGGGTTGTGAATTCCCAGTAATGAGATAAGGGATTGAGATCCTAATGTTTTATAAAGTTTTGAAAAGTACTTGATAGAAGTATTACATGTTTCTTTGTAGCATTTGTCATAATAATTCTTGTTTGAAAACTTGAATGGTGCTAAAATAATATGGTAATGTACTTAAATAATCAAGTGAATTTTATCATGTAGAGCCCTATCCATAGATCCATCATCATCAGTAGCTGGTGATGGTGAAACAGATTCTCCTATAGGTTAATCTGGAGTGTATATTGTTGAATATGTGTGGTTTCTCCTAGCCGAAAATAGGAGTATTAGAGTGCAACTTCGGTTGTAGACTCAAGATATGTATAAGAGCATGGTGAACAGGCCCATGGATCAGTGTGATAGAGCATGAATGCATTCATGGCTCAGGGAGCACGGTGAACTGGCATGTGGCTCATATTTACTAGCGTTGGGACATGTACTAAGGTGGGCTAGAGAATGGGTAGCCTATGAGAGCTAACCATGTGACTGAGGTCACTTAAGGAAGAGAATGTGGTCCTTCTTTTGGTCTCGCACTGTGGCTCGTCCTTTGATCTTGTATGGCACCGGCTTTGGGTTTCGCAATCGAAGGTTGGATTTGAGTGGTACAGCTCACTTCCTCAGGGCATAAGTATGATTGTAAAATGGAATCAGCCATGTAGCGTATTTATTTAAGGATGAAATACGAAAATCATTGGTTGATGTTACATTTCTTACTGTATCCTAAATGAATAGATGTCATACATGTTCTTCATATTCCTTGTTAAAATGGATAGATGATTTATTGATTTATCATTTATAACTGTAATACTTTAAAACATGATGTTGCTCAATTCTACTTAATATTGATTAAATCCTACTTTTCAATAGTGAATCCTCTGCTCAGTTTATTACTGTTTATCTACAATAATAATATTTTTGGCGGAGAGTTATATCTCTCTATGGGACATGGGTCTCACTCCGTTGGTCACCAACATTTTAGGTGGGCACGGACGAGGAGGTAGTGACCATACAGCAGGGGAAGGACAGCAGTATCAGGGACAGCAGTAACATCTCAAGTGGAGATACTGACTATCGTATCTTGTAGATATGAGTCATATGTGTCGTCTCTGTACTCTCAGGTCCTTGGAGTCAGTAGTTAGTGATTTTATGATCGATCTGAGATTTTGGCATTGAATGCCTCGAGGTTTTATGTTGCTTATGTGTAGATTTAATAGAGCAACTGTTGTATGTAATCCTCGAGAAGAGAAGGTACATGGTATGTACTTTGTGGACCAGAATGTATATATAATATTTTGGTTCTTGTTATAAGAGTTTCCTAGAAATGTATCTCTTTGCAAATGGTTTTAATTTTTAGTGATTTTTTTTAATTCTCTATTTATGTTTAATTCCGTAATTAATTACGCAGTGATGATCTGATTTATGGTAGGATCGCCACAATTAAGTTGATTAAGTTAAGTTAAGTACTAACTGATGCAATTAGTGCTTTGATCTACTGTTACAGTCTAATTAGCTTGTTTTCTCTCCTTGAGGTTGTAAAGTATTTCACGCTTGAAACTTTGCAAAAGAAATCGTTTGATTTGGACCTACGAGGCAAAAGTTATGGCATTAATATATTTCTTGGACCAATAATGTAAATTACCCCTTTAGTGGGTCGGCTACCTTTTTCCCTTATCTTCTTCTTCCCCTGATCATTTTCCAGAACTGACTGAAGCAGCACCTAAAGCAGCCGATCGAAAGCAAGCAAGGGTGATGGATGGGGCGATTTGGGCGCCTTAAGCTCCGACCAGTAGTGTCACCTTCTTCTACTTCTTTGTCAACCTTCCTTCCTCCTCTATTCTTTGTGCTAGGGGAAGCACCCCAGTAAGCAGTAGCAGCTCAGCAGTCGCAGCAGTGGCCAGGGTCCTTTCAGGCACAGCTAGCACCACCAAGCGACAGCCATGCCTCCATCCACCCTCCTTCTCCCTTTCCCTCCTCATCCTCACTCCAAATGTGCCATAGGGCGGAGCCCCTCTAGCTGTGGCCAAGCAGCAGCTGCTGCTATCAGAAGCAATGGCCAAGGGATGATGGGCGTGAGTAGCAGCACCAAGCAAAGCCCTCAACTCCAGTCATGAGGATAGATCAAGCATCCACAGCCAATAGCCACAGTTAACACCTTGCCCAGCCTCCACACCTCAAATGATTTCTTTTACAAAGTTGGTCCGACCAAGGGCAGATTGCCCGAGAAACACCAAGATAATGACACCAATGAGATCAGGCAAAAGTCTAGAACTCAATTTCATAGCCAACAAGCTATGAGCAGCGATGATTAACTGAGCCCTTGCTTCCTGTGAGTGAGTGTGTGAACCTGTGCGTGAAACAGGTTGTTCCAGAATAATTCCAAGGAAGAAGAAGACCTATTGACGCCGAAAAACTGGTCTCGGATGTGTTTCAGTCGTATTCAGATGTCTCGAATCGTTGTGAGTAGAATTTCACTCACTAAGCATGTATAACTCTGACAATCGGGTGTTTTTGGTTGACTCATTGTTATTTGTAGGTAACAGTGTTTACCCAGGTGATGGGCAGTGTCGGCGTCGCACGATATCTAATTTTCACATTTTATTTATTAATGCTTGCATGATGCTAATTAGTTAATTGATATGTTTGATTTGGATTAGTGTAAATACGCAATTGATCGAAACTTAAATTGCTTGATTAACTATTGAACTCAGCAGCACATGACCAGTAACGGTACAGTTTGGGTATAAACCCAGGTTGTACATTTTTAGTAAGTTAATAGATGCTCGATTTCAATGAAATGACAATGACATGAAAGGGTTCAATAGAAACCTAGTTGCACACTCCCAATCATATTTAATGTGAGTTTATTAATAATTATACGAATTGGCACATTTCTCAAAGTTATTATTCAAAATTCCCAATAATTAATATTAAATCATGCCATGATAAGTAATTAACTCTTAATTGGGTTAAGTGATGCACAACTCAGGATTAGGGTTGATGTGCAAAGTTTTTCTAGAAATTTCAGATAACTTACAAGTGATACTGATGATTTCTAATATGTTGAGTAATCAACCCATATTAATATATTAAGATGTTTAAATGTATGATTTCAGTATGTATGTAATGACCCCGCCTCCTAGTAACCCCCAATTAAGGGAGACCAAGAGGTTAGAGTCGTTATCCCAATTAATAGTATCAAAGGTTCGACACATAATCAGTAATAATTATAAAATTCTACCAAACTATACTGAAAGTTGGTATAAAATAAAACTTTGCATACCTTTTAAAAAATTGGATATCTACTGCTATCTACATCTTGACTCTATTCTATCTAATCCTCCTTGTACTTTATTTCTTATTTTCACAACATGCCACTTTACAGTTTGTCCTTTTCAATTTGTACCTAAAACAACGACAAACAAAATGTCGGTCAGCATAAATGAATATGTTGATATGTGGGGACAACCAAAATTTCACAAATATGGGTAACAATCTAAATATCACAATCAAATTAATTAACAAGCCAATTTACGCTTTCAATGTGACATTCTCCACCACTTTTGCCCTAACCCTGGAATACCCCCTTGAATGTTTCTCTTTTGCCATTGAATTAAGGCTACCTTCTCAATCCCGAGCTTGGTACCTGGGGTCACCTCTCATGGTGCCAATTAGTCATGCAACAAATACCACCTTCTCAATCCTGAGCTTGGTGTCTGGGGTCACCACTCATGGTACCCGTGGGTCTTCCCTCCTAGGCATGACCTTTTTGCATCATCCATCAGGGTGGCATGTAGGTGCGAGAATACACACTTATATTATAATTGTGATAATCATAGTCACTCAATAATTGCATGAAATAAAAGTCATCCAAGCATTTATTTTTAGGCAACCGATAAAACATCCGGGAATCACTATGAAACTAAAGCGATTAACCGTAAGTGTAACCACATACCTGATCTAGAGAAACTTGATGTCCAAGCAATAATGATAAAGAACAATCAAATAAGCAATCAATAATATCCAAAAAATAATGCAATACATCCAAGTGTTATAGTTTATCCAAAACATTCTTAAGTTAAACTTAGATTCCATCTTAGGCTTTCTAGGTCACCTTTAGGGTTTCATTAGGGTTTTAACCTCCATAATACTTTTATCACGTTTAATGTTCTTTTAGTTCATAAACCCTGATTTCAACATCATAAGCATAGTTGAATGTCCATTAAGCCTAATACATCTCTTTTACACTAAACTACCATCTTTATCCTTTTAAGTCATGTCAAGATCATTATGCCCAAAAATCAACTTTGGTTTCTTTTGAATTGACAACTCGTATTTCATTATGGTCTAATTCACATATGAACTCCATTTATCACTAATATTACATTATTCCACTAGAAAACCCTAATTACCAAATTCAGGGTATTTATCCATAATTAGGAACTTTTATATTCAAAATAACTTAGAACCATCAAATCTCTATTTATACATGAATTTGAATAATTAAAGTCATTAAGAAACATAATTACTAACATTAGGGTTTCAAGGCCCATTAAAGCATATTCATGTATAGGGTACCCTAAATTAATCCAATTATGTGTAAAGTTCATCCTTTTTATCGTAATGTGTCTTTTTATAATTAATAGGTTAATATCAACTTTAATCATCCATATAATCCTTCTCAATACATTAATCATCTCAAATTAGGGTTTCTTAATCATTAATGCATTAAATTTGATAACTTACACTACTTTTCCTATTGCATGAAGACTTAGGTTCTTAATCTATTTTTAATGGATTCCTCACATTTTTCTGAGCAAAATCGATATATTATACATACCAATCTGAGCTACCATTAATTAGATATGATTTTTGCAATAATTTACTTACTTGGGCCAATGGGATGTTGACACGTCAGCAATCCCCATGCAACACGTCGCCCAGTCGAGAACATAACCAAGTTACACTATTACCCTCACATAAGTTGTTGGTTCTTCAACCCGTGGAGGGGCAAAACGGTCCAAAGCCACCCGACCTCCGTCCGCCTCATGCAACCCAAGCACTTCCAGGTGCAACAGCTTGGGGGAGGGTCTCCTCCTTCCTTCCTTGGATGCTAGGGCACCCGTGATTGCCCCATTTCTTCTGCCACCCTCCACCGCACCTGCGGAGGCCCCCAGCTACGGCCAAGGTGGCCGGAGTCGGACTCGCCAGCCTGCAACCTACGGCCGATCGTGTAGCCATGATGTTGTTGCTGTGTAAGGATTAGGATGAAGGGATGGCCACCGATCATCCCCTTGGTGTCGTGGGAGTAGCACACCTCCATCGCACCTCCTCCACGGCCCCTCGTTGCTCTAGGGTTCGTACTAACCTCTTCACTAGGGTTTGCATGCAAAGAAGAAGGAGAAGAGAGAGGGATATGTGGAACTCTCTTGAACTCAAACCAAAGGCTCTACCCCTTATATAGGGGAGGGTATCAGTGCCCTAAGATGTTCATCCATGAGGAAACAAGTCCATCTCCCAAAATGAAACTTATTCCTTCAATGAGATGCAATCTTCTCTCTCTTAATTATCTTCTTAATAAACCATATTCATTGGATATTTAGGAATTCGGAAATCATCTCTCTTATTCTCTTTATGCTTGACTTTTAATCCATTGGCACGAAATTCTACTCTCTTACAATAAATAATATTTCTTTTTTATAATATCAAAAATTCATTAATTATGTAGCACATTTTTCTCATATTTTGTATTATTTGCATTTTCTCTTTCTTCTTCTTTATCGGGACTCCTTGGACCCCAAGAAATACTAATATTTTGAAATTCCTTTTTAAGGATACTTATTATCCTTCTAGATGCATCTACATCCATTATTTCTCATTATCTTACTTATTTCTTTATTAAAAGATTTCTTTTCAAGGATTTATCCTTATCCTTTATTCCCTTTTTCCTCTTTTCCTATTTCTTCTATAAGAAATGACATGAAACAAAATTTACTTAATTGTGGCCATGAATTCCACTTTCTAGAGGTTTCTATGTATTTCTCATAATTACTTTGCTTAATATCCATTATCTTGTATCTTTCTCCTTTTATTTGGACTTTCCTTCTTTTCTTCTCTTTTATATCCATTAATGAATTAATCTAATAATAGGAATCACAAAATTCCTATTCAAAGGGATATTTGCAAAGAAATCCATCTTTTGAAGCAAAGCATACAACCTTTTCAATTAAGTTTATATTCACAATATCTTTATAATTCAATTATGAAAACATATACAAAATTGAGGTTGTAACATCCTTCCCCTCTTATAGTAATTGTGCCCTCAAAATTCCCTCAAACATTCAAACAAACCAGATAAGGCTTCCCATGTCCATCATGGCTCCCATGTGGTTTTACCCTCTCCATGGTGCCTCCCAAGAACCTTCAACATCTCATATTCTTGCATCTGAATTCTTTCTCACCTTGGTACCTTGTACCCTCATGGGTTACTCAAGACATTTCAGCTTCTCTCAAAGCTAACTGGGTTCATGGCTCAGCACATGGCTTGGGTAACTCACATAGTGCTCTAGATCGAACTTGTGGAACACATCACGTTATCCTGAAGGGTAAGACTAAACATAACCATCTCCACCAATCCATCTAAAAAGGACCCATACATCGGGGACTCAGCTTTCCCAGCTATAGCTTAGAGGGGTCAGATTTTCACATCACATATTCTCCCACAGTGAACTGCATGTCAGTCTGCTTTGCATCAGCTCACGACTCATGTCGCCCCTGGGCTTCCTCAGCCATCGCATGATCAAAGCGACTTCATCTACACACACTGTGGTCCTTTTCTGACCTTCACGAGGTCCCTTCACCAACATCATATTAATGAAGTGGTGATCGACACAACCTCCCTTACAGATCTTCTTTACATCCCGATACTGGCTATGGTGGTTAGCATCACTTCTCGTATAGGGCAAGAACTGCCCCCCATGTATCACCCTAAATGAGCACACATGCTCTCATAAGACCTTCTTGTCTGTATAATACTAACTATTAGTTAGGGGTGATAAGCTGTACTCACATCGAGTTCTTCATGTATCTACTTCCACCTTATGGAAGTGAATCTTTAGGTCATATTCCAGAACTTTTGAACTTGCATCCTGGTGTAGTTGAACCATCTCTCTTACTTGTAGTTCAATCGGATCTATCTCTTGATAGAACTCTCTCTTTCTCTTAGATTATGTCATCTAGGTAAGGCATTCTACCATAACCCATATTGCATCTTGACCTTCCTTGGTCAAGGGGAGACTTACCATGACATCCATAGTGATGAACTCCCATTCCCCGTCAGGGACTTTTTTAACCTTTGTATCAACTTACTGGGTTACTGGTGTTCGTCCTTCACCTCCTGACATGCATGGAGACAATCCACATGCAACTTCATCTTAGGCATCCAAAGTACTACTAAAACTTACCATCTTAGTAGTACCATGGTGTATGGTGAACTTAAAATCATGATCTCCTGTATGTCACGATTTCTTAAGGTTGATTCCTCATAAACCCTAAAACACTCTAGTCATGGGTTTCATCACCTCCTTTTACATAGAAGTGCATCTGAGGTTCTACAACCATCCTTTTATTCCATCAAGGCCTAGGCTGGCTAACCAAACAACCACTAACTTGATCAACAGATCTCGTTACATTTGAGTGTTAGCCAAACTTATCTCCATTTCCAAACATAGGGTTAACCTAACAACCTATTCTAGCCTCCAGTTAAACTAGGCAGCTGCATCTCAACCAGAGCATCCATTACTACCTGTCATCTTCATGTATAAGGTAGTGTTGAAGACATGCACCCCCATATACTCCACTTATTATCTTATCTCAACTCTAAGTCTATCTTCATCAAGAAAACTCTAAGCTCGTCCTCTTAGTTTTCGAACTCAACCTTGTATACTAACAAATTCCACATAGCTCATGATAAAAACATCTTCATAAGATGACTACCTTGTTCTCCAAGTATTTGTACAACATCCACACATCATACACTCTAGAAGGGTATGTTATTATCTCCAGCCTCATGCATCATAGCAATATTTCCACTCACATTATCTTTATCCCCGGTGTATGGTATGCGTACTGTCCTATCTCTCACTACCATAACAAGAGAAAATAAGCATTTGGCGGCCATCCAAACACAAAGTTCTTCCTGTTCCAAGAGTAGAGATTGTACATACCACATTTCTAGTACACCTTCCAATCTAAGTTGAAACGTGTAACATATGTCTCTACATCACGATCATCTTGATATCAAAGTTACTTCCATGGAAAATTGGTCTCGAACCCACTTGGGTCCACACACAATCCTTGATCATCTCCTCTAGGTCTGTAGGGTGTCGGCACTTTTGGGGTCATCCCTCTTCCCTTATGCATCAGAGAGTGCCCTCTTCATTTGCCCTTTGGGTCCCATGAGTTCATGAAGGTGATCAATCTCCTAACCCATGGCCTTCAGACAATGGAAGTTGTTACCTCCCAACCCTATGGTCATGTGCAACTAGGGAATTAGGCAACCCCTACTCCCATCGGTCTTATCCCTACCTAACCCTAGGATAGACTTAGGATTCTAACATAGTACATATCCAACTTGAAACCTTACCCAAGTCTCCATCATCTCTCATGGCATTCATGGTCTGACTTACGTCCTTTCATAGGGGTCATGGCGACCTACCTGCCTTGGTCAAGCCCCATCCCCATGCACTTAGAGATGATTATCTATGGGTATGTAGGTTCATTCTTATACTATGTACTCTCCACTTAGCTTCTCAAGATTCTATGAGACCTCGTATGGTTTCCTCAAACCCAACAAAAGTTGATATACACTCTACAAAAGGGTCCCTCTCCCAGGAAGGTAGGAAACTACATCTTGATAGCAACAAAGGTCACAAATGTCCTAGGGTTTACGTCTAGGGTTTACCTTCACATGAGCATGCTTAGCCCTAGCAAGCTACTAACGCATATAGCTAGCAAATAGACCACCTTCTAAACCATGCTAGGTCTCCATGGTAGGTCCTACTTGTTTCTATTCCTTCACATTGGACCATCATCATACATGCCCATGTCACCAACTTATAGGCGAGGGGTTCATCAAACATACACCTTAACCAAGGGGTTTCCTTTTCCTCTAAACATGAGGGGTGCCATGCTCAAATCTTTGGAAACTCAAATCTCATCATGAGCATCAGGTACACCCAGCACTACTACTTCCCCTCTTAGGTCTAGAAATCCTAGGTTCACCTTTCTGATGTCCAACTGCATGCTCAACCTTATAACCACATACCAAGCATGTACAAGGAACGGTATGCACCTCCTATTATCATTCCACTTGAATAACACCTCAGAGTGGAGTCCTCCTCAAGGACAACCAACTAGGTATAAGGCCTCACTAATTGTTACTAAACCTTTTCGGGGCCTAAGGAACTCTTCTTCCTAACCCTAGAAGGTAAACACCTATACCATATGCACATAGGTACCAGTGGCCTCATCCTCTCTCTAGGGTTTGGTTCCTCTAGTTAACCCTACAAACAACCTTACTATTAAGGGTTCTCTCTCCAAGGTGGATCAAGCTCACAAGCATACACCTACATGGGTGAAACCCATGTTCAAACCTATGTTCGCTCATGATTATCCATAACTCTTCATGCTTATGTCATAAGCTATCCTACATACTCTCCTGACCGGGGTTTTAGCCTACTGTCAGCACTACTGACATACTTTGGGTGCAACTTTGCCATTCTCATATAAGCTCATAGGGTTTCTATATTGTCATCACTAACCTCACCAATGAAGGAGTTATCCTTCACCCTATCATGAATGATTCTTCCCAGGGTTGGGTCGCCAAAGGTACTAGGTCAACCAACCTCACATGGCTCATATCATCATGGGTATCCAAACCAAAAGCATGTCCACCCACACACATGGCCTACCATGACATCTAACTCATCGTGTCATCTCTCTAACCTTCACTTAGGGTTAGGGTTAGCATCATCCTCAAAGAATGTGCCAGGTCTCTATCTTTAATGGAGATCTCTACCTCCAAGACCAACTCTCTACTCGTCCTCCTAACAAGAGGGTCTAACCTCAGGTCTCCCCTGAGGGCATGACAACACATGTCATACGACCTAAGCATGCAGCTATTCTTTAGTTTACACTTAAAATATTAAGCTTATGTCCATGACATCTTATTTACATGCTTTTCATTAATTTGGTGGAGGATTCCTTAAACCTTAACAACTTTACCCATACCTCAAGAGGGTGAGGAAGAGAGATAAAACCCTAATCCTTAAAATCCTTAATAGCATTTGAGTCGAGAAGGGCTGAACAAGATGAGAGAGTCCTAAAGGTATCTTATTTCGAGTCAAATCCTAAGACATTGGCCAGGCAGTCACCCAAATATGGGAGTCCTCATATTCCAACTAATAGTGTGGAGGAAAAATATTGCCAGCCCCCGGACGTGATCCTTTTCTAGACGCCTCTACCTTTCGGAAAATCCTCTAATAACTCCCTCGGTTCTATGGAATTTGTAAAATTTAATAATTATTAAAGATTAAATGAGGAACTGATGCTATGATACAAAATGTAACGACCCCGCCTCCCAGTAACCCCCAATTAAGGGAGACCAAGAGGTCAGAGTTGTTATCCCAATTAATAGGATCAAAGGTTCGACACATAATCAGTAATAATTATAAAATTCTACCAAACTATACTGAAAGCTGGTATAAAAAAAACTTTGCATACCTTTTAAAAACTTTGGATATCTACTGCTATCCACAGCTTGAGTCTATTCTATCTAATCCTCCTTGCACTTTATTTTTTATTTTCACAACATGCCACTTTACTACTTGTCCTTTTCAATTTTAACCTAAAACACTGACAAACAAAACATCGGTCAGCATAAATTAATATGACGGTATGTGGGGACAACCAAAATTTCACAAATATGGCTAACAATCTAAATATCACAATCAAATTAATTAAAAAGCCAATTTACGCTTTCAATGTGACATTTTCCACCGCTTTTTCCCTAACCCTGCAATACCCGCTTTAGGGTTTCTCTTTTGCCATTGACTTAAGGCCACCTTCTCAATCCCAAGCTTGGTGCATGGGGTCACCTCTCATGGTGCCCATTAGTCATGCAACAAAGACCACCTTCTCAATCCCGAGCTTGGTGTCTGGGGTCACCACTCATGGTACCTATGCGTCTTCCCTCCTGGGCTTGACCTTTTTGCATAATCCATCAGGGTGGCATGTAGGTGCGAGAATACACACTTATATTATAATTGTGATAATCATAGTCACTCTATAGTTGCATGAAATAAAGGTAATCCAAGTAGTTATTTTCAGGCAACCTATAAAACATCCGGGAATTGCCGTGAAACTAAAGCGATTAACCATAAGAGTAACCACATACCTAATTCAGAGAAACCTGATGTCCAAGCAATAATGATAAAGAACAATCAAACAAGCAATCAACAATATCTTGAAATTAATGCAATACATCCAAGTGTTATAGTTTATCCAAAACATTCTTAAGTTAAACTTGGATTCCATCTTAGGCTTTCTAGGCCGCCTTTAGAGTTTCATTAGGGTTTTAGCCTCCATAATGCTTTTATCACGTTTAATGCTCTTTTAGTTCACAAACCCTGATTTCAACGTCATAAGCATAGTTGAATGTCAATTAAGCCTAATATATCTCTTTTACACTAAACTACCATCTTTATCCTTTAAAGCCATGTCAAGATCATTATGCCCAAAAATCATCTTTGGTTTCTTTCGAATTGACAACTCGTATTTCATTATGGTCTAATTCACATATGAACTCCATTTATCACTAATATTACATTATTCCACTAGAAAACCCTAATTACCAAAGTAAGGGTATTTATCCACAATTAGGAACTTTTATACTCAAAATAGCTTAGAACCATCAAATATGTGCTTTATACATGAATTTGAACAATTAAAGTCATTAAGAAACATAATTACTAACATTAGGGTTTCAAGGCCCATTAAAGCATATTCATGTTCAGGGTACCCTAAAGTGTAAAGTTCATCCTTTTTTATCATAATATGTCTTTTTATAATTAACAGGTTAATATCAACTTTAATCATCCATATAATCCTTCTCAATACATTAATCATCTCAAATTAGGGTTTCTTAATCATTAATGCATTAAAGTTGATAACTTCCACTACTTTTCGAATTGCAAGAGCAATTGGCTTCTAAATCTATTTTATTGGATTCCTCATATTTTTCTGAGCAAAATTGATATATTATATGTACCAATCCGAGCTACCATTAATTAGATATGATTTTTGCAATAATTTACTTACTATAACCAATGGGATGTTGACACTCAGCAATCCCCATGCAACATGTCACCCAGCCGACAACATAACCAAGTTACGCTATTGTCCTCGCGTAAGTTGTTGGTTCTTCAACCCGCAGAGGGGAAAAATGGTCCAAAGCCACCCGACCTCCTTCCTCCTCGCGCAACCCTAGTGTTGCCAGCTGCAACAGCTTGGGGGAGGGTCTCCTCCTTCATTCCTTGGATCCTAGGGCACCCGTGATGGCCCCATTGCTTCCGCCGCACCTGTAGAGGCCCCCAGCTGTGAACGAGGTCCAGCTAGCAACCTGTGGCCGACCATGAAGCCATGTTGTTGCTGTTGCTCAAGGATTAGGATGAAGGGATGGCCACCGAGCATCCCCTTGGTGTCGTGGGAGTAGCACGCCTCCATCGCACCTCCTCCTCGGCCCCTCGTTGCTCCAGGGTTCGAACTAACCTCTTCACTAGGGTTTGCATGCAAAGAAGAAGGAGAAGAGAGAGAGGGATATGTGGAACTCTCTTAAACTCAAACCAAAGGTTCTACCCCTTATATAGGGGAGGGTATCAGCGCCCTAAGATGTTCATCCATGAGGAAACAAGTCCATCTCCCAAAAGGAAACTTTTTCCTTCATTGAGAAGCAATCTTCTCTCTCTTAATTATCTTCTTAATAAACCATATTCATTGAATATTTAGGAATTCAAAAATCATCTCTCTTATTCTCTTTATGCTTGACTTTTAATCCATTGGCACGAAATTCTACTCTCTTAAAGCAAATAATATTTCTTTTTGATAATATCAAAAAGTCATTAATTATGTAGCACATTTTTCTCATATTTTGTATTGTTTTCATTTTATCTTTTTTCTTCTTTATTGGGACTCCTTGGACCCCAAGAAATACTAATATTTCAAAATTCCTTTTTAAAGATACTTATCATCCTTCTAGATGCATCTACATCCATTATTTCTCATTATCTTACTTATTTCTATATTAAAAGATTTCTTTTCAAGGATTTCTCTTTATCCTTTATTCCCTTTTTCCTCATTTCCTATTTCTTCTATATGAAATCACATAGAAACAAAATTTACTTAATTGTGGCCATTAATTCCACTTTCTAGAGGTTTCTATGTATTTCTCATAATTACTTTGCTTAATATCCATTATCTTGTATCTTTTCCTTTTCTTTGGACTTTTCTTCTTTTCTTCTCTTTTAAATCCATTAATGGATTAATCAAATAATAGGAATCAAAAAATTCCTTTCCAAAGGGATATTTGCAAAGAAATTCACGTTTTGAAGCAAAGCATACAACCTTTTCAATTAAGTCCATATTCACAAAATCTTTATAATTCAATTATGAAAACATATGCAAAATTGAGGTTGTAACATCCTTCCCCTCTTTTAAGAATTTTGCCCTCAAAATTCCCTCAAACATTCAAACAAACAGGATAAGACTTCCTCATGTCCATCATGGCTCCCATGTGGTTTTACCCTCTCCATGGTGCCTCCCAAGAACCTTCATCATCTCATATTCTTGCATCTGAGTTCTTTCTCACCTTGGTACCTTGTACCCTCATAGGTGACTCAGGACATTTCAGATTCTCTCAAAGCTAATTGGGTTCATGGCTCAGCACATGGCTTGGGTACCTCACATAGTGCTCTAGATCGAATTCGTGGAACACATCACGTTATCTTGAGGGGTAAGACTAAACATGACCATCTCCACCAATCCATCTCAAAAGGACCCATATATCAGGGACTCATCTTTCTCAGTTGTAGCTTAGAGGGCTCGGATTTTCACATTGCATATTCTCCCATAGTGAACTACATGTCAGTCTACTTTGCATCAACTAACGACTCATGTCGCCCCTGGGCTTCCTCATCCATCTCATGATCAAAGTGACTTCATCTACACACACTGTTATCCTTTTCTGACCTTCACAAGGTCCCTTCACCAACATCATCTTAATGAAGTGGTGACTGACACAACCTCCCTTATAGAGCTTCTTTACATCCTGATACTGGCTATGGTGGTTATCATCACATCTCTCATAGGGCAAGAACTGCCACCCATGTATCACCCTGAATGAGCACACATGCTCTCATAAGACCATATTGTATGGATCATACTAACCATTAGTTAGGGGTGATAAGTTGTACTCACATCTAGTTCTTCATGTATCTACTTCCACCTTATGGAAGTGAATCTATAGGCCATATTCCAGAACTTTTGAACTTGCATCTTGGTGCAGTTGAACCATCTCTCTTACTTGTAGTTCAATTGGATTTGTCTCTTGATAGAACTCTCTCTTTCTCTTAGATTATGTCATCTAGGTAAGGCGTTCTACCATAATCCATATTGCATCTTGACCTTCCTTGGTCCAGGCGAGACTTACCACGACGTCCATATTGATTAACTCCCATTCCCCCTTAGGGACTTTTTTATCCTTTGTATCAACTTGATGGGTTACTAGTGTTCGTCCTTCACCTCTTGACATGCATGGAGACAAGCCACATGCAACTTCATCTTAGGCATCCAAAGTACTACTGAAAGTTACCATCTTAGTAGTACCATGGTCTATGGTGAACTTAAAATTATGATCTTCTGTATGTCACGATTTCTTAAGGTTGATTCCTCAGAAACCCTAAAACACTCTAGTTGTGGGTTTCATCACCTCCTTTTCCATAGAAGTACATCTAAGGTTTTACAACCATCCTTTTATTACATCAAGGCCTAGGCTGGATAACCAAATAACCACTAACTTGATCAACATATCTCGTTACATCTGAGTGTTAGCCAAACTTATCTCCTTTTCTAAACTTAGGGTTAACCTAACAACCTCTTCTAGCCTCCAGCTAAACTAGGCAGCTGCATCTCAACTAGAGCATCCATTACTTCCTTTCATCTTCATGTATAAGGTAGTGTTGAAGACATATACCCCCATGTACTCCACTTATTATCTCATCTCAACTCTAAGTCTATCTTCATCAAGAAAACTCTGAGCTCATCCTCTTAGTTTTTGAACTCAACCATGTATACTCACAAATTCCACATAGATCAGGATAAAAATATACTCATAAGATGACTACCTTGTTATCTTAGTGTTTGTACAACATCCACACATCTTACACTCCACAAGGGTATGTTATTATCTCCATCCTCATGCATCATAGCAACATTTCCACTCACATTATCTTTATCCCTGGTGTATGGTATGTGTACCATTCTATCTCTCACTACCATAACAAGAGGAAATAAGCATTTGGTGGGTGTCCAAACACAAAGTTCTTCCTTTTCTAAGAGTAGAGATGGTACATCCCACATTGCCAATACACCTTCCAATCTAAGTTGAAACGTGCAACATATGTCTCTACATCACGATCATCTTGATATCAAAGTTACTTCCATGGAAAACTGGTCTCGAACCCACTTGGGTCCACACACAATCCTTGATCATGTCGTCTAGGTCTATAGGGTGTCAGGACTTTTGGGGTCATCCCTCATCCCTTATGCATCTAAGAGTGTCCTCTTCATTTGCCCTTTGGGTCCCATGAGTTCATGAAGGTGATCAATCTCCGAACCCATGGCCTTCAGACAATGACAACTATTACCTCCCCACCCTATGGTCATGTGCAACTAGGGAATTAAGCAACTCCTACTCCCATCGGTCTTATCCCTACCTGACCCTAGGATAGACTTAGGATTCTAACATAGTACATATCCAACTTAAAACCTTACCCAAGTCTCCATCATCTCTCATGGCATTTGTGGTCTGACTTACGTCCTTTCATAGGGGTCATGGATACCTACCTGCCTTGGTCAGGACCCATCCCTATGCACTTAGAGATGATTATCTATGGGTATATAGGTTCATTCTTATACTATGTACTCTCCACTTAGCTTCTCAAGATTCTATGAGACCTCTCATGGTTTCCTCAAACCCAACAAAAGCTGATATACACCCTACAAAAGGGTCCCTCTCCCAGGAAGGGAGGAAACTACATCTTGATAGCAACAAAGGTCACAAACATCCTAGGGTTTACATCTAGGGTTTACCTTCACATGAGCATGCTTAGCCCTAGCAAGCTACTAAGGCACATAGCTAGCAAACATACCACCTTCTAAACCATGCTAGGTCTCCATGGTAGGTCCTACTTGTTTCTATTCCTTCACATTGGACCATCATCATACCTGCCCATGTCACCAACTTATAGGCAAGGGTTTCATCAAACATACACCTTATCCAAGGGGTTTCTTTTTCCTCCAAACATGAGGGGTGCCATGCTCAAATATTTGGAAACTCAAATCTCATCATGAGCATCAGGTACACCCAGCACTACTACTTCCCCTCTTAGGTCTAGTAACCCTAGGTTCACCTTTATGATGTCCAACTGCATGCTCAACCCTATAACCACGTACCAAGCATGTACAAGGTACGGCATGCACCTTCTATTATCATTCCACTTGAATAACACCTCAGAGTGTAGTCCTCCTCAAGGTCAATCAACTAGGTATAAGGCCTCACAACTTGTTACTAAACCTTTTCGGGGTCTAAGGAACTCTTCTTCCTAACCCTAGAAGGTAAACACCTATACCATAGACACATAGGTACCAGTAGCCTCATCCTCTCTCTAGGGTTTGGTTCCTCTAAAGGCAACCAAGATACCATAAGCCCCCAGGGATCATGCACGAGGCAACCACAACCACCCACTTAGGTCGCATCATCCTCCACTCCTCAGGGTTCCTCCTAACCCAGAGTCTAAACTTCCAACCTTCTTGCATGGATCCTTCTCTCTCTCTCTCTCTAGAGTTAACCCTACAAACAACCTTACTACTAAGGGTTCTCTCTCCAAGGTGGATCAAGCTCACAAGCATACGCGCGCCTACATGGGTGAAACCCATGTTCAAACCTATATTCTCTGACAATTATCCATAACTCTTCATGCTTATCTCATACGTTATCCAACAAACTCTCCTGGCCAGGGTTTTATCCTACTGTCAGCACTACTGACGTAATTTGGGTGCAACTTTGCCATGCTCATATAAGCTCATAGGGTTTCTATATGGTCATCATTAAACTCATCATTGAAGGAGTTATCCTTCACCCTATCATGCACGATCCTTTCCAGGGTTGGGTTGACAAAGGTACTAGGTCAACCAACCTCACATGGCTCATATCGTCATGGGTATCCAAACCAAAAGCATGTCCACCCACACACATGGCCTACCATGACATCTAACTCATTGTGTCATCTTTCTCTCTAACCTTCACTTAGGGTTAGGGTTAGCATCATCCTCAGAGGATATGCCAGGTCTCTACCTTTAATGGAGATCTCTGCCTCCAAGACCAACTCTCTACTCGTCCTCCTAACCAGAGGGTCTAACCTCAGGCCTCCCCTGAGGGCATGACTACACATGTCATACAACCTAAGCATGCAGTTGTTCTTTAATTTACACTTAAACTATTAAGCTTATGTCCATGACATCTTATTTATATGCTTTTCATTAATTTGGTGGAGGATTCCTTAAATCTTATCAACTTTACCCATACCTCAAGAGGGTGAGGAAGAGAGAGAAAACCCTAATCCTTAAAATCCTTAACAACATTTGAGTTGAGAAGGGATGAATAAGATGAGAGAGTCCTAAAGGTATCTTATTTCGAGTCAAATCCTAAGACATTGGCCAGGCAGTCACACAAATCTGGGAGTCCTCATATTCTGACTAGCGGTGCGGAGGAAAATATTGCCAACCCACAGATGTGATCCTTTTCTAGACACCTCTATCTTTCCTCCCTCTATGGAATTTGTAAAATTTAATAATTATTAAAGATTAAATGAGGAACTGATGCTCTGATATCAAATTTAATGACCCCACCTCCCAGTAACCACCAATTAAGGGAGACCAAGAGGTCAGAGTCATTGTCCCAATAAACATGATCAAAGGTTCGACACATAATCAGAAATAATTATAAAATTCTACCAAACTATACTGAAAGTTGGTATAAAATAAAACTTTGCATACCTTTTAAAAACTTTGGATATCTACTGCTATCCACAACTTGACTCTATTCTATCTAATCCTCCTCGCACTTTATTTCTTATTTTCACAACATGCCACTTTACTGTTTGTCCTTCTCAATTTGTACCTAAAATGCCGAAAAACAAAACGTCAGTCAGCATAAATGAATATGTCGATATATGGGGACAACCAAAATTTCACAAATATGGCTAACAATCTAAATATCACAATCAAATTAATTAACAAGCCAATTTACGCTTTCAATGTGACATTCTCCACCACTTTTACCCTAACCCTAGAATACCCTCTTTAGTGTTTCTCTTTTGCCATTGACTTAAGGCCACCTTCTCAATCCCGACCTTGGTGCCAGGGGTCACCTCTCCTGGTGCCCATTAGCCATGAAACAAAGACCACCTTCTCAATCCCAAGCTTGGTGTATGGGGTCACCACTCATGGTACCCGTGGATCTTCCCTCCTGGGCTTGACCTTTTTGCATCATTCATCAGGGTGGCATGTAGGTGCGAGAAACACACTTATATTATAATTGTGATAATCATAGTCACTCTATAGTTGCATGAAATAAAAGTCATCCAAGCAGTTATTTTCAGGCAATTGATAAAACATCCGAGAATCGGCGTGAAACTAAAGCGATTAACAATAAACGTAACCACATACTGGATCCAGAGCAACTTGATGTCCAAGCAATAATGATAAAGAACAGTCAAACAAGCAATCAACAATATCCTAAAATTAATGCAATACATCCAAGTGTTATAGTTTATCCAAAACATTCTTAAGTTAAACTTGGATTCCATCTTAGGCTTTCTAGGCCACCTTTAGGGTTTCATTAGGGTTTTAGCCTCCATAATTCTTTTATCACGCTTAATGCTCTTTTAGTTCACAAACCCTAATTTCAACATCGTAAGCATAGTTGAATGTCAATTAAGCCTAATACATCTCTTTTACACTAAACTACCATCTTTATCCTTTTAAGTCATGTCAAGATCATTATGCCCAAAAATCATCTTTGGTTTCTTTTGAATTGACAACTCGTATTTAATTATGGTCTAATTCACATATGAACACCATTTATCACTAATATTAAATTATTCCACTAGAAAACCCTAATTACCCAATTAAGGGTATTTATCCACAATTAGGAACTTTTATACTCAAAATAGCTTAGAACCATCAAATCTCTACTTTATACATGAATTTGAACAATTAAAGTCATTAAGAAACATAATTACTAACATTAGGGTTTCAAGGCCCATTAAAGCAAATTCATGTAAAGGGTACCCTAAATTAATCCAATTACGTGTAAAGTTCATCCTTTTTTATCTTAATGTATCTTTTTATAATTAACAAATTAATATCAACTTTAATCATCCATATAATCCTTCTCAATACATTAATCATCTCAAATTAGAGTTTCTTAATCATTAATGCATTAAAGTTGATAACGTCCACTACTTTTCGTATTATAAGATGAATTAGCTTCTAAATCTATTTTTAATGGATTCCTCACATTTTTCTGATCAAAATTGATACATTATACGTACCAATCCAAGCTACCATTAATTAGATATGATTTTTGCAATAAATTACTTACTTGGACCAATGGGATGCTGACACGTTAGCAATCCCCATTCAACACGTCGCCCAGTCGATAACATAACCAAGTTATGTTATTGTCCTCACGTAAGTTGTTGGTTCTTCAACACATAGAGGGGGAAAACGGTCCAAAGCCACCTGACCTCCTTCCTCCTCGTGTAACCCTAGCATTGTCGGCTGCAACAGCTTGGGGGAGGGTCTCTTCCTTCCTACTTTGGAACTTAGGGCACCCGCGATGGCCCCATTGCTTCCGCCACCCTCTGCTGCACCTGTGGAGGCCCCCAGTTGCGGTTGAGGTGGCTGGAGTCGAACTCGCCAACCTGTAACCTACGGCCGACCATGCAGCCATGTTGCTGCTACTGCATAAGGATTAGGATGAAGGGATGGCCACCGAGCATCCCCTTGGTGTCGTGGGAGTAGCACGCCTCCATCGCACCTCCTCCACGACCCCTTGTTGCTCCAGGGTTCGAACTAACATCTTCGCTAGGGTTTGCATGCAAATAAGAAGGAGGAGAGGGAGAGGGATACATGGAACTCTCTTGAACTCTAACCAAAGGTACTACCCCTTATATAGGGGAGGGTATCAGTGCCCTAAGATGTTCATCCATGAGGAAACAAGTCCATCTCCCAAAATGAAACTTATTCCTTCATTGAGAAGCAATCTTCTCCCTCTTAATTATCTTCTTAATAAACTATATTCATTGGATATTTAGGAATTCAAAACTCATCTCTCTTATTCTCTTTATGCTTGACTTTTAATCCATTAGCACAAAATTCTACTCTCTTAAAGCAAATGATAATTCTTTTTTATAATATCAAAAAGTCATTAATTATGTAGCACATTTTTCTCATATTTTGTATTATTTGCATTTTCTCTTTCTTCTTCTTTGTTGGGACTCCTTGAACCCCAAGAGATACTAATATTTTGAAATTCCCTTTTAAGGATACTTATTATCCTTCTAGATGCATCTATATCCATTATTTCTCATTATCTTATTTATTTATTAAAAGATTTTTTTCAAGGATTTCTCTTTATCCTTTATTCCCTTTTTCCTCTCTTCCTATTTCTTCTATAAGAAATCATATAGAAACAAAATTTACTTAATTGTGGCCATTAATTCCACTTTCTAGGGGTTTCTATGTATTTCTCATAATTACTTTGCTTAATATCTATTATCTTGTATCTTGTCCTTTTATTTGGACTTTTCTTCTTTTCTTCTCTTTTATATCCATTAATGGATTAATCTAATAATAGGAATCACAAAATTCCTATCCAAAGGGATATTTGCAAAGAAATCCATCTTTTGAAGTAAAGCATACAACCTTTTCAATTAAGTCCATTTCACAAAATATTTATAATTCAATTATGAAAACATATACAAAATTGAGGTTGTAGCAATGTATGTGCCAAGTTGACAAGTATTCGATTTATTTAAATCTGCCTGCAAGTACATTATGTTGATTTCTCAATAAATTACATTGTTTGAGCATATTGCACTGCCAAGTTAGAAATGATACACATGTTGTATTTATAAGTTTCAGATAAATAGACTCGGTACCATAGAGATACCAAAGTCAAGAATAAGTAAGAGAGAGATGAAATGTAGTAAGAGCTTTTCTAGAATAATAAAATAATAGATTTAAGGGCCCTGACACCATAGAATCTCTATGTGAGGTCTGGGCCTTAGGGATGAAATGACATACCCTGGCGGTGCGTCCAGTATACGGGGGTCAAAACGCACCCACAGAGCGTGTGAGGAGACGAAGCCCTTGAGGAAGTCTCCTGAGAAAAGATAGGTTACCCAACATGAACTGGAAGTGCCAGTGGTAACCCAGAGCTATCCACAGAGCGTACTAAGATGAGGCCCACAGAGCATCTCAGACTCTCCGCATGTGTGCTCAGGTTAGAGGAGGAGTCCAATTTATGGCACTATAGGAGTGTCGAGGCCAAAGAGCCAGTTTTCCTATTGCAGACCAGGAGAGTAGTCAGACTTAGCTATCCCAGGGTGTCGGTTAAGTCTTGTACGGTGGGATCGTAGTTCACTACGAGTCTTCATATGTAGAGTACACTGCATATGATCAAGGCATAAGATAAAATATATTCATATAAGTTCACAGAGTTTCTTATAAGTTAAAGAGTTAAGAAAGATTTGAGTTAGTTTCACAGTAGTTGTTCTTTAAATGAAATGTTGATGATCATTGTTATTTAATTGTAACCACAGCTTGCAGCATTTGTTATCTTAATGAAATGTTTACATCTCTTGTCATTTAAATTATATTTCTTAGATCTGCTCAGTATAGTATTATCTTATATTTTATTCCAATTAATAAACATAAAATGAGTTATCTGTGATGGTTGGGTGAAATTCTATTCACTGAGCCAGTAGCTCACCAACCTACTGAAATATTTTTCAGGTCAACGTCAGGACGAGGAAGCAGAAGGTGCATATCACCCAAGTTCTTAGAAGATAGTACGTAGTTAGATAGAGGTCTCTTAGTCCTTTCCCCTCGGTCTTTGGGTATGTGGTGTGGTAGAGAGAGAATATAATATAATATGTAGTTTAAAATTCAGCTATCTGTTGTGTTTTACTTTTTGCATGAACAATGTAATATGTCGTGTAAGTTTGGTTTTCTTCCAAGTAAGGTAAATAGTAAGTTGCTTCCGCAGTTTAGTAAGATTTGGTGTTATTCAAGTTATAAGACTTTATTTAAGTTAATTCTAAGTGATTAAGAAAAGATCTTGTTAAGGGTGTTTTACTGAGGGTGACTCACCGGTCTCCGGGGTCATTAGAGATGGCACGGGGATCGGGTCATCACAAAAACTTACTCCCATTTTCAAAAATACAATTTGAATACTCCATTTGTACCATAGAATTCCCCTTAGTATATCTACCATTATATGTGAGTGACCAAAACTCAATTGATCATAGTTCAGCACAAGTATGTTTGGTTTACATTTTATAATGCCAAGTATTTTCATCTTACAATCCATTCATGATAAGTGTGGGGGAATTCTATCAAAATGACCATGGTCTTAACATAAACTTGCTTACATAGTGTAGTAAAATGGAGAGTTTTAGGAAGCTGACAACAGCCTACCATTTAACTCTTCTATTTTGATCTTAGCATGGAATACACATAGCTCTCACACTAAGTTGGTGTACCACATGTAACTAAAATCACATGGAGCACCTAGAATTAATATTCTTTGTGAACATCTTAGTAGCCTAGTTGTGAGGTGTGGTAGAGTGTATTTTGGACTACGCTTTTGAAACTTTTAGATTCTAGTATTAATACTTTGCCGAATATCTTATATGGTGGGACGCACGTGCAATCCAACACCACAAAATGATGATTTCTGCATGGCAGGAAGGTGATAATCGGATATAGTGGCATGAAGCAAAATAGACCAAACAAGTACTAATGAAGAAAATTACCTTAACACGATAGTGAATGTACTCAGAAGTTTATTCTTCATACATATTAACTGGCCAGACTGTTATCAGTAATATATTATTCTGTTCATTGTCTTATGATTGCCCACTTTGATTATAATATAATGTCTCCTGCACTATTATCTTTTGTGTGGATTTTTCACTCACTGACAACTAAATTCTCTAGGGATCTACATATTGGGTAAGTAAAGTAGTGCTTGGAGCATATTAGTCTTTCCATATGCAAAGAGGAGACTAGTGAAAATAATGGGTATGCGGTCGCGTGCAATTACGTACTAGGTCCCAAGTTTTCTATGAGTGTGCGTTCCTCACGTGTATTTGGGTTTTACTGGCTGCACTGTGTTTAGGTTGTATGATTGCATGTAGTGAAATAGCATTTTGTTGCATTTTCAGTGTCTGACAGTCTTCTTTCAATGTTGTATGTACTTTCCTATAGAATAATAGTTCCCTGAAATTAGTATATCCTCTTGATAAGTGTTAACCAATTAGATTTGCATATTTAATTGTTTTCCATTAACAATTATATAATGGTTGTGAGCTATACGTCTGATATGGATAGGCAAATTTCATTGATGTTAATTTGAAGCGTGGTTTGCCAAAAAAAAAATCGTTTGTGTTTTGGGGTATTGGATACTAGATTAGCCCACTTGTAGGCGACTCAAAAGTGTAACCCTAAACCAACCAACCTCGTTGGTCCCAGCATGAGGGATAAACGATTCTTATAGGGATGTCTCAGTTGGATCGTCATATTAGCATTATTATAACTCGTACTTGAAGTTGTCATTGCTAGCTGTAACATTGACAACTAGGCTAGTTTGATTGGGTGTAGTGGGGGACCGGGGATGCAGTTGTGTGAGTTAATCAATGTAAAAATGAACACCAAACACGCACTTTGTCATCCGATTCCACCTACCAAGCAGGTAAAGCTAGTCTAATAGATTGATGGTGATGTCAATGCCTTCGGCTGAGACTATGACTGCTAGCTGATGCACTTGGCTTAATTCCAAGGTGTGGAGTCCCATTTGTCCTTGCTCAAGAGCGCAAGGATCCTTGGAGGAGTGCCTCTACGAGATCACTGTTTATAGGTCAAGATGACAACGTCCCAACTAGCAATCACAAGTTGGAACCACAAGTTCGACTCAAGCTTTAAATTGGAAACAATATCTAGAAACATTAATCCCTCTCCATATTCATAGTTAGATCCACGTTACCAAGTAAGATTCACAAAATCTCAATCCAAGCCAAATCCATTAGTGGGCACTGGGCAGATTCTTATCCTTTCCAATCGAAATAATTCAAGGACGCCTCTCATGAACCAGTCAAACATCGACCATCAACTCATCTCCACCATATCCACACCACATCCTTTCCATTGTTTGCCTTCTTCAAGATTCCTGCCATGCAATCATGCAATCTACACCTCTGTGAAAGATTCAAAGCTTAGTAATGGAATGAAGAACGCAAATCTAGCTCGGCAGTGAGTTCATATGGCGTGCATAGATGATGGTTTTTGACAATGTGTTCAGTAGCTTGCACAAGGAGATGCACATCTGAATGACTGCAAACGTTGGTACAAGCCGAACAGGCAGCAGCAGGGGCACAAAGACGAGCAAGGTACATTAAGCACGTCGGGCTGATATATTCATGAGACGGACGTACTCTGCATGAATGGGTTTGTTTGGATAAGGCCAAACAAGATTTAAATTGAATAGAGACAAACAGAAAAGAAAGCACGCAAAGGGACCCCTCTCTCCCACCACAAATTTGGGTCATGTCTTGGGACAACAATACCACATCCATACACCGCCCGTGACGACGGAAATCGCTAAATCTTGCACCCTGCAGCTGACGTACAATCCCCCCCCCCCCCCACCCATCCTCCGACCCACAGCAACCGGCGGCATTGATGCGGATACGTGCTTTCCGGCGTACAAGACAATCTCCAGATAGGATCGTAACCCCCACGTTTGCCATACACAGGGGGCTCGCAAGTGCTCCAACTACATGCGGCAGCAGGTACAGTGACAAATCAGAGCAGAGAGAGGAGAGCGGGGCTGCTGGCGCTCTTCCCTAAGGCAACTACCGTGTTTATTGACGGTGAAGGAGTTGTCTGGTGTCTTACTCAGACAGGATACCATGGCAACATGCAAGAGAGATAAGATGGTCCGGTCTGGCCGCGGTCACTCTGCTCGGGGCCGGAGATCCCACAGCTCTTCTGTACTGCCCTGCGCTGCGCTGTGCTGTGCTGTGATGCAATCTACTAGACGGTTGTTGAGAAAATTTACTGTTGAAGGGGCCTGCATGTTGGGACCTCTTCTGTTCTGTTGGTAGTCACTCGTAATATCACGCTGCATCGCCGGCGCTTGCGGCCTTGATACCACGAATGGACTGCCACCAAGGCTGGCAGACGATAAGCAAAGATTGCCCATGAAAGCTCACGTTGCGACCGGTAGATTTATCAGTTTTGGGGTTGCTATGAGCATTTACTCCAGCTACCCCTAGGAGTAACCCATCCTGACTTCTTAGAAACCTGGTTGCAGAAGTGACCGACTGAACGCCGATGTATCGGGCCAATCCAGCGTCGCGCCAGGTAAATCTATACAGGATATGGTGTAGAGAGATGGAGGCAACTCTAGAACAGGGTTTTGGATGGAGGATAATCTTGGTTCAGTTTGTCTTCAGATTCGCCTGCGTGGACGAGACACATCATGGGGTGGATCCCGGATCTATGTATAGGGCTCTCAGATACGCAACTACTATGTCAAATCAAGGAAAAGACTATTGGGATAAGAAATACCATTATCGCATGGAATATTGCTACGCAAACCATCGCAAGAAGCTAAGTGGAATACCTATTGATTTGAGAGGATTAAAAGTTGTTACAACCAAAGCCGTTTAACTTTGGTACGAATTCCATTTAGGACTGGTATGCAGCATTCCAGGTATGCAAGAGTTTCAGTCCTAACGGGATGTTTTCTCATAACATCTTGAGCTCTTTTCTGACCGTCCAATTTATTATATTTTCATTTAGCAGTTGGAAGGACGTGAGGGTATTTTTTTGTACTTTTTGGTTGTAATTATGCGCCCAATTTGAGAGATAAATGGAATGTCTGGACTATGTAAGGAGAAGTTCATCCGTTTTATATCTTTGAGTTTAACTCCTCCACATTCTTATGCAAACCTCAAATTTTTAGCTCAAAAGCTTCCTGCGATTAGTGCAATATTTTCAATATGCAACCTAACGCTTTTAGTTTCATCTCTGAAATTCTCTACGCAACATGTTAGTCAGCGACTGGACAAGAAATCAAATTTGACCATTTGACCAAACCGAATCAAACCAAACCGTCTCGTTAAGTATAATCTAGATGAGTATTGTGGTCAAGTTTTGTTTGAAAAGTGTTTAGACCATTCTTAACTACTCTAGTCATAATATGGGCAATTGGTCAACCGTTCTGACCAAAGTTGTCCAACTCGATATATATTTATATTTGTGTGTTTATATGTATACTCAAGTAAATTGATCTAGTCATGATTTATTTATGTATATACAATATTTCAAATTATCTTTAAAAAAATTATTAATAGTGTTGAGAATGAGTTTTATATTAATGTTGTTGTATATATATACAATCTTTGTAAAGAATCTAACATGAATAAATTGCATGTAATATGCAGAACATTCCATCTAGCATTTTGAATATAATATCTAGTTCATTTTATTAAAAGTATAATTTTTAGTGAAGAGAATCAATGACTTGACATCAAAACTTAATCATAGTATTGTGGAACTTCTTTTTATCTTAATTTAAGTGTGTGGCTAGTAAATATCATGTAGCAGTGATTTTAAATCAAACTTGACCACATTTTAGCGGTCAAGTTAAGTTTGATCTAGACCCTTTAGCAATCAAGTTTGGTCTAAAAAAAATTTGACCAGTATATGTTGTCTGGTCTATTATTTTTCAAACCAGACTTCATCAGACCACGCCCGCCCCTAGAGCCAAGACTACCTTTGTAACTCACTCAGTTGAATTTCATGTATCCTCGAACAACACACTAGTTTGGTTTGATAGGTTGTTGTAAGACCCCTAATCTTATTTTATATATAAATATAATTATTAAGACCCCTAATCTTATTTTATATATAAATATAATTATTTCTCTTAATCGGGTGGTTAGTTTCAAAATTAAACTTTGAGTTATAATTTTATAATGCTATGTTTAAAATTTGGGCCAATCCTAACTTTGTTTGCTCAAATTTCCTAATTTTATGTAATTTGTAGAGTTATGTGCAATTTGCTCATTTCTAAATATCTAAAATAATTGTAACACATACATATTTTTTTATAGGTTGTTTCTAACAATCTTTTAAAATTTCATCTCTATTGATGCTTTTGAACTTTGTTACATTGGTATGTACCATTTTCTTATAAATATTAATATAGTTGATAGTAAATGTCGTATGTTTTGGTCAAATTGATACTTAATAGACTTACTGACCAATGAAATCTGTTATTTCATAGGAGGTCAGTTTATTTGATAACGGTTGATGAGCAAGAGGCACTTGGGATACACGACAGCATTAGCTTTTCTAGTAATGATGATTAGATCAGTTGTTTTGCATTTTACAAGCTCTGATGTCGGGGTTCCGAAATTCCGTTCCTATATATGTGGGGCGTATTTTTTCTACTCACGAGGGAAGGCCGACGAACATTCAGATTAACATCTTCACTCCCATCGAACCGACGGCACTTAAGGATAACCCGACAAAGTAAGAATTCACGGAAAAATTCTAGCCAGAGTTACTCACCGCTGGTCTATCCGGAAGTTGAAAAAACAAAACGCGAGATTTAATGCATGACACAATCCTTCACTTGGCAGCAAGATTGTTTATATTATTGCTCATGCAAATCTCATGTAAAGAGTCGATATTCTATTAATTTCTCAATTTCTACTCGTCCAGATTTTTTCTTAAATATGCACGTACTGTACATACATTTGTTGATATTTTTTATTTGTAATTTATTTCACACTGTACAAAACTACATACAAGAAGTATAGTACTAATAATATCATTGTGTAAAAATACAATATGAACAGTCACATTTCGTACAAAAATCTTTGATTCCACTTTGAGTATAATACATGCCATAGTACAACACGTACAATACATGATGTAGTATGAGACATATGGTACTAGACGTACAGTACGAGACGCACAGTATGGAAACGTACAGTATGAGACATACATAATATACAATACTAGATGTATAGTATCAGAAAAGCTGGAATCAGGTACAATTCGTTCCAGAGAGTGCCTTGGTTGTGGACTGACTGGGCGAAGGCACATATGTGGCGAAGAATGCGGTCAGCGGAGATGTTATGGTGGAGTTTGGTGAGGGAGAAGGAAAAATACAAAGGAAGCTGGAACCATGTACAATACTTGGACAGCGCACTACGGTGAAGTGGTTTCTCTTGTTGCTGTGAATCAGACGTAAAGAATTATCGTGGTTCTTATTGCACTAACAAACTCACCCAAGGCTGAAATCTCTGAGTTTTTTTACCAAAACCTCGTGCAATAATATCACCCGTAAGTGGACGGGTCTTATCGCAATATAGTTGAGGATTGAATCCCAAGGGACAGCGTTTTTAAGAATATTGCTAGTCGAATCTAGCTCAACTAAGACTAATATTTAGAACAAAGGTTGGTTTGAGTTTAATTAAACTAATTGCAAGAAAGTAAAGAGCAGGATTAAAATTTGATAAAAGATCAATGGTGGGAATCACTGGGATGGACCCAGGTTACACCACCGCTACACATGCAAACATATCCAAACACGCACATCCAGGCTAGATATAACCATCCAAGTGGAGTTGTTGCAAACCCTCCATACGGACGTTAGGTTCGCGTAAGCATCTCCTTAGGCATCAGATGTCTCATCGTCATCCAGATCATACACTAACGGATCCAAAGATACAGATATCCAACTGAAGTTGTGGGGCCCCCATACGGGCGTTAGGCACATAGAAGCGTCACCATGGGCTAGATGTCTCGTCCCCTCACGGATCACACACTTACTACTTTAGGGAATCCCTTCAGGAGTTCTCGTCAGGGAGTCAACCGCGTTAATCGATATTCAAAACCTACGTATTGAAGTTCTCACAACATAGGAAATAAAAGATCATGCAAGGCAGGTGATCAATCCACAAAGCATGCATTAAACGATTAACAACGAATCAGAGAGTTATATACAAGCCATGGAATGTTTAATAAATAGAATGTAAGCATGGGCAACGGGGCTAGTCTCTGCACCCCAGTGAAAGGAAACTACTCGCTCATGGTGAGAGAAACAAAAAGAATAAGACAGAGGGAAGATTCTACCATGGTCATGGTGAAGAAGATGACCGTAGCTCGATGGAGAGATGGTCTTCTATACAACGTCTGGACAGATATGGACGAGGAGGGAAGAATACCACACTAGACGGGGCAGATCTTCTTTCTCCACCTTCCTTCTCTTCTCGTGCTCCTTGCTCGCAGTAGGAGGAGGAGCTCGTGGCAGCGGTGGCGTAGACGGATGCACAGATTTGCGGTTTCCACCACAGATCTAGATGAGCAGAGAGGTTGGTTGTGCAAGAACGTCACAGAGGTTGGCTCTTGGATGTGGAGACCGTACTCCCTAGGTTGGGCACAGAGCGGAAGCCTAGCAGCGTCTGGAGTCGATGCCCTGACAAGACAGGTGGGTGACCTATTTAAAGGTGCAGTCCACCGACTTAACTCTGTGATCGAGGTACTGGCCGTGGCCGAGGTTGTATACTACGACCGCGGTCCTTCTTTGCTTGTCCACGATCGCGGTGGTGTTACCGGTCGCGGTCACAGTGAGCATTGATCGCGGTCGCGGTCAGCATGGATTGTGGTCCCTATGCAGGTCGAGGTGTATGCGTCTTCTAGCACCGCGGTCGCAGTCCATGTAGGTCGCGATGTCTCCTTTGGGACCGCGGTCGTGGTCTATGTAGGTCGTGATCCTCCTTTAAGATCGCGGTCGCGGTCCTTCTTTGCTTGGCCGCGGTCACGATCATCATGAATCAAACACACCCCCGCGAGGGGGGGAGTGACCGGCCTAAATCGCACGTCCAAAAGGGCCGGATTTGAAGTAGTCGGACTTTTAAATTACCTGACTCTTAGCCCCCCGCAACGATGATGGGGTCTGAAGTAGCAATCAGGGTCGAACCACAGGGACAAGGGTGGTAGTGTCAAGAACACGGAATCGAAACTCTACACTTCGGTAAGGGTAAGGTGAGGATAAAGTTCTTGAAGGGAATAACAGGCGAAGATCGATAAAATAAAAGAACACTATCTCCAACTGGAGTTACAAGGAAAATTAAGATTTTTGGCATTTATCAGTTTTTAGGGTTTTAGCGCAACAGAACCAGAGGAGAAAACACTATTGCCTTGGTAAGGAACGAAGGAGGAAAACTTCGGTATAACAAGTGGCAGCAGGAACATCTTGTACCCCTTCTCTCAAAGAGGGTACCTCTAACTAAGCACCAACACCCTCTCTCGAGGTTGCTAGACTTGGGTTAGAGTGGAAAGATTACTAAAGCAACTCCGATCCTGGGTACTCTCGTACTCCCGGATCGGACCAAACACTAGAGCCACAACACCTCTCTCGAGGGAGTTACAGCGGGAAACACGATTCGATAGCTAGTCAAAACATGATCCAAGCATACAAGCTAGAGTTCAGATGCTAAGCAAAGTAATCATCCAACAAAAAGGAACCAAACATAAAGCAACAGACATTTCAAACTCATCTAATTCCATTAGCATAATCATTATATAAAAGAGGTTTGGTTACGTTGCGTAAATAAAGAAAGCAAATGACTAAAAAAGGAAAGATAAGTATCGCCTCCTTGATTTAGGAGATCAACAAGCAACAGCAGATCCCTAAGGTCCCTCTAGCCCGATACCGGGCGGAAGCCTTGCCTGATATGCCTATGTCAGGTGGCGTCCCCTATCGGGCGACACGACGTGACGGGCAGTCGCATCGATCAAAGCGCTCCTGCCCAATACAGTCGTGTCGGGATTCCACCCTCTCAGGCGACAAACTGTGACGGTCGATTCATATCGGGCTCGGTATCGTGTCAGGCTAGAGACCACATAGAGTATCGGGTCCCTCATATTGGGTGGCCTTTCTGGTCTATATCGGGGCTGCTGCGGTGACCGGGACGGATTCTAAGTGAACCATTCCCGCCCTCTCGGGTCGGGGAAGTGCCCACCTAGTATTGCCTGGTACACCTCTGGGACGTGACACGCTAGCTCCAGGTACTTTCCAAAGTTAGCTTTCGCAAGATTCTGACCCGTCCCATCGAGGTCTTGTAGCTGCTATTTATAGGCAGCGGTTGGAAGAAGTTGCGGTTCTCCGGGCGCCAATTGTCCTCCATCGGCTCTATTAGCGCAGCTTCAGGGATGCTCAATGTGTGTGTCACCCGACACAATGGGTGGCGGGAAGCAAGCATATCGGGTATCGTGATGGGTGGGTGCCTGCAAGTGGGCAGCTTGTATCGTGTGACACACTTCATTAGTCATGGCGAGTACAGCTCCCTGTCGGGTATGTGGCGTGTCGCCCGTCAGAGCCTTCTTGTGCGGCACACCTGTGTCATGTAGCATCTGTATCGGGCTGATGTATGGCAGGGAGTGAGTGTGTCGGCTGACTGGTGGGAGGGCCGATGTAGGTAGAACATGTTCATGGGCCGGGACGGGCCTTTTGCTTAATTTTGAGTGGAAAAATGAGGAAAACCCTACAAAAGATGATAAAAATGAGATAAGAGTGTAGTGTGGCTTGTTTATTCAAAAACATGACAAAAAGGAGAGGAAAACAGTTTAAAAGGGAAGATTTGATAACGAAATATGGGCCATAAACATCACAAAATTTGCTGTTATCAACTCCCCCAAACTTAGCATTTTGATTGTCCTCAATCAATCTTTAAAACTTTGTTTGTGATACTTCTTCTTAACTGGTGTAATCTTTAGACAAAGGGTTTGAGCGAGTATTCAGATGTCTTACAGAGAATACTGCCCGACTATGAACAACAGACTACTTTTCCTGCCTTATTTGAGCAAAAAAAATTCCACAGCTTCGGCGAGACTTGGGTGTACGATTCCGAAGTTAGTTTTTACACCAAACAGCTTTTGGGAATAGAACGTTGTGTGTTTGGATAGGCTTAAGGGTTTTTGGGTTTTTCTTGTTTCCCATCAGTCCATCCAGGTACGGGTCCGTTAGCGGGCGAGTGGTCCCTGCAGTCCAAGCCAGTTGGCTTTAGAGCAGTGATTTCACATCCTACGTACCACTGCCCCAGATCTTCCATGCCTAAAGATGGGTACTTTTGGAAAACAAGTGTGTGTATATATATATATATTTTTGTTTGGCACAACTCTCATACTTTTATTCACTCTCATAAGGTTGTTCTCTCTTTTCGAGATTTTATTGGGTAAGGGAAAACAAGAGAAATTTTTGCTGTCTGGACAGCTTTTTCCTTCTGCATACACGTCTCTTAACTATCCGAGATTATTTTTGAAATTTTTGGCGTGGAAAGTCATAGTCTTTTTTTGTTTGAGGTTGCATTTTCAAAAAGACATAGCAAAACCTGCACCTCTTTGGACATAGATAAAGCAAACTGGAAAGAAGTCGTATCAAGTTTTTACTATGAAGTGTCTTTGTACATATGTATAGAAACAAAATAAGTAAAATTTTGTATGAGGCATGTATATGTATATGTACACATGTTATATAAAAGGAACATAGAGAACAAAAAGGGGTGAAGTTCAAAAGACTTTTAGTACATCCCTCACTGGTACATAGAATCCCCCCTAAACTTACTCCACACTCTGTCCCAAAGTTGTGAAGTAGATCAAGTAGGGTAATGTTTACTCATTGAGGGTTAGCTGGTGAGTGCGCCTTTGCCAGATAGAAGCTCCCACACATATTCTCCACGTTTGCTGTGGTAGTCGATGTGGTGGAGTTGGTCAGGCGTCTCTTTATTTGATATCCATTCCAGCATGAAGATGTCGCAGTCGTTGGATAAAGGAATTTGTTGTGGACTACGGTGGCAAAACTGAAGCTCATGCCATTTTCTAGCTACTGTCTCTAGGAATGGTTGTATCAGCACTGCCACCTCATCGTAGTATTTTCGTACTAAGCACTCGAGGGGTGTCAACGCTGTCGATGTACACTGTACCGGATGATCTTTGTTGTTGTCCGAGCTGTTGTAGAAGATTCCTACTCGTTGTCGAGTGTACATCGTCTGGAGTGTCCAGTGGTTGTAGTGCAGGATAGGTAGGAAGATGATGCATGAAACTCTGCACTGCAACTCTGCCAGAAAGGACTGCTTCGCTCCTGATTCATCGGCTAGGCAGATGTCGTTGAACAACATTGGATGGGTGATGTATGCGTGTTCAAACTTTTTCTGTATTATCTGGATGTAGGCGGCCGCCACTGATATTGCCAGACATCCTCCTTCTTTTACCATGTCCCTCAAATTGTCAACTGGGACTATGACACTGCCTGCCTCATAAATGACGTCTGCGGGGGTAGAGTCGGCTAACTTCAGAAGAACTTCATTGACATGTTCCTGTGTGAGTGTAGAACACGAGAAATGGTCGAAGTTGTTGATCGTTTTTCTGAAGTGTCGGGCGAAGTGGGGTCTTCAATTCCGCATACTTCTCGTAGAATTTCTAACCGCTTTCCCGCCCCGTAGGCATCTGCTTCTATCTCGGCTTCTACTTCTTGAGTGTTGTTGGGTTGTGATGATTCGTCTTCTTTGTCACTATCCAGCAGCTTGTCTGGTACCCCTGCGTCTTGGAAGTAACGCTTGTCTTTGATCAGCAGTAGAGAGTAGGTGCTCCTGAGTTGAAAGAAGTCTTGGCCCTGGAGGTGCCTTATATTTCCAAATATGTTAAGCAGCTCCATGGCGCGCAAGATGACAAGTGTGCTATTCCCACTTCTTGATTCTTCTTGGACGGGGAAGTCTCTGATAGAGAAGAAGTTCCAAACGTTGTTGTGACGTTGGACTCCCTGTTTAATAGCTCGGATAAGATGCATTGGTAGAAGCCTGAGATGTTTATCTTCTAGGCGACTGAAGATAAGTCCTGAGCGTGGCACCTCCTCGTGGCAACAGTTGAACAGCTGGACATCATGGTTCCGGAGGTCTACAACGCATAGGAACCAGTTGTTGCGGTGCTTGTATGGGGCCAACACGAGGTTCATGTTGTGTTCTTCAATATGTTGTAGCATGTTGGCCACCGCAATGGAGTCTGATACTCCCATCATCAATTTTCTCGCCAAGGTCGGGGTGGCATTGTATATCATTTGCCGACCTGTCCTGGTGCTGATGTTCTCGATGATTGCACCCTCCAGGACCCTGAACAGTTTTTTCCCAACGACGGCTGGTAAGCAGAATAAGCTTCTAAGCATTCTCCATTGTACTAAAAATTAGTTGTAGCTCCATATTTCTTCCTCTTCGTCAGCATGCAACCTCAGGACCTTATTCAACAGCTTCTGGTCCCTGATCGTCAGGTATTTGATGGCCCTTCTTTCGAAGTTTGCCATCTCAAAAGAATGTATCTCTGACGGCGCAGCGAATTCATCTTCCGTCGAGCTTTTTCCTCTGGGGGGTGTCTTTGGTTGGCAGCTTCAATGTCCCCCCCATCTCCCTCTGACTCATTAGAAGAATCCTCCCCGATGTTGACTGATTCATCATTATCTTCTGCTTCATCAAGGGAGGCAGAGGGAGCAAAGTTATCAATGCCTCGGGATCTCTCCTGTCCTGCTGGAGACCTGTCGGCAGACTTGTGTGCCGTCTCTTTGTCGGGCATTGTAGAAGGCCCGTTCGAAGAAGACGACGCACCAGAAGTGGAGGGTGCGGATGAGGAGGGTGCAGAGCTTGAGCCTAGGGGCGACGGAGACCTTCTCGGCTGCCTTGGGCGTGGATGGTCGTCCCCCCTGTTCAGCCTCTCCTCAATCGTGTCAAGGCACTGGAGGTCCTGCTGTAGTGAGGCGTTGAGTGCTTCAAGTTGGCCGCGAAGGCCAACTATAGTCAGCAGTTGCCACTCCTGGCTATTCAGCCTCTGCTAGAAGATAGAAAATTTGTGGGTTAGTGAAGTAAAAGTAGCCGAGTGGCTTTCTGTTACCTCATGCAAGTTATCGAGTTCATGCCCCAGCATCTGTTTGAGCGACGGAGGGGCTCATGTAGATCTCCCTCTTGTCCTCATGACACTCCTTCCGCGTGAAGATCTACCCGACGAGTGTGCAGCCTCACTCGGGGTAGTGTCAATCTTGACTGTTCGCAAGGTAGCTGCTTCTGGGCGAGGCGTCAGCACTTGCGCGGCTAACTCTGTCTCTCTGTTTTTGGTGACTTCCTCTTCAGCTGCCATAGGAGACACCGGCGGCGGTGTTAGCATAGGGTGTGTAGCTCTGAGCTCCATCTCGAGGATCTCGGCGAATGCCCCATTACTAGCGCCCGACTGTGCTTCTTCATCCGCCACTAAGGGCACCACAGAAGACTCTGGAGCTGTGACTGTCTCTTCCGCGGCAGCTTCCATCGGGGCCAGTGTGGTTGTCTCAGCCCTGGTTGCCTCGGTGACCTCCACAATCACCGATACTTCTTCTTCAGCCATGACAGATGTTGTCGTGATTGCGGCTGGTATGGCAGGAGCGACGAAAGCTTTATTAATTGTTGCTGTCGGCGGCTCTGGAGCAATGGGTGGCTCGGCAAGAGTTGTGGAAGATTTGTCCTGCCGAGTGTTGAGAGGAATTGGTTCTCCTCTTGCAACCGCCCTCTTTTGTATACTGGTGGTGGCGGTGTAAGCGGATTCGACTGCCACCACTTCAATCTCTATAGTGGTGAAGACCAGCTTTTCTGCGTCGTAGTTGGCACAGCTAGGAAGAAGAAGGAGGGTGTTTGTTCTCGCAAATTTGTAGAAATAGCTTTGCCCCTCCTTCTTGATGATGTTGGCCCTCATGAGGAACTTGAGGTCGATCTTCTCATCACCCCTGTTCCTCGAAAGACTGTGTGGTTCCCTTGGGTACCCTAATCCGACCGCAATCATATTGATGATGCCACCCATGCAGTACTCCTTGGTGGCATCTTTTATGGGGTGCAACCTAGTCAGCAAGAAGCGTCCCAGGTTGACCACCTTTCCCTCCATCATGTGTCACATGAGATGGAGTTCTTCGGTGTAGATGTTGCTTGATTCATTCTTGCTGAAGAGCAGGCATGCCACAAACTTGTGCACTATTCTCCAGAAGTAGGAGTGCACCGCTGCCACCTTACTTCCCGGCTTGAATGATGACTCGCCGGTCAGCTTTCTCCAGAGCTCCACGGGGTTGAACCCGTCTCCTTCAGTGATCCTTACACCGTTGTTAAGTAGTTCCTTCTCTGCCTCACTGCAAGAGAAGATCTCATTGAGCAGCTTCTCAGATATGACGTGCTCGACATTGTATAGCCACCCCTGTAGTCTGTCTACTCCGCCATATTCTTTGATTTCCTCAAGTTTATTCTGCACCCAGTGGAGAGATGACATGAAATCCCTGGTGAGTTCATTGTAGGAGGCGGAGTGGCTGAAGCAGATCTTCCTTAGTCCTGCTACAGCTAGGACATTTTCCAGCATGTCGAAAATGCCTAGTTGAAGGACGGACGACTGGTGGCAGAATCTGCTCAGCCTGTAAATTTTTGTTGCCAGTTCTGAGTATCGATGCTCGTGCTCGATATCTCTGGGCACGAACCTATCTGGTGTGTGGTCCATAGGTTATGTCGTTGTGGTTGAAACTGTTGTTGGGGCCATTACTTCTTCCGTCCTTGGTCTCTTTTCGACCGTCAATGGCCCAGCTGCCTCAGGGTTTGGGCATTTTTGCCCAACTGTCGTAGCTCCTGTTGTGGCCTCGGTGTCGATCCTTCGAACGTGTTCGTCAACTTGAATGACGGTTTGCTTGGTACGGGCCATTTCTGTTATCATAAGACAAGTTTATTAAGCATTTAAATGTTTCACCTTACCCAGTATCAGGTAAGGTATAAACGTAAAGTCGATATCATCGCCTAAAAGAAAACGCATCGCATGATAATAAAAGTTCAGCCGATACAAGAGCTACCCGACACCACCGTATTGGGCTTCAAAACTGAGCAATATGATGCGCGCCCGATACGCCTGTATTGGGCGATACGACGACCAGCTCAAAATCATCATAGGTTCATCATAAGACATCGGGCATCATCGTGAACAGATTTAATGCCCGATACGATCATCCTGAAAAAGGGTGTCGCCCGTCAGGAGAAACAAGCGAGGCGATACAAGACTGGGGGACACGGGAAAAATCGAACGTCATGGCTATTGCCCAATACGCCTATGGTTCTAAGTGTGCCGGGTGACATAGTTACGTGATGTGAAGTGCCCGATACGATGTCTCTGAAAGAAAAGGTGTCGCTCGACAACAAAAACATGCAAAGCGATATAAGGCTGGGCAACACGGGCATTGCTCGATATAAGGTATCGGGCAAGCGCGTGTTATAGATGTGTCGCGCGACACGCTTGAAAAGGTACGCTGCCGACACAAGTGTGTGTCGGGCAATACAAGGAAACCAACTAAAGTCGTAAGTCTGATACAAAAATGCACGACATGAGGTTCGTGTCGGGAAAGCCAAACGATATGGCTGTCAGGTTATACCTTTGTGATCTGAAGATAGCTTGCGTGACACGGGAGCGGAAGCTAGGTGGCTGATACTAGAGTGAAAAGAGAAATTATTGCACGATATGGGAGTAGGTGAGGAGTAAATGACGTTGCCCGATACAGTTAAACCTCAGCTACTATATATAGCAATCCAAGTCGGGGGTAAAATGGGTAAAACAGGGGCACGTGTCTGCCGAGGAGACAAATCATTCCCGAGATGGGCAGTAAAATAAGTCCCATCCATCAAATCAAGGGCTATTACTCATGCCACACGACACGAATGATCGCTGCTTGGTGTATCGCCCGACATGGCTTATTGCTGAGGTGCGATGCCCGATTCGACGTCGCCTGATATGGGCGTGCTCTGCGATGCGCTCGGGTTCTTACCCGATATCGATCAGGGAGTAATGCATCCTTGCCCGATACAAGCTCTTCGAACAAGATATTTGATGAAAAATAAAAAACAAAGCGAAAGAAAAAGCAATTGATGGGTAAAACATCATTGGCCTAAGGTGAAGTTCCCAGCCTCAGATAGCATTACTCATCAATGCTCATAAAACTGAGCGGTGGCCCATAAAACAGAAGAGTCATAGCATGTGACGCATGTGCTGACTCAGGCCTTATTACAATCATAATGTTCATAATGTTTTTCTTGCAGGAAAGGAAATAATGTCCTATTCTAAGAAAAGTAAAAGAAAAACTCAGGCTGCCTCTAGAGGAGCGATGTAGTTAGCGTCGTCAGCTCGATAGCTTCAGATCCTTTACTTTGTGCCTTCAGCTGTTTCCATATCCTCCAAGCTTATCTCTGTCCTTCTAATGAACGCTTCATCTTCATAGAACCTTTTTACTTTGTGCCTGTTCACTGGAAAAACTTTAGATGGATCATCTTTATCATACAGCTCCATCATTACTAATGGATATATCTTTGCTACGGTGAAGGGTCCATACCACCTTGTTTACAGCTTACCTGGAAAAAGATGAATAGAAGATTTAAATAATAAAACTTATCACCTTCACTCACATCCTTCTTCCTCAGGTGGGCATCATGCCACACCTTGGTCCTCTGCTTATAGATCCTTGCATTCTCGTAGGCATGTATTCTCAGCTCTTCGAGTTCCTATAACTGTATACATCTTTTCTCCCCTGCCTTTTCCAGATCCATATTCAGGAACTTAATCTCCCAAAGAGCCTTGTGTTCAACCTCTAAGGGTAGATGATAGGATTTCCCATAAATCAATTTGTAAGGTGTGGTTCCAATGGGTGCCTTATATGTTGTTCTGTAGGCCCAAAGGGCATCATCGAGCTTCATTGACCAATCTTTCCTCGTGCGACTAACATTCTTCTCTAAAATCTACTTGATCTGTCTATTCGAAACATCCACCTACCCAGAAGTTTGTGGGTAGTAGGGTGTAGCGACCTTGTGTTTAACCCCATACTTCCGTAGGAGTACTTCAAACTATTTTCCCCGAAATATGATCCACCATCGCTTAGCACAGTACGAGGTACTCCGAAGCGAGGGAAGATAGTCTTCTCAAACAACTTGATCACTGATTTGGAGTCGCAAGTTTGAGTGGCAACATCTTCCACCCATTTAGACACATAATCTACTCTGACTAAGATGTATTGATATCCTTTTAATGGGGGAAATGGACCCATGTAGTCAATTCCCCATACATCAAAAATCTCAACTTCGACCCAATCGGCCATAGGCATCTCATTTTTTCTTCCAATATTTCCTATCGATTGGCATTCTTTACAAACGTTTACATAATTTGCAGCATTCATGAACAAGGAGGGCCAGTAAAAACCCGATTGCATCACCTTGGTGGCGGTCCTTTCGCTCCCCAGGTGTCCTCCATATGGTGAGGCATGGCATTCTTTCAGAATGTTTGGAACTTCCTCTTCAGTGATACACCTTCTGTACAGGTTATCTGCGCATCTTCTAAAGAGAAGAGGATCATACTAGTAGTAGTTCTTTAAATCTAAAAAGAGTTTCTTCTTTTGATTGTACATTATATCAGGAGGCAACTCTCCGCAGGAAAGATAATTACAAATATCTACAAACCAAGGCAAATTCTCATCTTTGGTTTCAACCATCAACAAGGCTTCATCAGCATAGTTGCCGTTAATAGGCGGCTCCTTTTGGTCTTCGACTATGATCCTTCATAAGTGGTCGGCGACTACATTTTCCGCACCCTTTTTATCAACGATCTCGTGGTCGAACTCCTGGAGTAACAAAACCCACCTTAATAGCCTGGGCTTGGTATCACTAGTACAGAAACATCATTCAATGTCACTTTTCTGGGCGTCAGTTATTTAGGAAAACCGACGCCTATAACGTTCAGCGTCGGTGATGTAGGTCATCTGACGTCTATAGCCAAGACACGGGTACCACTTTGCATTCAGCGTCGGCTGGATAACAAACAACTGACGCCTAAAATCGCCTGCGAAATCCAATTTTCGAGCAAAAAAAAATTGGCACATACAGCGTCGGTTTTTTACCAACAAAACCGAGGCCGAAGACTTTAGGTTTCGTTTGTATTTGATAACCGATGCCTTTTACAAACTTAATAGACCAATGATCGATCACATTTGTTCCCCTTTCCTATTTCATTTTCTTCATCACCCGCTAGCTACTGCTCGATTGCCCGCTAGCTGCGTGCTGGTTCTCACCGTCGCCGCCGACGCTGCTGCTGCTCTGTGCCGCCGTCGACGCTGCTGCTACTGCTGCTTCGTCCTGTGTCGCCACCACCGCCTGCTCCTTCCTCCCTGCACACACCTGCCAGGCCGTGCCACCTAGCTTCGGTCTGCTCTCCAGGTATTAGTCGTGTGTAGCCTCTGTTCTTCTTTCTCCCAAGCTTTTTACCTACATGCAGCAAACACGGCCGTTGCTGTGTTGGCCTACCACGAACGTGCTGGACAACACGGCCGTGCTGCCCAGCACGGCCGTGGTAGGCCAACACATCCACGAACGTGTTTGCTGTTGGTAAGGATATGAACAAATCTATATGTAATGCTTTATGTAAATTCTAGGATACGAACAAATCTTTTGCTTGCATATATTTGTGCTTCTAATGCTAATGCTTGCCCTAATTCAGTAAATTTTGATGCATGTTGAAATAAGATTTAAACTTGTCCATTCTAGCATCCTAATTTGATTTGATTAAACCCTAACATTGATGAAACCCTAACATCAATTGTGATGAAACCCTAACATGTACATATCTATTATTGTGTTTGTTGGCCTAGAAACCCGTCCAAGATTTACTCATTAGGAGTAAATCTTGGATAGTCCCCAGTTTGGGACTGTTCTTGAACACCTAATATCACTTAGGATGTAAGTGTATAATGTGTATTGGGTTTTCGAGAAAATTTCAGTAGATTTTCCCTGTTTGTTCTCTAAGTACATATGTACTTAGAGAACAACGGGGAAATGTTGCCGAAATTTTCTTGAAAACCCAATACACATTATACACTTACTAGTGAGATTAGGTGTTCAAGGATGGGATAGCTGGTACACATTTATTATATATAAGAATGACATCACATGTGTTTGTTGGCCTAGAAACCCATCCAAGATTTACTCATTAGGAGTAAATCTTGGATAGTCCCCGGTTTGGGACTGTTCTTGAACACCTAATCTCACGTAGACCCTAATCTTGTCCTAATATATACTTGTTTTCTCTTTGATCATAGAATGGATAGATCATGGATGTCCATTCATAATCGCTGCACCCCAAAGTTTATATCTGGTCTTGATCAGTTTATTAGATTTGCCGAGGAACATAGGAAAGAACCTGGAGATAGGTTCTACTATCCATGTAGGCATTGCGGTAACAACTTGAAAGTCAACACTGGTGACGAAATCAAAAGTCATGTCATGTGCAATGGGATTGTACAAGGCTATACAGAATGTTACTGGCATGGAGAGATTTCAAACTTGAAACCAGTAGATGTTGATAGCAGTGCTTGGGTGGAAGAAGAAATTGCCTCTGATGATGTAGATGTGAACGAACCAGTTCTAGTAGACATCGTTGATGTGATGCTGGATAGTTGTAGGGTAGAGCACACCGATCCACCTCCTATCTTTAGAAACATTGTGCATGATGCTGAGATATCGTTATACACAGGCTATGCTAAGTTTACGAAGCTTAGCGCTGTGTTGAGATTGTATAAGTTGAAAGCTAACAATAGATGGAGCGACAAAAGCTTCACTTCATTGTTGACTTTGTTGAAGGAAATGCTTCCTGAAGGAAATGAGCTACCAATCTCAACATACCAGGTAAAGAAAATGTTGTGCCCAATGGGAATGGAGGCCAAGAAGATACACGCATGCCCGAATGATTGTGTATTATTTCAAAAGGACTATGTAGATTTGAAAGATTGTCCAAAATGTGGTGCGTCACGGTATAAATTGACAACTTCGGGGGAGTCCAAAATTGGTTCTCCTGCCAAGGTGCTGTGGTATCTACCTATAATATCATGATTTCAACGCTTGTTTGCAAATCCGAAAGATGCGAAGAATTTGAGGTGGCATGCAGATGTTAAGAAAAATAATGATGGGATCTTACGGCATGTGTCTGATTCCCCACAGTGGAAGAAGATTGATGTATTGTACCCCAAATTTGGTGAAGAAGATAGGAATCTAAGACTTGGGCTTTGTACATATGGGATGAATCCGTATGGGACATTGAGCAGCCAACATAGCACTTGGCCAGCCATGCTTGTTATATACAATCTTCCTCCCTAGCTGTGTATGAAAAATAAGTACGTTATGATTTCATTGTTGATATCGGGCCCTAAACAACCCGGAAATGATATCGATGTTTATCTTGAACCTCTGATTGATGACTTAAAGAAACTTTGGGCTGAAGGTGTGATGACCTATGATGCTTCAGGAAGAGAGACATTTCGTTTGCACGCTATGTTGTTTTGCACTATTAATGACTTTCCAGCATTTGGGAATTTGTCTGGATATAGTGTCAAAGGAGCTGAAGCGTGTCCTATATGTGAATAAAACACTGATTCAATAAGACTAAAACATGGCAGCAAGATTGTATATCTTGGTCATCGAAGGTTTCTTTCAAAATTCCATCTATATCGTAGGAAGCGCAAAGCATTCAATGGATGGAATGATGAATGGAGTGCACCTAAACCTATACCAGGGGATGTTGTTTATGAAAGAGTAAAAGACATTGTCAATGAATTTGGTAAGAAATCACAATGTAGTATGTCCACACGGAGTGACAATTCTTCATTCAAGAAGAAGTCAATATTTTGGGATCTTCCTTATTGGAGTTCTTTGACAGTCAGGCATTGTATTGATGTAATGCACGTTGAGAAAAATGTCTATGATAGCATCATTGGTACTCTGTTAAATATACCAGGTAAGACTAAAGATGGGATAAAATCCAGACTGGACCTATGTGAAATGGGAATAAGATCAGAATTAATAGAATTACGTGAAATGGGTAATAAAAGAACATACTTACCTCCAGCTTGTTACACGTTGTCTAGAAAGGAGAAGAAAGCTTTTTGTGAATGCTTGGTAAATGTTAAGGTGACACATTGTTACTCATCCAACATCCGTAGATTGGTATCAATGAAAGATCTGAAGTTGATAGGTCTTAAATCTCATGATTGTCACACTCTAATGCAACAAATATTGCCCGTGGCAATTCGATCTATATTGTCGAAGCATGTAAGGTTTGCAATCACCAGACTTTGTTTCTTTTTCAACAGTCTATGCAGCAAAGTTATTGACCCTGATACTCTCAATAATTTGCAAAGAGAAGTGGTTGTTACCCTATGTCATCTTGAGATGTATTTCCCTCCTTCATTCTTTGATATCATGGTACATCTTGTTGTCCACTTGACTAGGGAAGTGAAAATGTTGGGACCAGTTTTCTTGCATTGGATGTATCCCTTTGAACGATACATGAGCGTTTTTAAAGGTGATGTTCAAAATCATTATCAGCCTGAAGGGAGTATTATTGAAGGTTATGTGGCGAGAGAGGTTATGGATTTTTGCAATGACTTTCTGAGTGGTAATAACACTCCTGTTAATGACAAGAATATTGAGGAGGGCAAAGGAATTTTGAGATCACGGGAGAAAGTAATCAGTCGTGAGCAGTTGGAACAAGCTCACTTGTATATTTTACACAACATGGATGAAGTGAGTGTTTATATCGAGGAACATACCAATTTCATCAAGAGACAACATCCTCGAGCAAGTTCAATGTGACTTGCTAGAGAGCATAATAAGACTTTTACAAAGTGGTTTGAAGATAAAGTCTTACATCAACTGTCTCAAACACCAAATGATATTACAAAAACTATCAAATGCCTCGCCTTTAAACCAAAACCGAATGTTATTTCTTATGAAGGTTTGACATTAATGGGTTCACATATTACACAAAGCACCAAGATGATAAGAGTGTCGTCCAAAACATTGGGGTCACTCTTCAAGCGTCGACTATGTATTTTGCAAGTGCAAAGGATAAGAGTCCACATGAAGCTAAAATGTCATATTACGGTGTCATTGAAGACATATGGGAGTTTGACTACATAGATTTTAGAATTCCACTCTTTAAATGTAATTGGGTTGATAACACCAAAGGAGTTATAGTGGATGAATTGGGTTTCACTTTGGTGAACTTTGGAAAGATTGGCGAGAAGGGTGAACCATTCATATTGGCATCAGAGGCGAAACAAATATTCTATATTGATGATCCTGCAAATGCTAAATGGTCGGTTGTTCTTCATGGTAAAAGACAGTTCATTAAAGATCCTATAGATGAAGAAGAGTACTATGATAAGTATGATGACTCTAGTCCATTCTCAGTTGGGTTGCCAACTCCACAAAATATTGAAGCTAATGATGACTTATATGTGCGCGGAGATCACAATGAAGGATTGTTAATTGATAAAAGATCACAATTTTAGAGGCATGTATGTTTATAAAAGATCACAATTTCTAGTTAATACAAATGCTAAATGTTTGCCTTTTCTAGTTAATACAAATGCTAAATGTTTGCCTTTTTCTAGTTAATACAAATGCTAAATGTTTGCCTTTTTCTAGTTAATACAAGTGCTAAATGTTTGCCTTTTTAATGACATTTTCAGATGGCTGACCATGATGAGCATGATGTCCATGATGAGCATGAAGTCCATGATGAGCATGTTGTCCATGACGAGCAAGGCAAGGATACCAATGTAAGTTCTAAAAACATATCCTGTATTTCTATAAAATTCATTATCTTCTAGTTATGTCATATATCCCATATTTCTATATTGTGCTAATTTAGTGGGTTTATTTTTGTCAAATTTTAGGTTGATGATGCACATGTACCCACTGAAGCACTAGAGAAACTTGATGCGCAACACCCAACACTTAACAAGAAAAGGGGCATCACCCTGTTGAAGAAGTTAATAGCGCTAAGTGGTAGTGGATCCAAATTGGTTGTGGAGTTTGATAATGGAGGAAATGCAATTGGAGTGAACCGCAATAATTTTGTAAACTATCTTGGGTGTGTCACTCGAAGCCATTGTGGTGTTAAGTATGATAATTGGCATAAAGTTCCTCAGGCGAAGAAAGACTTGATATGGAAGTATTTATGCATGAGTTATTATTATTTGCAGTTCTATTTTGTAGATTACAAATTATATTATTTGCAATTCTATTTTCGGATACTAGTTAATAAGAATTCTATTTTACAGAATCTGTTTGCATTGGATGAGAAGATGCATTGTAAAAGTGTGATGCAATGCTCTGGAAAGATGCTTAGGAACTATAGGACAAATCTCAACAGAGAATACATAAAAGATGGTGATAAGAAGAAGAAGTCAGCCCTTGAACAATGGAACTTCTTGGACAAAGAATATTGGGACAATTTTGTTGCTTCAAGAAAATCTGAAGAATTCAAGGTATTAGGCGTCACTCCCGATTTAATTAATATACGTTGTATTCACCTATTCAAGATTAAAATTTAGTGCTACTAACCAAATCATAAATGTGCATACTAACTAGGCCCTCAGTGACGCGCAAAAAGCAAGGCGTGCATTGAATGTGCATGACCACACTATGGGTCCAAAGGGCTATGCAGGCGTTTGCCAAAGACTACAGGAGGAGTCTGCGGCTACTCAGGAGTCTGCTCCTACTCAGGAGTCTGCCACACCCATGCCTCGCCATGATATCTGGATAGCTGGGAGGCAAAACAAGAAGGGTGAAATAAAGAAGCCCGTAACTGCTGAGGCGGATGTGAAAATGGTAAAATACAACTCTTAGAGCAATCATTTGAATATTGATTATTTGTGGTGTTAATTTACCAATTTCTATTGATGGTGATTAGCGGGAGCTGCACGAGCAGGGGAAACAAGGCACGTTCGTCCCTCAGGGCACAAGGGATGAATTGACAGTTGCTCTGGATAACCCAGAGCATCCTGGACGTGTTAGGGGTGCAGGCGCTGGTGTGGGCATCAAAGCATTCTTTGGGCCATCCCAGCGCAAACCCAGAGCGGGACTTTCACAAGAAGAGGTAACTTGTTCTTTTTTTAGAATGTTACCGCAAAAGAGAATTCAATAATAATAAGCTAATGTTTATTTTATCCATGTATAGGAGAATAAGAGAGTCGAGGATATAGTTGCTAAGAAGTTCAATGATATAGTGGCTGAGAAGGTCAAGGAAGAAATAGTGTGGTGGCAAGCATCTTAGGCTTCCAATCAGCCTATGGCGACCCACTCTTCTCTTGATGCACAGACTGTGAGTAATCCTGGAGACCCATCGCCTAACACGTCTGTTGTAAGTATTGTTTATGACATTGTAGCTAGTCTTTTCAAGATGATATGTATATATGTATAACATTCTTTATGTAAATTTGTAGGCTTTGAAGCCATGCCGCTTAAGAATGCAAGACTATGTTGTTGCAGAGGCGCAGGCTTACCAGTCCCTTCCTGGGGCAACATTTCATGGGACTCCAATTCTGCAGGGCTACGTTTGTGTGAGCCCGATATGTGTACTACCCGGTTTGAGGGAAGCTGCATTGCCATGTGCCCACCCAGATATTGATACACTTGGTGAGGCAGAAGGCGGGGTGATATTGTGGCCCAAAGCAGATGTCATCTACATTACTGAAATTGTAAGATAAATTTACATTACTTTAGATTGTTAATGTGTATATATGAGGTCAACTGATCTGAAATTATATATATAGGTTAAAAAGAAGACACCCAGAGCACCTAGGCCTCCACCTCCACTTCCTGCATTACCAAGTTGGGTTCCAACTGACCTAAAATACCCGTTAGGTCCTACTTGTAGGGGAATGGCATGTTGGCTACGGGCACATAATATACATTGCCCTATAATTGTTTCTTTAGAAGCAGATTATGCAGGTCAATCATATGATAGCTCTTTATTTATACAAGATATTATTGAGCTGTTTATGTATGATTGGCTGAATACATCAATGATAGAGACATGGATAAGGTGAGATCTTGTTTATACATCCATATACCTTGTGTAAGATCTGGTGATCTGGTTTCTTATATATTAATGCATACGTAATATATGTTTTGCAGCTACTTAGTCGAAGATCAATGCAAACAATTTGCATTTGATCATGTGGGTTTTTTTATTCCATCATTGATTAGTATGGTAGCTAAAGACCCTGATAGTGTTCAACAATACTGTATAGATGCTTTTACAATTTTTGGTCAGCAAAAGAAGACGATAATAATAGCTCCATTCAATGTCAAGTAAGTTTACTTTATTTATAATTTGGACATAAGAAAATTCCATTTTTATTGTGCATTTTGAGTTATTAATTTTTAACTTTTTTACCTCTAGCGGTAGACATTGGGAGTTACTAGTTATTGTCCCCGGGACGTTCACTATTTATTATCTAGATCCTGCGGGAAGTACATTGAACACTAAAATTGGACACATATTGAGAATGCCATTATTCTGGTGAGAAATATTTCATTTTTATATCCGTTAACATCTATTATTACATTACTATTTAATTATGCAATTTACTGTGTTACATTAACATGTAGGGGTTTAAATGCATTCAAAAATGCTGGAGGAAATGTCCCAAGGAGAAAGAACCAGCCAATAATTTGGGAGAACGTAAAAGTAAGTTCCCAACTCCAATGTATATATTATTTATGTGAACTCTGCTTAGTTGTATTTTTTAATATTTTGTATGTTTCAATTTATACTACGCTACTCAAGACAACGGTTGGGCATGCGCATACTATGTGATGCGATTTATGCAGATGATTATCCGACATGCCGCATTGGATATTAATACCACATATTAGGTATTATATATAGTCTCATTAGTTAGTATGAAATATATCAATCTTATTTTTATATTATTACTTATATATATACATCATTCTCTTTGCAGGTGTTTAAAACTGACCACACTATAGGTAAACGCTTAAAAATGTACATGCTCCATATACGATGGAAGCATTAAATGAAGTAAGAGAAGAATGGGCAAAAGCCATACAAGCAGTGGCGATTGTAAGATATAATTGGGATGCTGATAGCGATGTTGAATGATATTTTGTAAATGAATATTTCTGAATGTTTATACATGTCTGAATGTTTCTACGTGTATTTGAATGTTTCTACATGTGTGAATGTGAGAATTGAATTGATGTCTGAATGTATCTACTTGTGTGAAAAAATATTTGTTGATTTTGCAGGTTTGTGGCCTATTTGTAGGCTGATATCAATGGATGTTGTAAACCTGCAGTTCAGAAAACTGAACTGCAGGTTCTCATCTTGCTGACCAGCCACAGCAGGCCTGCAAACTGATAAGAACAAAAAATAAAGTATAGGCGTCGGTTATTTATAAAACATCATCATCAAAGGCCTACAGCGTCGGTTAGTAGATAAACATCGACGCCTAATATGACAAACAACCCGACCGTGCAGGATAGCACGAGCGTGATGGAAAAGGCATCGCTTATTCATATAAAACCGACGCCTATAGTACTAAACATGGTCGTACAGCGAAGCATGGTCGTGTCGTCTGGGAGTAGGGCGTCAGTTGTTCAGTTGTTAACCGACGCAGAAAGTGTCCTAGGTGGTGCCCTTCTTTGTGGTGTGAACCCTATAGACGTCGGCCAACTATATATAACCGACGCCTATAGATCATATAGGCGTCGGTTAGAAAACTGACGCCAAAGAGTTTGACCTTTAGCGGCGCCCACATAGGCGTCGCTTGAAAACCGTCGCCAAAGGGGGTTAAACAACTGACGCCAAAGGCGTATTCTGTAGTAGTGTATCCTTCTTCTGCATAAGATATCTTATTTCCCCATGGTCTATGTAGACCTTTACCTTTGTTCCGATAAGATAGGATCTGAACTTGTCGAAAGAAAAAACAATCGTGAGCATCTCCTTTTTTGTAGTCGTGTAATTTACCTGAGCCTCATCCAGAGTACGACTGGCATAGCAAATGGTGTGGTGCCTTTTGTCCTTTTTCTATCCCAGGACTGCTCCTACAGCATAGTCACTGGTGTCACACATAAGCTCGAAAGGTATCTCCCAATCTAGAGCTTGAAGGATAGGCGGTGAGATAAGAGCATCCTTTAAGGCCTGAAAATCATTTAGACAATCGTTAGAGAATTCGAATTCAACATCCTTACCCAGAAGGTTTGACAATAGTTTCGAGATCTTCGAGAAGTCTTTTATGAATTTTCAATAATAGTCGGTGTGCCCGAGGAAACTCCGCACTCCAGATACAGACTTCGGTGGAGGAAGTTTAGATATAGCTTCAACTTTGCTAACATCTACCTCGATGCCACGCCTCGAGACTTTATGCCCTAGCACAATGCCTTCTCATACCATAAAATGGCACTTCTCCCAGTTCAGGACTAAACTCTTTTCCTCGCAGTGTTGCAAAACCAGAGACAGGTTTTTCAAATAGGCATCGAAGTCCTTTCCATAGACAGAAAAGTCATCCATGAAAACTTCCACCATGTCTTCCAGAAAATCTGAAAACATCGATATCATGCAACGCTGAAACGTTGTGGGACCATTGCACAAGCTGAAAGGCATTCTTCGGAAGGCGTAGGTCCCATAGAGATAGGTAAAAGTAGTTTTCTCCTGGTCGTCTGGTAAGATGGAGACTTGATAAAACCCACAAAAACCATCCAAAAAGTAGAAATAGTCATGATGCGCCAATCTTTCCAGAACTTGATCAATGAAACGAAGCGGATAATGATCTTTTTTTGTGTCTTGGTTTAGTTTTTTGTAGTCTATACACATCCTCCATCCGGTGATGGTCTGAATCGCAACCTCATCGCCTTTGTCTCCTTTTACTACTGTTGTACCTCCTTTCTTCGGTACCACATGGATAGGACTCACCCAGTTACTGTCACTGATTGGGTAAATGATCCATGCATCCCTCAGTTTGATTACTTCTTTCTTCACAACTTCTTTTAGCATCTGGTTCAATTTTCTCTAGGGTTGAGCCAGAGGTTTAGCATATTCTTCCAAATTAATGTGATGCATACATAGCGCAGGGATAAGGCTTTTGATATCCTCTACCGAATATCCTATAGCCTGCCTGTGGAGCCTAAACTCCTCCAGAAGCCTTTTCAACTGATCCTTTGTAAGATAGGCATTAACGATGACAGGATTTCTCTCTTCTTGATCTAGAAATTCATACCTTAATCCTTCAGGAAGCTGCTTCAACTCGGGTTTAGCCTTGGGTACCTTTACTTCTGGTGCCTCCTCTAGAGAAGCAAACTTAACTGTTTCTATTACCTCCTCTTCGTCGCTTAGATCTTCGTCAAACCGATTTAGATAGTTGAGAAACTCGACACCCTCTGGATCTTCAAAATTAGAATCTTGATTGCTTAACGCTCTCACAAAAGGGTCTACCATTACGATATCCTCTTCCACCTCTTCACAAAACTAGTTGTAGCTTTCTACAAAGTAAGCGGACTCTAGTAGGAACGGTCCCTTCATAGCATCCTTTACTTTAAAATCTAAATGGTCATTCCCGACCCTCAGAGTGATTATACCTTCGGCAACATCGATCAACGCTCTTCCTGTAGCCAAGAAGGGGCACCCAAAGATGATAGGACAGTTAGGGTCCTCCATAGTGTCAATGATCACAATGTCGTAAGGAATGAAGAAACTTCCCACATGGATCGGTACATCCTCAACAACTCCTACAGGTCTTTTGAAGGTATGGTCTGCCAATTCAATCCTCATGTTTGTCTTGACCATATCCGTCAAACCCATATGTTGCGCGAGGCTTAGGGGCATAAGGCTGATGCTAGCCCCTAAATCAGTAAGACCTTTCCACTCGACGTTATCTCCAACAGCAAAATGAATGGTGAAAGCCCCTGGATCCTTCTTCTTGTTGGGTAAATCTGCTTTGACAAAAGCAGAAGACATACTATCTAGATGCACGGTCTCAATCCTTTCGCCTCTTTTCTTCTTGGTGATCAAATCCTTGAAAATTTTGGCGTAGGTCGGCATTTCCTCTAAAGCATCCAAAAAAGGTACTTCGAGGTGAAGCTTCTTTACTGACTCCATAAACCTCACGTAGTGCTTTTTAAGACATGCCTTTATCAGTTTGTAAGGCAAAGGCAACTTAGGAGAGTAAGGACTTCTTTTACCAAACAGTTCCTCCATAGATCTTGGTTTTGGCTCCCTGATATGAGCTTGTTGGTTGTCTTCCTCTGCGGGATATTCTGTCACAGTCCTTGATTCAGGTTCCTTGGGTCTGTCTTCTTCAGGGCGTTCTACTGTCTTCCCTGATCTCAGGATAGCCATTTTAGTAGATTCAGTGTTGGAGGGTATCTTACCTGAGGGATTCTTTATTAACTCGGCCATCTGGGCCAGCTGCTGATCTATTTGGTGTTGGTGAGTTTGCATGTCTGCCATCTGAACCTGCATCGTGTTTAGAACTCCTGAATTCGACAGCGCGCTTTGCGCCAGCTAGTTGTTGATAGTATCCTGCATTTTGACAAAATCGAACAATTGACCCACCAAATATGGTTGGTTTGAGTTCTTGTCCTGACTTTGCTCCTTAGCTTGGCCCTGGCTTTGGCTAGGGTTAGCTGCTTGGCGACTTTGGTACTTTCCTTTCCCTTGGAAGTTTGCCTTGTTTGATTGGAAATTGGTAGTTCTAGTGAACTGACCTTGTCCACCCCTTTTCTAAAAACCTTGTGGTTGCTTGGTTGGGTTACTCAGCTGACGTGAGTTTTCGACCGCATCCTTGTTGCCATTGTTAAATCCAGGGTGATCCGGTCTCTTAAAGTTGACAAAAGAGACATTCTCTGCTTCCTCTACTTCAGATTCACTTTCAGTTGACTTGTCAGGTCAGGTGTCAACGCAGTTATCAATCTCGTGTCCACCCTCTTCACAGGTGACACATTTCATAACTTTCTCAACCTATTTCTTCCCTTTTCCACCTGATTCTTTCAATTGTCTGACATCAGTGGTTATCTTCTGGATTTGAGTGGTGATAGCTTCCAGAGCTTTGGATTCGATGGAGGGCCCTTAGTTAGCGGCCTTCTTAGCATGTCCTCTATCATATCTGTTGTAGTCGGTGCCGACCTACAACTCGGCCATGTTTTCGATGATCTTTTTGGATCTACTGGACTTCTTCCCCAGAAAGTCATTTCCTGTAGTTGCATTTAACGATACCCTTTCTTCAGGGGTCAGACCATTGTAGAAGGTGGTTATCAAAAAACCCTTCTTTTAGTTGTGATGAGGGTAGTCCCTTTGATACTCTTGATACCTTTCCCAGGCTTTGTGTAGATTCTCATTCGACTTTTGCATGAACGACGTGATCCTTTGTCTATTCCTGACAGTTTTCTCTGTAGGGTAAAACTTGTTCACAAAAGTGTGTGCCAGCGCACTACATCCATTAAGGGCTTGATGCGGTAGCCTGAGGTACCAGGATAGGGCCTTGTCCTCTAAATAAAAAATGAATCCCTTGCAATATATCACTTCCTCAGGAACTCCCCACATTTTAATGGTATCACAGATATTCTTAAAAGCATCTGGATGATGGTAAGGGTTATCGTTCTTTGAATTCCCTTGGAAGCTCTTATGATGGATGGTTTCAGTTCAAAGTTTGTTGCATTGAACCTTGGGATGACAACAGGACATCTCGAGTTATTGGCTTTTGTGGCAGCCAACTCCCTGTGGGTCTTTTCTTCTTCGTTAGAATTTTCACTGTCATTGTCCCCATGATTCTGTTCCTAATTATGTTGATTTCTTCGGTGTCTGCGGTGATGACGATGTCTTTCATGATGGTGATCATCCTTGAATTGTTCTGTTTCAGGCTCTTCATGTTGCTGGTCTCCATTATAACGGTCATTGTTCCCACGCGGAGGTGAGTGGGGTCCAACTCTAGCATTTTGCTCACACTCTGAAAGAGTTGGTTCGATGCGAGGTGGCATTACTAGCGGTGTCGGTGCTCAACTGAACAAAATGCTTCTTTCCTGAGTACCTGAATAGAATGTATAATCAAGTTAGAAAACTTGTATCAATAAAACAAACTACTCTATACTCTTTTCAGATTAGAAGACTAAAAGGAATAGTGTTGTCAAGCTCATTACTAAGCTTGAGGCACGGGAGTGTAGTTAGTGGATTCGGGTTCATTAACAGTACTGTTTTACCTTGTCCCCAGCAACGGTGCCAAAAAGTTGACCGGCCTAAATCGCGCATCCAAAAGGGGCAGATTTGAAGTAGTTGGACTTTTAAATTACCTAACTCTTAGGCCCCCGCAATGATGACGGGGTCCGAAGTAGCAATCAGGGTTGAACCACAGGGACAAGGGTGGTAGTGTCAAGAACACAGAATCGACACTCTACACTCCAGTAAGGGTAAGGTGAGGATAAAGTTCCTGAAGGGAACAATAGGCGAAGATCGATAAAATAAAAGAACACTATCTCCAACTGGAGTTACAAGGAAAATTAATATTTTTGGCATTTATCGGTTTTTAGGGTTTTAGCGCAACAGAACCAGAGGAGAAAACACTATTGCCTTGGTAAGGAACGAAGGAGGAAAACTTCGGTATAACAAGCGGCAGCAGGAACATCATGTACCCCTTCTCTGAAAGAGGGTACCTCTAACTAAGCACCAACACCCTCTCTCGAGGTTGTTGGACTTGGGTTAGAGTGGAAAGATTACTAAAACAACTCCGATCCTGGGTACTATCGTACTCCCGGATCGGACCAAACACTATAGCCACAACACCTCTCTCGAGGGAGTTATAGTGGGAAACACGATTTGATAGCTAGTCAAAACATGATCCAAGCGTACAAGCTAGAGTTCAGATGCTAAGAAAAGTAATCATCCAACAAAAAGGAACCAAACATAAAGCAACAGACATTTCAAACTCATCTAATTCCATTAGCATAATCATTATATAAAAGGGGTTTGGTTACGTTGCATAAATAAAGAAAGTAAATGACTGAAAAAGGAAAGATAAGTATCGTATCCTTGATTTAGGAGATCGACAAGCAGCAGCAGATCCCTAAGGTCCCTCTAGCCCGATATCAGGCGGAAGCCTTGCTTGATATGCCTGTGTCGGGCGGCGTCCCCTGTCAGGCGACACGCCGTGATGGGCAGTCGGATCGATAAAAGTGCTCCTGCCCGATACGGTCGTGTCGGGATGCCACCCTCTCGGGCGAAAAATTGTGACGGTCAATTCGTATCGGGATCGGTATCGTGTCGGGCTAGAGACCACTTAGAGTATCGGGTCTCTCATATCGGGTGGCCTTTCTGGTCGATATCAGGCTGCTACGGTGACCGGGACAGATTCTAAGTGAACCATTCCCGCCCTCTCGGGTCGAGGAAGTTCTCACCTAGTATCGCCCGGTACACCTCTAGGACGCGACACGCTAGCTCCAGGTGCTTTCCAAAGTTAGCTTTCACAAGATTCTGACCCATCCCATCGAGGTCCTGTAGCTACTATTTATAGGCAGCGGTTGGAAGAAATTGCGGTTCTTTGGGTGCCACGTGTCCTCCATCGGCTCTATTAGCACGGCTTTAGGGATGCTCAATGTGCGTGTCACCCAACACAACGGGTGGCGGGCAGCAAGCATATCGTGTATCGTGACGGGTGGGCACCTACTGGTTGGTGGCTTGTATCGCGCGACACGCTTAAGTAGTCGTGGCGAGTACAGCTCCCTGTTGAGTAAGTGGTGTGTCTCCCGTCAGAGCCTTCTTATGCGGCACACCCGTGTCGTGCAGCATCCGTATCGGGCTACTGTATGGCGGGGAGTGAGTGTGTCGGCCGACTGGTGGGAGGGCCGATGCAGGTAGAACATGTTCATGGGCCAGGACAGGCCTTTTGCTGAATTTTGAGTGGAAAAATGAGTAAAACCCTGGAAAAGATGATAAAAATGAGATAAGAGTGTAGCATTGCTTGTTTATTCAAAAACATGAGAAAAAGGAGAGGAAAACAGTTTAAAAGGGCAGATTTGACAATGAAATATGGGCCATAAACATCACAAATTTTGGTGTTATCAGGGAGCTATAACTGAGGGTCAAATGGCCTACGTTAATTAATCCTCTGACGGATGAGGATGCATTTTGATGAAGGAACTGGCCACCGTCCCCTACACCTCCTACACTGGCACACATAGTGCGATGTTCAATCCTGCAATGGAGATGAACAAATTTGATCAAAACTCTAAATAATGATATGAAACTGAGGAAAATTGTATACGAGCATATTCAAGGGGTCAATATTAGCATTCAGTGCAAAATTGGGCCAAAGATGGTGACTGAAACTAAGATGAATATGCTTTCATCAACTATACTTATGCACAAATGTTAAGGGGTGGAATGTGTCTGGAGAGAGGAGTTGCAAAAAAGAAATCGAATTAGCACTAATTATGACTGGAGAGAGAAGTGGTGAGAGAATTGTAAGACTTTTCGTCTTCTGTATGGAGTTAATTCTTGTGGAGTTAATCCATATCATAAAAGTCAGTTAGGACTAAGATTTTATGGACTCCCGATGCTCGGGTGGGTTGCTGACTATGTGTAGCGTAACTCAATCCACGAACATACATATTGAAATGAGCCTGATGTCGACGAGGATACTAGATAGGTTGTTGTATCTTATGCATCCCAAAACAACACATTAGTTTGTTTTGATAGGCTGTTGTCAGTTCCATAATCTTACTTTATATACGAATATGATTTTTTTAAATTGGGGGATTAGTTTCAAAATTAAACTTTAGATGATGATATTATATCAATTGATAATGTCATTCTTAAAATTTTGACCAATTGTGACTTTGTTTACTCATCGTACACAATTTTATGTAATTTTGAACTTATGTACAATTTGACCATATCTGGAGGCACTACTACAGATGCTACTTTTAATGTCAATTAAAATGGACATTTTACATCGGTTTCTAAGCGAAACTCAAGTGGAAAATACTAAAGGTAGAGGCCTACAACATCGGTTCTAATACCGACAACACAGAGTTGGCCCCCATTGCAATCAAAAAAGAACCCACACTGGTAGGAGCCCTAGTTGTCGGTTATTTGTAGAAAATTGATGACTATCTCCATATGTACGCGTACAAAAATTGGTCTGGGTTACGACCATGGTCGTCGGTTATTTCAGTAAAAACCAACAAATAACTCTATTTCCAAACAAAAAAAAGTGATCTCATATTTGGCCCATAGTCGTCGGTTCAAAGTAAAACTAAAAATAAAGCAAAACATAGTCGTCGGTTATGTTTTCAAAAACTGATGCCTATCGCCATACCCGAACAAAAAAAAATTGGCCCGGGTTAGGGACATAGTTGTCGGTTTTTTACAAACAACTGACGACAGAGATCTACAATGACGGCTGATTTAAATAATTGACGACTAAGTGTATTTTTTTTAATATCAGGTTGCAGACCTGTTGTCCGACTGGTCAGCAGGATGCATAACCTACAATTTAGTCAGAGGTTTGCCCACATACTTCATACACCATGTGCACCTAGCAAGGCCTATAACCTCCATAGCAGCTATTGCCATGTCGCCTCCCATGTCGTGTAAGAAGAATTCAAACTTTCTCTGGTTGTTTCTCTAACCAGAGGAGGTCTCATAAGCTGCAAGGAAGTACACATGTTGCACACATCGTCGAGGGACTGAGTACTAGTTGGTCAAGAAAATGGCATCATCGACAATAGAAGGTGAGAGGGAACACGCCACCGCCTCTAATTTTAAACCCCCCAAAGGCTCCTGTGTTCATCTCCCTTGTCATGACATGATTTGTCATCTCTTTGAAGACGATGAAGAGTGTAGGTGATAGGGGGTTGCCTTGGCACAACCCATGGCAGCATTCAAAGAAACCACCAGTCTTGCCAACCATTGATACTATCATGCAGTAACTAATGAAGGGACTCAAAAACAAATGGATGACCTCATCTGTTACAACTTCAATTTTTACTTGTATGGTTGAAATTGCAATTGTTTCAAAGAAATGTACTTGTTTGTAAATTGTATGGCTTATGACAAATATATGGGTTTATTTTACAACTTTTCCCTTGTGCATGGTTTTTCGTGGACCCATTGGTAATAGTGGGTTCAAGATATGAAAAGAGGAAGAAAAGTTAAAAGAGAACAAGTAATGCATAAATAATAATGGAAATTGGAATAAAGGTGAAAATATAAGAAGTAAGTGGAGAAGTGTGGGTTTGATAATAATAGATGATATTTCGAACCCCACATGGATTCTTGATATGCAAGGAATTGAAATAAAGGAAAATAAGAGAGTACGAGAAAGGAAATATGATTAAAATATGCTTCATTAAACAATAACTTGCACATGAAGAAAAGACTCTTTTACTTTCGAATTATGACTCCAAACATGGCATGCAAGTAGATTAATTTATTAATGACTTTCCCTCAAATTTTGAGATAAAAATGGGCCATAGTTTGAGAGTTATGAATTTTACAAATATTCCTAAAGTGAGAAGGATATCCTTTAATTTTAAGGGAATTATCTTATTTCCCGATTTTCTATTTATGCGGGTAGTGTGACGGCCATGGATCTAGGATCCAATGGCGGTGGTGCCATCCCCTACCTCGAGTCTGACTGGGAACCTGGGAGAAAATTCTTTTCCACTTTTCTCGCGATTCAGTGCATCATCGGATCTGAGAGTTGGCCCACTATCTTCGAGAGGCCACGAGGACTGGATCCATACCAGGATTTGGTACATGTTGTAGTGTGAATAGAGTTTCCCCAATCTCATGGAACTCAAGACACTGTCCTATATAAGGAGGGGTTTTCAGCAACACCAGCAATCACGAAATTACTTCTCGTGAGATCGGAATGACTAGGCGAGTGCATTAGCATCTTCAATTTGAAGAATCAACCTATCCAATACCCCTGACGAGAAGCTGCTTCTGTCAGAGTTGTGTGGCACCGTCTTGGTGCCAGGAGGGAGAGGATGGAACAATTGACGGGTGCTTCGACATCGGGAGGATGAGGCAGAGCTTCGAGCGGTCTCAGTTTTCACGCAGAAGCAACGACGAGCAAAGTTAACTTGTGGATTGACCAGCTGCTCGCGGGAAAAGAGACTGGAGGTTGAACAAGACCAAGGGGAAATTACTTCCCTGTCCTCGTGTTCCCATTGGAAGAACTAGCCCTTTTTGGTAATTTCATGCCTCATTTTGGTTTCGCGAGCGTGTTGCCCCGCTGGCTCATTTTAAATGTGATATATCCATGTGGCTTTTCCTGATTGGTGGGAAAAGGTTTTTCTTGTAAAAAACATAACTAATTAAGGGAATATCGGATGGAGGTAAATTATATATGAAAGTTGATTCGAAAAATATGAAGAATCAAATAAAAATGGAATTGGAACTTGATATTTCTTCTAATTTCAAAAGTACACAAAGTTACCACTTTTAATGTATTAAATTATGGTAAAACATTAATTTGATATGAAAATTGGATTTCATAGCTCTTTTGGGTTATTTTGAGTAATATTAACCCATTGAGAATAAAAGGAAGAGTTATAATTGAATAACCTGATTTCATGCTTATTTTGGGGTTTTATGCACATGATTATGTTTAGAAACCCTAATTTAGAAAAATATGTGTTTTAATGGTTTTCATCCAAAAATGTAATTATACATAGATATGTGATGATCTCAAACTTATTTTAAGATTAAAGCACCCTTAATAAGGATAATTGGAATAATTAGGGTTTTTGAGAAATAAGAAATCTGTTTTAGGGTTGCTAACCTAAAAAGGAAAAAAAATTGGATAAAGCAACCTAAGAAACCCTAATGAACCCTAAGGGGCTTGGAAACCTTAGAAAGTATCCTCCTGTCATTAGGAAGGTGTTTTGACATTAGATAATCTATATGTTTCAGGAATTAAGGGTTGTTTGCATTAAGGTGCTTGCTTGGATATTTTGTTGAATTTGGATTCTATTGCTCAAGAATAGGTATGTGGTTATGCTTATGGTTAAATCACTTTAGTTTCATAGTGATTCCTAAGATTTTATCAGTTGTTTGGAAATAATTGCTTGATTGTCTTTTATTTCATTCAACTATAAAGTGACTATGATTATCTGTTGGGTTTTAGGGGAGACAGAGAAGGCAGCAAAAACAAATTTTTCTTCTCCCAAACCCAGAATAAAGGAATCACGTTGTGATGACCTAGAATTTTAGGATTTTCTTAGCCAAAGTAGTACCTTAGGGCCAAGAAGGTAATATGGGTGATTGATGCTCAAATTTAGGAATTGGTATTTCATGAAGGAATATTTGATCCTAAGGTATGTTTTAAGGGTTTAGATAAGATAAAGCATTTGATAAATATTAGTTGCACTCGTTGATTATCAATATCACTTATTAATGAGCATGGAAGTACTTGTGATTTTATGTTCTCAACCAGTGGTACATATGAGTGGAAAGTAGTCTAAGGGTGGATCTTGAAGTATGACTTAGTAAAATAAAGTCCAGCTCTATAATTTTGCTAATGTTGGAAGCCATTTGAGATGTACTGGAACTTAATATACCTATACATTATCCTTTTTGAAAAACCAACATCATATTGGTCAAACATTAAGTTGTGTCCAAAATATTTGGATATATTATATGATGAGAAACCTATGGTGGAAATTAGATGAATAAATGATGTTCTATGATAAGTTATTAGGGTTTGATATTATAAGTAAATGACAAATTGATGCATTGTGGACTATAGTCTAATGTAGAGGTGTGTCACGCGGGGCTCAATGGGATGAGAATCCATCGTACCCCCTAGCTCCTAGAGTTTAGGAGGAGGTTGCCTCCATCCAATCTGTAACGAAGGAGTCAGCTACGAGGTTTGGGGATCGTTGAATGGAGTGGTTGAACCCACCGCACATATCGGATCACAACAACAATACAGTGGGGATTACATTCCTGTGTGGAGAGAAAGAACCCCTTTCCTTGTATTCTCCACTCAAGTTGCAGTAGGACGGACAGACTAGGGAGCACCACTCTAATCTTCCCAACGGAAACCAATAGTCCTCTTCAACCTCAGAAGCCTCCTGCAATTTGTTGGTGGTCAAAGATGGCATGAACTAGCCACCCAATTCAGTCCCTACCTGAGAAGAAGAACTACGGAGGAGGACTGGGTCTACCCGGGCACGAAGCAGAATCCAACAGAGAAGCTGATTGATGAGCTCTCCCCTCACACCTAGAAGGAGGAGCGACAACTAAAGCTGCTGCTGGAGGTCGGTTGCTCGATCATAGTCATGCCAGAGTTAGACCCCATGACGGTGTTCCTACACATTAGTAGAGCTACCACAACCCGCCGATGTAGCAGGTGCGCGAGTCTCTATTTTGCAGAGCAAACAGAGTACCAAACACCAGGTGGAGGAGACAGCCACCTACCAAGACCGGATCCAGTCACCCCTCATCTATGTCCGGTAGCCAAATCATCCGGAGGATCGCGCTTCACAGATAGCTATTGGAGAGGAAGACCGAGCAAGACCAATCGATCATCAAGCATCTGCAATGCCCCTGACGACCACCTACAAGATCATAGGAGATCACCGGATCTTCCTGATGCCCCGTTTGGGCAAGGCAAGCGTGAGGTAGCAAATCCCCAATCTACATCGCCCTCCTCTGCCGCAGATCCAAGCTGGAGGCCAGCCAGCGTCGGCGTCACGTAGGAAAGGGGAGCCGCCCTGCGCGACTCACCCTGAGATCGCCGCTATCGCGAGGAGGAGAAGGGACGGGTGAACCAGGTCCCGATCAGAGAACCAGAACGGGTTCAAAACCCTGAACCGGCCAGCCAGCCTGTGCCTCAAGAAGAATCGATGCGCCCCAAAGTGGACGCGTGGCAGCGTGTGATTGGCCAAAATAAGGTAAATTCCCAGAAATTCCCCTGATCTTGCATAAATCGTAGAAATTAGCTCGTTTATCCAAAATTTCATATAATATACCAAAATTCTCAGAACAATGAGTAGAACAATATGAAATCATAATATCAGGCTTTTGATGCACTAATATCAGTGATATCTTATTAGTTGTGAAATTCTTAATTGATAGATAATAAATATCAAACAACGACCTAAAATTATGAGAAAATACCAGTAAATCATGATTCATGTTTATAATGCATATGATGTCAGATATGATCATGGTAATAAATGAAATTATGTAATTTGCTCCATATGGCTAATTAGGGCTAATAACCCTAAGTTAAATGCAATAAATATATACATGCTCAATAAATGATGAAATTCACATAACATTCTCATATCTGTAACTGAAAGATAATATGTAAATATGAGACCAGTTTTGTGCACAAAATTCATGTTGTAAGAAGATGAACCTTGATACATGGGTTGTAACCCTAACTTGAATAATGTATATAAACTAGGGTTAATATGTGCACCAAAAAGGATATGGGACCTAATATTCAGATAAGGAATCATAATTTGGAAAATTACATCAGTAAGATAAATATAAGATAATAATGCAAGTAAACGTTGGAATATCCTAATGAGATAATATAAACCCTAATGAACACGACTAGGGTTAAGATGATGAGAAACGGATGATAGTATGTGGTCTTGTCTTAATCAGGTGATGACCAGACTTCTAGATGATCAAGGATAAGTTAGAAATCTCTGAACTCAGGTACGTGGGTTTCATTAAGTATAAGACTAGTTTTCTGGTTGCCTATGATATGTGATATCTTGAATGCTCGTATTTGGATATGATTGCTTGGTTGAACTAGTATGAATTATACTTCACCAAATCTAATAGAACGTAAATGAGTTTGATGGGTTGTAGCTACTAGAGCACATAGCCCGGTGTGGATGTATGTTGCCTAACATGGATGTATGATTCATTGGCCTATGTTAGATGTATGATGATACTATATTTCCCACACTAGATGTAAGTCAAGTGCAAGTATGTGTAGTACAACCGCATCAAAGTGAATGTAATACAAGGAATGTTTACCTAATTTTCGCTTTAAATAATGTTTTCTTTTACTCTTTCTTTCTCAAGTTATTTCAATTATGCAAATATATTAGTATGTATCTTTCTACCCACGTACACAACACCTTGTGTGTTGATTCGTTGTTTCACATATGTTTTAGGTTCAGAGATAAAGTGGGATAAAAGATGTGAAGTGAGCACTGTTCAGGTTGTACCTATTGTGTAGAACCTAGTTTAGCATACATGTTCTTAGACTGTAGAATTTTCATTCAATATGTAATTGTAATCGTGTTGTAATAACTCATTTTTATAAATATACATGTTGAATGCTGAGAATTGTTATAGTTGTATGTTCATGTATGCGTATTATGCTTCCGCATCGCTCTCTGATATGATTGGATGATGTTTTCGGATTCTGACATCTCATTCCCAATAGGGTTTCGATAAGCCAAAAATCCAGGGACGTCACACACGTCAATGTCTATACAATATGAAGAATGGTTTGTAGAGGCATACCTTGTCCCGAGGCTTGCTTGGCGATGTTACCTCACGGCTTGCACAGTCTTCACCTCCAGTCTTAGATGGTGTCTGTGTAGCTCCTGGTCTCACCGGGACTGTCAGGATTGACAGCTGTCCTCCGAGCGGTAGAAGTCTCCCACCTCTGAAGTAGTCCACACAGACCACCTGGAACTCTGATCTCCTTATGCCATAAGGAATCAGAAGGAGTCGCATCCTCCTGTCAGCTTACTAGTCACTGACACACTCTCCTGCAACCAGTTGTTTTTCTGTAGTTGTCTTTCCCTTGTTGTGCCTCCCTTATCGGGTAGCACTTGCTTGGGCTCTCTCTCAGTTACCAAAACCAGAGAGAATGAAAACTTTGCAGAGCAACTGGTTTTCTGAGTTGTTGTTCTTGAGAAGCCCCCAATATCCCATTATATATAGGAGGGTCATGGGACAGGGTTCTCTACCCCAGGCAATGTGGGATTAAAGTAGGAGTAGAAGGGTTCAAGATTTTCCACAAAAAACAACCAACTATGCCAGCTGAACTAATCGGTTCACACCCTGAAACGATCGTTTCAGGCTCTGAGCCGATTGTTTGGGACCTAAGTCAGTCGTCTGGTGATCTGAGTTGACCGGTTCGTGGTCCTAATCCAACTCAAATTAACTTTCATATTTGTTTCTGATTAATCAAATATTAATCCTTGTTCAAATCAAATTTGTACAAGTCAAACAAATTGTATTTGTAAAATAGTCTTCTGACTTTCCAAACTTGCTCGGTTGGACCAGTTGAGCCGACCAGTCAGTTTAGCTTGTCTTGATCCGATCGGTTCATCACATGAGTCGATCCGTTCACCAACCTGAGCCGATCGGTTGGGGCAGCACACTATACAAAATTAGTCAATTGTAGTTTCCATCAATCTAATACTTCAATCAATCGGTCCAACACCTTGAACACTATGATATTGAGCTATCAATTGATTGAGTGTTTAATAGAACTACTAAACTCCTTTAGTAATCAATCTAAACATCGTTTGTGGATAAACTCCTCTTCCAGGTTAAATCCTATGTGTGTGACCCTGCAGGTCTATTTCACATTAGCAGCGAGAGTCCATAACACTTATGACTTCAAAAGCAAAGAGTGGTGCCTAGTCGCACATCAGTGCTACCCAAGTGAAATAGAAAGTTGGAGAACAACTTTCAATCCTACAATCTGTGAATGGTGTTACAACGAATGTATAATTCCTTTGTCATTGATATCCAGAATGAACTCAAGGCATGGAACAGTCATCCTGTCAATGTTCATTCACTTTCATGATCTCAGAGTAGATTGGAGGAGATATGTATGACATCAATATCACATATTGATTCACACATGCATGCACATGCCTATCTCAATCCTACTCATCAAGTGGCCATGGATATCAAACTCCCTCAGGAGGGACAAATCTCATATCTATCTCTCACCCCTCAAAAGCCCCATGTGTCAAAGCCACCCAATCATCACCTTTATAACAACCCATGTTTCAGGACTGTGTTTGATGATCTCAAAGTGTACCCAACGACATGTGTTGAGTGTAGTGATTTCAGGTCAAAGAATCACACTCACCACCATCACGGTGAGAACTGATTGTGACTACCATGTCATGGTTCCATGTGTCAAACTCACGGTGGGTCTGTCTGGTAAACTTGTTCTCTAACAAGTACCTATGTGTTTGGTTTGATATCTCCATATCATGACTAGTGAGATCTTGTCATCAACCAACACTACAATCTAGTCTTGTGTGTCATTGTTGTCTATCTACCTTCCACAATGACATCCGACTAGGGACATAATAAGAATATACAAACTCTTAGCATCCATATGATCTCATCGTTCAGGTCCTGAACCTGAAAGCATACGCCATTGAGTATTGTCATTCTATAGACATTCAATCTATTCTATCATTAATTCATATGACTGAACCAGAAAGAATTGGAAGCTTGCCTTTGATCTTTATCAAATCAATCTTAATGTATCCCACCAATCATCCCATGATTGGCTCTCAGGGCATACATACCAATAGACTCGCACTTGCACTGTAAGCCAATCACCCATGAATCATATTCATAGTGATCTACAAACATGTCTCACATGTTACTGTACTCTAGTGCTAACATAGTGAGTTATGGAAACACCTTGCCAAAGTCGGTATTAACTACATGTCTCTCATCTCTTCATTGTATGTCACACGTATGAGATGGAGTTGCCGTAATATGTGATCTAGTATTCCTTTGCTAACCTTTAGATAAACAAGGCATTGCCACAAAGATTGAAACATCAACTTTATTAATTGCTATCATTGTCATACAATATGCAAAAATAATGTGTTTTTATCCATTGGCAAATATGAAATAGCAGTTCATAACTCTATTGCATGCCTTTAAGGCTAAAAATAAACTAAAGTACTCCTATCTATGGTGGCAATACTTGCCCCATTTATTGAGTAATTTACATTTTATATCTTGGTATCATATACCTCAAAAAAAATGTTACAAGTTTATTTCATGACACCTTCAGGTGGAGATGTCCGTCACCTCCTTATTCTTTAGTTCTTCCAGATAGAGTGGGCAATTCCTTTTCCAATGTTGTGGCTTTTGACAATGGTGTCAATTGCCTCTATTGGTCACGCCACCCTTGGCCTTGAGAGTTGAAGACGACTTGGGTTGTTGGCTAGCATCAGAACCTTTCTTAGCCTTACCTTTGCCCTTGCGCTTGGACTTGCCTTTTTTGTCACTGATCATCATCACAGACTTAGACTTGTCCTTCTTCATCTATGTCTCGACTGTCCTCAACATGCCCAACAACTCTGTCAACGGCTTGTCAAAGTTGTTCATGTTGTAGTTCATCACAAACTGACTGTAGGATTCTGGCAACGATTGTAGTATCACGTCAGTAGCCAACTCTTGGCTCAGGGGAAATCCCAGTCTCGTCAGGTTCTCTACATACCCAATCATCTTGAGCGTGTGAGGACCAACTGGATCTCCTTTTGTCATGACACACTTGAACAGTGCCCTGGAGACATCATATATCTCTTTCTGTGCTTGATCTTCATACATGTTCTTGAGATGTTGAATCATCTCAATGACACCCATGTTCTCATGTTGTCTCTGCAACTCGTGGTTCATGGAGCACAACATCAAGCACTTTGCATCAATGGCATCATCAGAATACTTCTTATAAGCATCCCTTTCTGCCTTTGGTGCAGTAGGAGCAGGTTCCTCTGGAAATGGAGTATCCAGGACATAGAGCTTTTGCTCTTGGGTGAGAACAATTCTCAATGTCCTAAATCAATCATGGAAGTTAGTACCATTCAACTTGTCCTTTTCAAGGACCGATCGCAATGAAAAGTGATTGTTGTTTGTTGTCATTTGAACTACAAAAGGAAATATATGCAATTTAGTCCAAAACTCAATTTTGACTTATTTGATTGATTTAAAAGGTTTGACGATATAATTAGTACTTTAATTAATTATCGCTCCCATTATTTTGTTCAAATTGATAGCCCTCACCATCGATTCAGAAGATTGCAGCGTACAACCTTCTAGTGGGTCAAGATCCTGAAATCTTTTGAGTCATGGACCAGCTAGGGTTGTCACCTATAACTTAGATCTTCCAGGTAGGCAACTTTTGCCAATTATATCATATGCAACTCTTGAAAGATGTCATATGCAACTCCTTGCCATGATCACCTCCATGCCTCAAGGTGCTAGATCTTATCTAGGTCACCTTGTTAAGTCTGACCCAAAGCCAACATGATGAGTATGCACCTTGCTAGGGAAGACCCATATATCCATCCTTCACGCTTCCATGAGATAGATAGTGCACCACGCTAGGGCATGCTCACACTTGTCCGATTAAGCTTTTTACGTGTGTCACATTTGGAAGGCATCTAAAACTTTAATATTTAGTGAGGGATTTGATTTTTATAGGTACATATACATATCCAATCACCACAATACATAGTATGTATCATATACATGCTATATCCCACGGAAAATATGTGAAATGATAAAAAGTGATGATTATGGCCATCCTAATGTGATTCCTCGAGCTAAGAGGAATCACACTCATCTAGGTCCACATCATATGCAACGTGTACAAGATGAACTCTCTGCTTTTGCCTTTACTGGGTTTGATCAACTCATCTCCATGATTGATCAGCTCGCCATTAGGCCGGTCGGTTGGGTGCCACCAGCCGATTGATTGGCTCCTCCAACTGATCGGTTTGTATGGTCATCATGCATCTCCTCATGGTCGCAACCCGCTTTTCTCGCTCCTTGAACTGGTTGTATGGATCACCAACTGATCAGTTCACGCCTTGAACCGATCATCTCAGTTATCGTCAGATTGTCCGTCGTTCTTTGACATAACAAGAAATAAAAGATATATCCTATTTACATTTGAATTGGGAAACCGCAAGTTACATTCGGGGGGAGCAAAGGTAGGAAAGGAATCTCGAGTTATCTCGAGTTACATCCGGAATAAGGTGGTAGGGAATCGGTGCGCATACCGAGATGCAAGCAACCACATACAACCAAGCACACATACATAGGGTTTATTGGCCATAACCATGCTATACATCCACCACAAACTCATTTAAGGGTGACGTGTATCGAGTGCATTCATATTACATATCATATATGTATATTGGGATTTGTGGATTTAGGATTGGACATGCATAAAGCCAATTTTATTCGCATCGTATGCAATAAATAAAGGCGACAAACCAAAATCAATCATATCGATAATCCTAAAGTATAGAGCAGTTGATGTGGCTCTGATACCACTGTTGGGTTTAAGGGAGACAGAGAAGGCAGCGGAAACAAAATTTTCTTCTCCCAAACCCAGAATAAAGGAATTGCGTCAACGTCTATATAATAGGAAGGATGGTTTTTAGAGGTGTACCTTGTGCCGAGGCTTGCTCGGCGACGTTACCTCGTGGCTTGCGCGGTCTTCACCTCCGATCTTGGACGGTGTCTGTGCAGCTCCTTGTCTCACCGGGACTGTCGGGATTGATAGCTGTCCTCCGAGCGGCAGAAGTCTCCCGCCTCTGAAGTAGTCCACACGGACCACCTGGAACTCCGATCTCCTTATCCCATAAGGAATCGGAAGGAGTCGCACCCTACTGTCGGCGTACTAGTCACCAACACACTCTTCTGCAACCAGTTGTTTTTCTACAGTTGTCTTTCCCTTACTGTGCCTCCCTTATCGGGTAGCACTTGCTCAGGCTCTCTCTTGGTTACCAAAACCAGAGAGAACGACAACTTTGCAAAGCAACTGGTGTTCTGAGTTGTTGTTCTTGAGAAGCCCCCAATACCCCTATATATATAGGAGGGTTATGGGATAGGGTTATCTACCCCGAGCAATACGAGATTAAAGTAGGAGTAGAAGGGTTCGAGATTTTCCACAAAAAACAACCAACTGCACCAGTTGAATCGATCGGTTCACACCCTGAAATGATCATTTCAGGCCCTGAGCAGATCGTTTGGGACCTGAGCTGATCGTCTGGTTCTCTGAGCCGATCGGCTGGTGCTCTGAGCCGATCGGTTCATGGTCCTGATCCAACTCAAATTGACTTTCTTATTTGTTTCCGATTAATCAAATATTAATCCTTGTTCAAATCGAATTTGTACAAGTGAAACCAATTGTATTTGCAAAATCGTCTTCTGACTTTCCAAACTTGCTCGATTGGACCAGTTGAGCCGATCAGTTCAACTCTTGAACTGGTCGGTTTAGCTTGTCTTGAGCCGATCGGTTCATCATATGAGCTGATCAGTTCACCAACCTGAGCCGATCGGTTCATCACATGAGCCGATTGGTTGGGGCAACAGACTGTGCAAAATTAGTCAATTGTAGTTTCAATCAATCTGATACTCCAATCAATCGGTCCAACACCTTAAACACTATGATACTGAGCTACCAATCGATTGAGTTTTTAATTTAACTACTAAACTCCTTTAGTAATCAATCTAAATGTCATTTGTGGATAAACTCCTCATCCAGGTTAAATCCTATGTGTGTGACCTTGTAGGTCCATTTCACGTTGGCAGTGAGAGTCCATAACACTTATGACTTCACAAGCAAATAGTGGTGCCTAGTCGCACATCAGTGCTACCCAAGTGAAATAGAAAGTTGGAGAACAACTTTCAATCCTACAATGCATGAATGGTGTTACAATGAATGTATAATTCCTTTATCACTGATATCCTAAATGAACTCAGCGCATGGAATAGTCATCCTATCAACGTTCATTCACTTTCTTGATCTCAGAGTAGATTAGAGGAGATATGTATGACATCAATATCACATATTGATTCACAGATGCGTGCACACACCTATCTCAATCCTACTCATCAAGTGGCCATGGATATCAAACTCCCTCAGGAGGGACAAATCCCATATCTATCACTCACCCCTCAAAAGCCCCATGTGTCAAAGCCACCCAATCATCACCTTTATAACAACCCATGTTTCAGGATTGTGTTTGATGATGTCAGAGTGTACCCAACAACATGTGTTGAGTGTAGTGATTTCATGTCAAAGAATCACACTCACCACCATCACTGTGAGAACTGACTGTGACTATCATGTCATGGTTCCATGTGTCAAACTCATAGTGGGTCTGTCCGGTAAACTTGTTCTCTAACAAGTATCTATGTGTTTGGTTTGATATCTCCATATCATGACTAATGAGATTCTGTCATCAACCAAAACCACAATCTAGTCTTATGTGTCATTGTTGTCTATCTACCTTCCACAATGACATCTGACTAGGGACATCATAAAAATGTACAAACTCTTAGCATCTATATGATCTCATCGTTCTAGTCCTGAACCTGAAAGCATACGTCATTGAGTACTATCATTCTCTAGAAATTCAATCTGTTCTATCATTATCTCATATGACTGAACCAGAAAGAATTGGAAGCTTGCCTTTGATCTTTATCAAATCAATCTTAATGTATCCCTCCAATCATCCCATGATTGTCTCTCAGGGTATACATACCAACATTATCACCATAATTATATGTGCATGTCTAGCTCAGATCATGGTCCTCCTCTATAGCTCTGATGATGATGAGATAGATGACCTAGTACATGGTCTACCCATGAGGTAGGATCATCAGAATATCATGAGTCAATGTGTTGGTCTACCCTTGGGTAGGACCATAGGACTCCACGACCCTATGTATATATCTACCTGTAAGGTAGGATCATGGGGGTTAGTTGAGATCTACCATATGAGAGATAGTATGAATGTCCACTACAAGGACAACACAGAGGCTAGGGTATGTAAGTATTGATTAGTCATATTTAAAATGTAAAGTTTGTTTTGTTAAATCATAATTTCTTGCAATATGTTGTTACCATTAAATGTAAGATTAATGGTTCCCCCACATACCAGTATAATTTGTTATACTGACACCCGTTTTGTTTGTCAGCATTTTAGGTTATCAAGAAAATGGATATTCCTTTAAAGTGACATTGATGGAATAAAGTTTAATAAAGAATTGGAGGATTGTAGTTAGATAAGTTCTTACTTGGGTAAAGACTTCCATTTCCTATATTTTGCAAGGTATGAATACAAAAATGTTATTCCACTAAAAGTTTAGTTGTAGTAGAATTTATTAATTATTGTTGATTATTTGTAAAACCACTAATCCTATTTTGAGATAACACCTTTGACCTCTTGGTCTCCCTTTACTGGTGGTTACCGGGATGCGGGGTCATTACATTTGGTATCAGAGTCGTGGTTTTCCATTTAATCTTTCGTAATTATTAAATTTTGCAAACTCTTTAGAGCCCAAGGGAGTTATTAGAGGATTTTCCAATAATGGAGGTGTCTAGAAAAGGATCACGATCCGAGGGCTGGAAATATTTTCCTCTGCCCCGCTAGTCGGTCAACGAGGACACCCAGATTATGTGTGACTTTCTGGCCGAAATCTGAGGAATTGACTCGAAATAAGAGACATGCACTACTACAAAACAGGGCTTTAGCGACGGTTGTTTATGCCCTTTTAGTGACGGTTCTCAAGCGACGCCTATGTGGGCGTCGCTAAAGGTCGAACTCTTCACCTTCGGTTTTCTAACCAATGTTAAAAGGCTTCATGCCACTGAAAAGGTGCCAGTAGCGCACCTATCGACGTCGGTTATGTATAGTACGATGACGCCAAAAGGGTTCGCGCCACAAAAAGGGTGCCATCTAGGACACTTTCTGCGTCGGTTTACAACTAAAAAACCGATGCCATATTTCCAGACGCCATGGTCGTGCTTCCCTGCACGGCCGTGTTTAGTACTATAGGCGTCGGTTTTATACTAATAACCGACGCCATTTACCGCCATGGCTGTGCTTTCCTGCACGGTTGGGTTGTTTGTCATATTAGGCAGCGGTTTTATCTAATAACCAACGATGTAAGTCTTTGATGACGGTGTTCTATAAATAATCGACGTCTATGTTTCATTTTTTTTTCTTATCAGTTTGCAGGCCTGCTATGGCTGGTCAGCAGGATGAGAACATGCAGTTCAGTTTTTTGAACTGTAGGTTTACGACATCCATTGATATCAGCCTACAAACAGGCCACAAACCTGCAAAATCAACAAATTTACTTTTCATACAAGTAGATACATTCAGACATCAATTCAATTCTCACATTCACACATGTAGAAACATTCAAATACATGTAGAAACATTCAGACATATATAAACATTCAGAAATATTCATTTACAAAATATCATTCAACATCGCTATCAGCATCCCAATTATATCTTACAATCGCCACTGCTTGTATGGCTCTTGCCCATTCTTCTCTTACTTCATTTAATACTTCCATCGTATATGGAGAATGTACATCTTTTAAGCATTTATCTATAGTGTGGTCAATTTTAAATACCTGCAAAGAGAATGATGTATATATATAAGTAATAATATCAAAATAAGATTGATATATTTCATACTAACTAATGTGACTATATATAATACCTCATGTATGGTATTGATGTCCAATGTGGCATATTGGATAATCATCTGCATAAATCGCATCACATAGTATGCGCATGCCCAGCCGTTGTCTTATGTAGTACACTATAAATTGAAACATACAAAATATTAAAAAACACAACTAAGTACAGTTCACATAAATAATATATACATTGGAGTCGGGAACTTACTTTTACATTCTCCCAAATTATTGGTTGGTTCTTTTTCCTTGGGACCTTTCCTCCAGCATTTTTGAATGCATCTAAACCCCTACATGTTAATGTAACATAGTAAATTGTATATTTAAATAGTAATGTAATAACAGATGTTAACGGATATAAAAAATGAAATATTTCTCACTAGAATAATGGCAATCTCATTACGTGTCCAAATTTAGTATTCAATGTACTCCCCGCAGGATCTAGATAATAAATAGTGAACGTCCCGGGGACAATAACTAGTAACTCCCAATGCCTACCGCTAGAGGTAAAAAAGTTAAAAATTAATAACTCAAAATCCACAATAAAAATGTAATTTTCTTAAGTCCAAATTATAAGTAAAGTAAACTTACTGGACATTGAATGGACCTATTATTATCGTCTTGTTTTGTTGACCGAAAACTATAAAATCATCTATACAGTATTGTTGAACACTATCGGGGTCTTTAGCTACCATACTAATCAATGATGGAATCAAAAATCCCACATGGTCAAATGCAAATTGTTTACATTGATTTTCGACTAAGTAGCTGCAAAACATGTATTACGTATGCATTAACATATAAGAAACCAGATCATTGGATCTTACACAAGGTATATGTATGTATAAACAAGATCTCACCTTATCCATGTCTCTATCATTGATGTATTTAGCCAATCATATAGAAACAGCTCAATAATATCTTGTATAAATAAAGAGCTTTCGTATGATTGACCTGCATAATTTGCTTCTAAAGAAATAATTATAGGGAAATGTATATTATGTGCCCGTAGCCAACATGCCATTCCCCTACAAGCAGGACCTAACGGGAATTTTAGGTCAGTTGGAACCCAACTTGGTAATGCAGGAAGTGGAGGTGGAGGCCTAGATGCTCCTGGTGTCTTCTTTTTAACCTGTATATATAATTTCAGATCAATTGACCTCATATATACACATTAAAAATCTAAAGTAATGTAAATTTATCTTACAATTTTAGTAGTGTAGACGACATCTACTTTAGGCCACAATATCACCCCGCCTTCTACCTCAGCAAGTGTATCAATATCCGGGTGGGCATATGGCAATGTAGCTTCCCTCCAATCGGGGAATACTCGTATCGGGCTCACACGAACGTAGCCCTATGGCATTGGAGTCCCGTGAAACATTACCCCAGGAAGGGACGGGTAATCATGCGCCTCTGCAACAACATAGTCTTGCATTCTTAAGCGGCATGGCTTCAACGCCTACAAATTTATGTAAAGAATGTTCTACATATATACATATCATATTGAAAAAATATCATCTTGAAAAGACTAGCTACAATGTCATAAACAATACTTACAGCAGACATGTTAGGCGGTGGTGGGTCTACAAGATTACTCTCAGTCTGTGCATCAGGAGAAGAGTGGGTCGCCATAGGCTGATTGGAAGCATGAGATGCCTACCACTGCAGCATTTCTTCCCTGACCTTCTTAGCAACTATATCCTCGACTCTTTTATTCTCCTATACATGGATAAAAGAAACATTATATTCTTATTATCGAATTCCCTTTTGCAGTAACATTCTAAAAAAAGAATAGGTTACCTCTTCTTGTGAAATTTCCGCTCTGGGTTTGTGCTGGGATGGCCCAAAGAATGCTTTGATGCCCACACCAGCGCCTGCACCCCTAACACGTCCAAGATGCTCTGGGTTACCCAGAGCAACTGTCAATTCATCCCTTGTGCCCTGATGGATGAATGTGCCTTGTTTCCTCTGCTCGTGCAGCTCCTGTTAATCACCATCAACAAAAATTGGTAAGTTAACACCACAAATAATCAATATTCAAACGATTGTTCTAAGAGTTGTATTTTACCATTTTCACAGCCACCTCAGCAGTTACGGGCTTCTTTATTTCACCCTTCTTGTTTTTCCTCCCAGCTATCCAGACATCATGGCGAGGCATGGGTGTGGCAGACTCCTGAGTCACAGCAGACTCCTAAGTAGCAGCAGACTCTTCCTGTAGTCTTTGGCGAATGCTTGCATAGCCCTTTGGACCCATAGTGTGGTCATGCACATTCAGTGCACGCCTTGCTGTTTGCACCTCACTGAGGGCCTAGTTAGTATGCACATTAATGATTTGGTTAGTAGCACTAACATTTAATACAACGTATATTAATTAAATTGGGAGTGACGCCTAATACCTTGAATTCTTCAGATTTTCTTGAAGCAACAAACGTTTCCCAATCTTTTTTGTCCAAGAAGTTCCACTGTTAAAGGGCTGACTTCTTCTTCTTATCACCATCTTTTATGTATTCTCTGTTGAGATTTGTCCTATAGTTCCTTAGCATCTTTCCAACGCGTTGGATCACGCTTTTAGGATGCAGCTTCTCATCCAATGCAAATAGATTTTGTAACATAGAATTGTTATTAACTAGTATCCAAAAATAGAATTGCAAATAATAGAATTTGTAATCTAAAAAATAGAATTGCAAATAATAATATCTCACGCATAAATCCTTCCATATCATGTCTTTCTTCACCTGAGGAACTTTATGCCAATTATCATACTTAACACCACAATGGCTTCGAGTGACAACCCCAAGATAGTTTACAAAATTATTGTGGTTCACTCCAATTGGATTTCCTCGATTATCAAATTCCACAGGCAATTTGGATCCAATGCCACTTAGAGCTATCAACTTCTCCAACAGAGTGATGCCCCTTTTCTTGTTAAGTGTTTGGTGATGCGCATCAAGTTCCTCCAGTGCTTCAGTGGGTACATCAACCTAAAATTTGACAAAAATAAACACACAGAATTAGCCCAATATAGAAATATAGGATATATGACATAACTAGAATATAATGAATTTTATAAAAATACAGGATATGTTTTTAAAACTTACATTGGTATCCTCACCATGCTCATCATGGACTTCATGCTCGTCATGGACATCATGCTCATCATGGTCAGCCATCTGAAAATGTCATTAAAAAGGCAAACTTTTAGCATTTGTATTAACTACAAGATAATGAGACATCAAATCTGAAAATGATATTCATATTAAAAAAGCAAACATTTAGCTTCAATAAAAAAATATAAACATGCATGCCTCTAAAATTGTGATCTTTTATCATTTAACAATCCTTCATTGTGATCTCCGCGGACATATAAGTCATCATTAGCTTCAATATTTTGTGGAGTTGGCAACCCAACTGAGAATGGACTGGAGTCATCATACTTATCATAGTACTCTTCTTCTTCTATAGGATCTTCAATGAACTGTCTTTTACCATGAAGAACAACCGACCATTTATCATTTGCAGGATCATCGATATAGAATACTTGTTTCGCCTGTGATGCCAATATGAATGGTTCACCCTTCTCGCCAATCTTTTCAAAGTTCACTAAAGTGAAACCCAATTCATCCACTATAACTCCTTTCGTGTTATCAACCCAATTACATTTAAAGAGCGGAATTCTGAAATCTATGTAGTCAAACTCCCATATGGCTTCAATGACATTGTAATATGACATTTTAGCTTCATGTGGACTCTTATCCTTTGCACTTGCAAAATATATAGTCGACGCTTGAAGAGTGACCCCATTGTTTTGGACGACACTCTTATCATCTTGGCGCTTTGTGTAATATGTGAACCCATTAATGTCAAACCCTTCATAAGGCATAACATTCGGTTTTGGTTTAAAGGCGAGGCATTTGATAGTTTCCGTAATATCATTTGGTGTTTGAGATAGTTGATGTAAGACTTTATCTTCAAACCACTTTGTAAAAGTCTTATTATGCTCTCTAGCAAGTCACATTGAACTTGCTCGAGGATGTTGTCTCTTGATGAAATTGGTATGTTCCTCGATATAAACACTCACTTCATCCATGTTGTGTAAAATATACAAGTGAGCTTGTTCCAACTGCTCACGACTGATTACTTTCTCCCGTGATCCCAAAATTCCTTTTTCCTCCTCAATATTCTTGTCATTAGCATGAGTGTTATTACCACTCAGAAAGTCATTACAAAAATCAATAACCTCTCTCGCCACATAACCTTCAATAACACTCCCTTCAGGCCGATAACGGTTTCGAACATCGCCTTTAAAAATGCTCATGTATCGTTCAAAGGGATACATCCAATGCAAGAAAATTGGTCCCAACATTTTAACTTCCCTAGTCAAGTGGACAACAAGATGTATAATGATATCAAAGAATGAAGGAGAGAAATACATCTCAAGTTGATATAGGGTAACAACCACTTCTCTTTGCAAATTATCGAGAGTATCAGGGTCAATAACTTTGTTGCATAGACTGTTGAAAAAGAAACAAAGTCTGGTGATTGCAAACCTTACATGCTTCAGCAATATAGATCGAATTTCCATGGGCAATATTTGTTGCATTAGAGTGTGACAATCATGAGATTTAAGACCTATCAACTTCATATCTTTCATTGATACCAATCTACGGATGTTGGATGAGTAACCCTGTGGCACCTTAACATTTACCAAGCATTCACAAAAAGCTTTCTTCTCCTTTCTAGACAATGTGTAACAAGCTGGAGGTAAGTATGTTCTTTTATTACCCATTTCACGTAATTCTGTTAATTCTGACCTTATTCCCATTTCACGTAGGTCCAATCTGGATTTTATCCCATCTTTAGTCTTACCTGGTATATTTAACAGAGTACCAATGATGCTATCACAGACAATTTTCTCAACATGCATTACATCGATACAATGCCTGACTGTCAAAGAACTCTAATAAGGAAGATCCCAAAATATTGACTTCTTCTTGAATGAAGAATTGTCACTCCGTGTGGCCATACTACATTGTGATTTCTTACCAAATTCATTGACAATGTCTTTTACTCTTTCATAAACAACATCCCCTGGTATAGGTTTAGGTGCACTCCGTTCATCATTCCATCCATTGAATGCTTTGCGCTTCCTACGGTATGGATGGAATTTTGAAAGAAACCTTTGATGACCAAGATATACAGTCTTGCCGCCATGTTTTAGTCTTATTGAATCAGTGTTTTCTTCACATATAGGACACGCTTTAGCTCCTTTGACACTATATCCAGACAAATTCCTGTATGTTGGAAAGTCATTAATAGTGCAAAATAACATAGCGTGCAAACGAAATGTCTCTCTTACTGAAGCATCATAGGTCATCACACCTTCAGCCCAAAGTTTCTTTAAGTCATCAATCAGAGGTTCAAGATAAACATCGATATCATTTCTGGGTTGTTTAGGGCCCGATATCAACAACGACAGCATAACGTACTTATTTTTCATACACAGCCAGGGAGGAAGATTGTATATAACAAGCATGACTGGCCAAGTGCTATGTTGGCTGCTCAATGTCCCGAACGGATTCATCCCATCTGTATAAAGCCCAAGTCTTAGATTCCTATCTTCTTCACCAAATTTGGGGTACAATAGATCAATCTTCTTCCACTGTGGGGAATCAGACGCATGTCGTAGGATCCCATCATTATTTTTCTTAACATCTGCATGCCACCTCAAATTCTTCGCATCTTTCGGATTTGCAAACAAGCGTTGAAACTGTGATATTATAGGTAGATACCACATCACCTTGGCAGGAGAACCAGTTTTGGACTCCCCCGATGTCGTCAATTTATACCGTGACGCACCACATTTTGGACAATCTTTCAAATCCACATAGTCCTTTTGAAATAATACACAATCATTCGGACATGCGTGTATCTTCTTGGCCTCCATTCCCATTGGGAACAACAATTTCTTTACCTGGTATGTTGAGATTGGCAGCTCATTTCCTTCAGGAAGCATTTCTTTCAACAAAGTCAACAATGAAGTGAAGCTTTTATCGCTCCATCTATTGTTAGCTTTCAACTTATACAATCTCAACACAGTGCTAAGCTTCGTAAACTTAGCACAGCATGTGTATTAAATTATGGTAAAACCCTAATTTGATATGGAAATTGGATTTAATGTCTCTTTTGGGTTATTTTGAGTAATATTAACCCATTGAGAATAAAATGAAGATTTAAATTTGAATAAGGTGATTTTATGCTTGTTTTAGGGTTTTATGCACATGATTATGTTTAGAAACCCTAATTTAGGAAAATATGGGTTTTAATGGTTTTAATCTAAAAATGTAATTATACAACAGAGATGTGTTGATCTCAAACTTGTTTTAAGTTTAAAGAACCCTTAATAAGGATAATTGGAATAATTAGGGTTTTTGAGAAATAAGAAATCGGTTTTAGGGTTGTTATTCTAAAAAGGGAAAAAATTGGATAAAGCAACCTAAGAAACCCTAATGAACCCTAAGGGGCTTGGAAGCCTTAGAAAGTATCTTCCTATCATTAGGAAGGTGTTTTGACATTAGGTAATCTATATGTTTTAGGAATTGAGGGTTGTTTGCATTACGGTGCTTGCTTGGATATCTTTTTTAATTTGGATTCTATTGCTCAAGAACAGGTATGTGGTTACGCCTATGGTTAAATCGCTTTAGTTTCACGGTGATTCCTGAGATTTTATCGGTTGCTTGGAAATAATTGTTTGATTGTCTTTTATTTCATGCAACTATAAAATGACTATGATTATCACCATAATTATATGTGCATGTCTAGCTCAGATCCTAGTCCTCCTTTGTAGCTCTGATGATGATGAGATAGATGACCTAGTGCATGGTCTACCTGCGAGGTAGGATCATTAGGTTATCACGAGTCGATGTGTTGGTCTACCCTTGGGTAGGACCATATGACTCCATGACCCTATGTATTGATCTACCTGTAAGGTATGATCATGGGGGTTAGTTGAGATCTACAATATGTGAGGTAGTATCCATGTCCACTGTAGGGACAGCACAGAGTCTAGGGTATGTAAGTATTGAGTTGTCATGTTTAAAACATAAAGCTTGTTTTGTTAAATCATAATTTCTTGCAATATGTTGTTACCATTAAATGCAAGATTATTGGTTCCCCCACATACCAGTATAATTTTTTATACTGACCATCATTTTGTTTGTCGGCGTTTTAGGTTATCAAGAAAATGGATATTCCTTTAAAGTGACATTGATGGAATAAATCTTAATAAAGAATTGGAGGATTTTAGTTAGATAAGTTCTTACTTGGGTAAAGACTTCCACTTCCTATATTTTGCAAGGTATGAATACAAAAAATTTATTCCATTAAAAGTTTAGTTATAGTAGAATTTATTAAATTTTTTTATTATTTGTAAAACCACAGATCCTATTTTAGGATAACACCTTTGACCTCTTGGTCTTCCTTTACTGGGGGTTACCGGGATGTGGGGTCATTACATTTTGTATCAGAGTCATGGTTTTCCATTTAATCTTCTGTAATTATTAAATTTTACAAACTCTTTAGAGCCCAATAGAGTTATTAGAGGATTTTCTGATGATGGAGGTGTCTAGAAAAGGATCACAATCTGGGGGCTGGCAATATTTTCCCCCGCCCCACTAGTCGGTCAATGAGGACTCCCGGATTATGTCTGACTACCTGGCCAAAATTTGAGGAATTGATTCGAAATAAGATACCTCTAGGTCTTCTCATCTATTTTTGTCCCTTCTTTACCTCTTATTTCTGGAGAAACATTAAGTACTTAGGATTTTCCCTCTCTCCACCACCTCCACTATTTGGGAAGTCAAAGTGTTAAGGACTAAGGGATCCTCCACCAAACAATAAAATGTATGTAAGTAAGAGGAAATGGATGTAATTTTAAGCTTATATATCTTCCAAGTTATAAATCTATGTTTAAAGGATTTTTAACTTGTATGGAACATCATGGCTTGTGTGAAGACCATAGCCATCCCCGAGACCACCGAGAACCCTACTAGGGGTTGGCCTCCCCATAAGAGGAAGGGATCTTCTGAGAAAAGGAAGAGGGATCATGGTGATGAGTCCTCAAAGAAGAGAAAGAGACCCGAGAGAGCCTCGGAATAAGTTTCAGACCCTAAGTTGGTTCCCTTCGATAACCCAAAGATGGACCAGGAAGAGGAACACATGTCCGAAGATGAGGTCAAGTTTGAGGAGAACTTGACTGGTGGTCCAGGACTTACAATGGTAGTTCACACCCCTGATGCCCTATGGATGGAATAACAGAAGAAGCTAACCGAGGCCATCAATGCCCTGGCCCTTAGGGATATAGCCATAGATGAAAATGGTGAGCCACTTTTTGTCCGTCCCCGACTTGGAGTCACCATTCTGGAATTTTTCAAACTGAACATTGAGAAATTCTGGGGAGAGGATAAGACTGAAGTGGTCGACAAAGCAGATGCTTGGCTTTAAGCAATTGAGAAAGGTTTCTGTATGTTGGAGGTGAAGCCAAACAAGAAGATCCCTTTTGCTGCTCACCTCTTAGAAGGGGCAGCCAAGATCTGGTGGGAGAACCACATCATGGGTCAAGATCTGAGTGCAGATCCAATGGCATGGACCGACTTTAGGACTATCTTCACAGCAAGATTCATTACCACCTCAGCTAAGAAGGAGAAGGAAAGAGAGTTTACCAACCTGATCCAAGGTAACTCATCAGTCGCAGACTTTGGCCACAAGTTTTGCATCTTGGAGCATTTTGGGATCATGATGACTGAGGAGAGACGAGTGGACCATTTTGTAGATCATCTTCACCCTTCCATCAAGCCTCATGTGATGGAGAGTAAACCAAAAACCATCACCGAAGCCTACAACACTACTCTGGACATGGAGAGGACGGTGATGCCTGCTCAGAACCCACCCAAAGGATATTTGGGTTTCACTGAAGGTACCCAAGGCCAGAAGAATGATCACAAGAAAGGACAAGGGTGCAACCATACCAAGGGAAAGCATGGAGGAAAAGGAAAACCCCTTCATGAGAACAACTGGCCTAGGTGTCGCACCTGTGGAAAATGGCATTCAAGTGAGTGCTTCTACAAAAAGAGGACATGCTATTGTTTCCAGCAAGAGGGACAACTTCAAGCCAACTACCCTCTGCCAGACCCAAGGGGGCCAGGCCCAATAGTAGCCCCACCTGTAGCAGCCCAACTTATTGCTGCAGCCCCACCTACTGGAAAAAGAAGATAAGCTCGAGTTTTTGCTATTGACAATGAGGAGGCTCAAGCTAATGCTAATCGGTTGATAGAGGTTAATAGACCTTCGAGTTTTCTTTTATGTTTTAAGATAAGCATGTAATGGTCTAATGTATGGTGAAAAAACAATGTAGGCATCCTTGAATTCATGGGACACAATGTAAAAGCTTTATTTGACTCTGGATCTACTAATACTTTTATTTTGAGGAATCTGGCAACTATGCTATGTTTGGATATCAAGGATTTAGGGTATATCTTATATGTCACAACCCCAAGTGGTTGGATCTTTACGTCCCTTTTGAAAACTCCTGTGATACCTGTCAAATATCAAGATCATGAGTTCCCTACAGATTTTATCCTCCTTGACATGAATGATTTTGATGTGATCATTGGTATAGATTGGCTTTATACCTATATGGCAAATATCGATTGTAGGGAGAAGAAGGTAATCATAAAGAGACCAGGTCACCCACCGTTCATCAGTAGGGGTAGGAAGGATGCTACAACTAGCCTGTATGTGTCATCCCTGAAGGCAGAACGGATGATAACCAAAGGTTGTCGAGCTTTCCTAGCAGTTGTTACCAAGCCAGAGCCTAAGGTGTGGCCCTTAGAGGAAATAGAGGTAGTCAGGTACTATGCAGATGTTTTCCCAGATGATTTGTATGGGATCCCTCATGAGAGAGAGGTAGACTTTTCAATAGAGCTAGCTCCCAGGATAAGCCCTATTTTGATAGCACCTTATTGGATGGCCCCTACTGAGTTGCTCGAGTTGAAGAAATAACTACAGGAACTGCTAGATAAGGGTTTTATCTGACCTAGCATATCACCATGAGAGCACCAGTTCTCTTTGTAAAGAAGAAGGATGGTTCGCTCAGAATGTGTATAGACTACCAGATGATCAACCAGGCTACCATTAAGAACAAATACCCTTTACCCCGGATAGATGACCTATTTGACCAGTTGAAGTCAGCTCGAGTCTTTTCAAAGATTGATGTGAGATTGGGGTACCTCCAGTTGTGAGTCAAGAGTATAGACATCCCAAAAACTGCTTTTAGAACCTGTTATGTCCACTATGAGTTTGTGGTTATGCCTTTTGGGTTGTCCAATGCCCCAAGTGTGTTTATGAACCTCATGAACAGTGTGTTCCAACCCTTCCTTGACTCATTTTTCATATTGTTCATAGATGACATCTTGGTTTATTCTAATGACTTAGAACAACACTGTGACCACCAGGGTAGAGTCCTTGATATCTTGAGAAAGTATAAGTTCTATGGGAAATTCTCGAAGTGTGAGTTTTGGATAGACTGTGTCATGTTCCTTAGACACATTATATCTAGAGGGACCATTTCAGTGGATCCAGCTAAAGTGTCAGTGGTGCAAGATTGGCCAGCACCGAAGAATCAATCAGAGATCTGTAGCTTTCTGGGAATGGTCGGATATTATCAGCACTTCATAAAGGATTTCTTAAAGACTGCTTTTCCTCTTACCAAGCTCGCCCGAAAGGATGAGAAGTTTGTGTGGTCAGACCTATGTGAAGCACAATTCTAAGAGTTAAAGGAGAAGTTGACTACGGCTCTAGTGTTGACTTTACCGTCCAGTAACGAGGGTTTTATGATCTTCACCAATGCATCAAAGATGGGTCTTGGATGTGTGCTAGAGAAAAACAGGCATGTTGTCGCCTATGACTCTAGACAACTCAAACCCAATGAAGTGAATTATCTGACACATGATTTAGAGTTGGATGCAATTATACATGTCCTGAAGATTTGGTGACACTATCTATATGGAGTCACCTTTGAAATCTTTACCAACCACAAGAGCCTAAAGTATCTCCTAACTCAGAAGGACCTAAATCTGAGACATAGGTGGTTGATGGAATATGTGAAGGACTATGATTTCATCATTGCCTATCATACTGGTAAGGTAAATGTTGTGGTTGATGCTCTTAGTCAGAAACAACTCAGGTGTGCGACTGTCTTATCTAGCCAGTGGAGGAAGCTAGAAGATCTTGTAGAGTGGACTCCACAACCGTTAGAGGACCGAGTCCATTTGTCTAATATCCATATTAAACCAGACATTTTGACCGAGTTGGTAGCTACCCAGTTAGCCAGCCCAGAGCTTGATAAGATGAAAGGTTTGTCGGAGAAACCTCAGACCCATCTCTCAGTAGGAGTGGATGACAAAATCTGTTACAAGAGTTGTATTTGGGTTCCTAAAAGTTCGTCATTGAAGGATCGTATCTTGCAAGAAGCTCATGGTTTGAAGTATACAATACACCCTGGAACTACCAAAATGTTTAAGGATCTACAGCAGTACTTTTGGTGGCCCAGAATGAAAAGGGATATAGTGGCATATGTGGCCAGTTGTCTCACTTTCCAGATGGTGAAGGATGAACACCAGCGACCCGGTGGATTACTACAATCGATTGAAATTCCTGAGTGGAAATGGGAATAGATCACCATGGATTTTGTGGTGGGTCTCCCCAAGACCAAGAGAGGTCATGACGTAATATGGGTTGTGGTAGATCGCCTTACCAACTCGGCATATTTCCTCACCTTAAAGACCATTGCCAAAGTGACAGACTTAGCTAAAATGTACATCTCAGAGATTGTACGACTACATCGTGTTCCAAGTTCGATCATTTCTGACCATGATTTGAAGTTCACTTCCAAACTGTACAAGCAAGTACAGAAGGAACTCGGTACTAGACTAAAGTTCAGTACAACATATCACCCCCAGACTGATGGACAGTCAAAGAGGGCAATCCACACTTTATATGATTTGTTGAGAGCTTGTGTGCTCAATTGGGGTGGTTCATGGGAGCAATACCTGCCCCTCGATGAGTTTTCTTACAATAAGAACTACCAAGCCAGTATTGGGATGCCACTTTATGAAGCTCTCTATGAGAGGCTGTGTTGGTCGCCACTTCACTGGGATGATGTTGATGAGAGGACCTTGTTGAGGTTAGATGAGCTCTAGGTGTATGCAGATAAAGTTTCTTTGATCAAGCAAAGGCTGAAGAGAGCCCAGGATCGACAGAAGTCATATGCAAATGTGAAGCAGACTGACTTGTAGTTCACTATGAGAGAGCATGTGTTTTTTAAAATCTGACCCCTCAGAGCTATAGCTAAGAATAGAGGAAAGGTGAGTCCCCGATATGTAGGTCCGTTTGAGATTTTAGAATGAATTGGTGAAGCTGCTTATCGTTTGGCCTTACCCCCTTAGTATAGTATGATGCATGATGTTTTCCATGTGTCTAATCTAAAGCGCTATGTGAAGGACCCAAACGTTGTGCTGAGCATTGAACCTATTGAGTTCCAAGGGAGACTGACATATCTTGAGTCACCTGTGAGAGTACTGGATACCAAGGTGAAAGAGCTCAGGAATAAAGAAATAGAGATGATAAAGGTTCTTTGGAAGCACCATGCAGAGGATGAAGCCACATGGGAGCTAAAGACAGACATGGAAAAGGCATACCATGATTGTTTGTTTGATTGGCCGAATTTTGGGGGCAAAATTCTTATAAGGAGGAGAGGATGTTACAACCTCAATTTTTACTTGTATGGTTGAAATTGCAATTGTTTCAAAGAAATGTACTTGTTTGCAAATTATATGGCTTATGAAAAATATATGGGTTTCTTTTACAACTTTTCCCTTGTGCATGGTTTTTTGTGGACCCTTTGGTAATAGTGGGTCCAAGATATGAAAAGAGGAAGAAAAGTTAAAAGAGAACAAGTAATGCGTAAATAATAATGGAAATTGGAATAAAGGTGAAAATATAAGAAGTAATGGAGAAGTGTGGGTTTGATCATAATAGATGATATTTTGAACCCCACATGGATTCTTGAGATGCAAGGAATCGAAATAAAGGAAAATAAGAGAGTACAAAAAAGGAAATATGATTAAAATATGCTTCATTAAATAATAACTTGCACATGAAGAAAAGACTCTTTTACTTTCGAATTATGACTCCAAAATTGGCACGCAGGTAGATTAATTTATTAATGACTTCCCTAAAAATTTGAGATAAAAAGGGGCCATGGTTTTGGAGTTATGAATTTCACAAATATTCCTAAAGTGAGAAGGATATCCTTTATTTTTTAGGAAATTATCTTATTTTTCAATTTTCTGTTTATGTGGGTAGCGTGACAACCTTGGATCTGGGATCCAACAGTGGTGGTGCCATCCCCTACCTCGAGTCCGAATGGGAACCTGGGAGAAAATTCTTCTCCACTTTTCTCACGATTCAATACATCATCGGATCTGAGAGTTGGCCCGAGGACTCGATCCATACCGGATTTAGTACTTGTTTTAGTGGGAATAGAGTTTCCCCAATCTCGTGGAACCCAAGACCCTTCCCTATATAAGGAGGGGTGTTGCGCAACATCGGAAATCATGAAATCACTTCTCATGAGATCGGAATGACTAGGCGAGTGCACTAGCGTCTTCAATTTGAAGAATCAACATGTCCCATACCCCTAACGAGAAGCTGCTTCCGCCAGAGTTGTGCAGCATCATCTCGGTGCCAGGAGGGAGAGGATGGAACAATTTATGGGTGCTTCAAGGTTGAGAGGATGAGGTGGAGCTTCAGGCGGTCTCAGTTTTTGCACAAAAGCAACGACGAGCGAATTCAACTCGTGGATTGACCAACTGCTCGCGGGAAAAGAAACTGGAGGTTGAAGACGACCAGGGGGAATTACTTCCCTCCCTTCGCATTCCCATTGGAAGAACAAGCCCTTTTTGGTAATCTCATGTCTCATTTTGGTTTCATGAGCGTGTTGCTCCGCTGGCTTGTTTTAAATCTGATATATCCACGTGGCTTTTCCTTATTGGTGGGAAAAGGTTTTTCTTGTAAAAAACCTAACTAATTAAGGCAATATTGGATGGAGGTAAATTATATATGAAATTTGATCAAAAAAATATGAAGAATCCAATAAAAATGGAATTGGAACTTGATATTGTTGTAATTTAAAAAGTACACAAAGTTACCACTTTCAATGAATTATGGTAAAACCCTAATTTGATATGGAAATCAGATTTAATGTCTCTTTTGGGTTATTTTGAGTAATATTAACCCATTGAGAATAAAAGGAAGAGTTAAATTTGAATAAGGTGATTTTATGCTTGTTTTGGGGTTTTATGCACATGATTATGTTTAGAAACCCTAATTTAGGAAAATATGGGTTTTAATGGTTTTAATCTGAAAATGTAATTATTTATCAGAGATGTGATGATCTCAAACTTGTATTAAAATTAAAGAACCCTTAATAAGGATAATTGGAATAATTAAGGTTTTTGAGAAATAAGAAATTTGTTTTAGGGTTATTAATCTAAAAAGGAAAAAAAATTGGATAAAGCAACCTAATGAACCCTAAGGAGCTTGGAAGCCTTAGAAAGTATCCTCCTATCATTAGGAAGGTGTTTTGACATTAGGTAATCTATATGTTTTAGGAATTAAGGGTTGTTTGCATTAAGGTGGTTGCTTGGATATCTTATTGAATTTGGATTCTATTGCTCAAGAATAGGTATGTAGTTACACTTATGGTTAAATCGCTTTAGTTTCACGGTGATTCCCGAGATTTTATCGGTTGCTTGGAAATAATTGCTTGATTGTATTTTATTTCATGCAACTATAAAGTGACTATGATTATCACCATAATTATATGTGCATGTCTAGCTCAGATCTTGGTCCTCTTATGTAGATCTGATGATGATGAGATAGATAATCTAGTACATGGTCTACCCATGAGGTAGGATCATTAGGTTATCACGAGTCGATGTGTTGGTCTACCTTTGGGTAGGTCCATACGACTCCACAACCCTATGTATTAATCTACCTATAAGGTAGGATCATGGGGGTTAGTTGAGATCTACCATATGAGAGGTAGTATCCATGTCCACTATAGGGACAACACAGAGGCTAGGGTATGTAAGGATTGAGTAGTCATGTTTAAAATGTAAAGTTTATTTTTTTCTTAAGTCGGGAGGCTATCTTATTCATCCCACCCTCCTCTTGCGAGCAAACTTAAAACAAAGATTCAATCACTACTTAAACTTGAAATAGTAAATAAGGTAGTACTACTACCCTTACATTTGTCCCTAATAAACAGATCAATAATCTGGCTAGGTGGGCGAGCATGCCACACATGCCCTTTCCTGTGCTTTCTGTAGTATTTCGCTAGACCATCAACCGTGACATTAGCCCCCCTGGTGATGTGCTGGGTGTGCCACCCTCTTCTTCGTAGGTTATGGATCTGAACTAGGTGTTTGGCATATCTGGGGAACTCTCACACATTGCCATTAATCATATTGACCGCAATTGTGATGTCCCCGGATTACAGATATGATTTGTCACTTACTGGTATTTTCTCATAATTTTTGGTCGATGTTTGATATTTATTATCCATCCTATGAGCATTTCACATCTTACATATTATCACTGATATTAATGCATAAAAAGCCTGATATTATTGTTCCATCTTGTGCTATGCATTTTTCTGAGAATTTTGGTATATTTTTGTATTTTTCTGACATCGGAGCTATTTTCTATGATTTATCTAAGATCTGAGCATATATGAGGATTTTACCTTTTCTCGGCCACTCAGAACTTGCCACGTGGTCTCTAGGGCGCGGCTCAAGGCTTGGGGGTAGGAGGGCCGTTTGGTTCTCATCTGATGAACCCGCTTCAAATGGGTTTGGCCAAAACACCTTCTTCCCTGTCTCACGACGTTTGTGTGTGTCGTCTGTTGGAACAGTGGGCGCCGCTGTGGCCTGCTCATGGTGTCTCCGTGGTTGCATCGTCTTCTCCTCATCCACTCCGACCATCGCAAGGAGCTCAGCACCTCCCGATCTCTCTTTCTCACTTCTGCAAACTGCCACTACCGCCTGCGTCTGTGGGTGTTCTTGGTGTTGTCGTTGGGGCTAGGGCTCTACGAATCTCCTCTGTGGCTGCATCTGTGAGTCCTTCTCTTCCCTGCCTTCACGCTGAGCATGTTCCTGCTCTCTCTCACAGACTGTCGCCGCTGAAGGGACTGCTCTGCCCAAGGCACTGCCGCTGCGGTCTCCTTCCTCCTCTGTGTCCATGACTCAGGCGCATCTGACTACGTTCTCAAGCACCGTCGTGGCTTCAGCAAGGAGGAACGGCGATCGCGGGAGCTAGGTCTTGGTGGTTCTCCCCTATTCTCCCTATCTATGTGCTTCCTTTGACATCCCCCTCCATCTTCATCCTGGGCGCCATGGGTCTTGTGTGCTGTCGGCGCAATCCCGTCTACTCCGGCCGCCGTAAGGGTTCGACGCCGCTTCGCATCTCCTCTCAAGCATTGGCGTGGATCCATGCTCAGGCATGCCACCATGGCTCTATCCCAGGGTGTTCAGGCCTCCTCGTCACTAATCTTGCTACTTCCATGGCTCTTCCTTTGGTCCTCTCTTCACGCTTCCAGTCTTCTACTCTAACGGCTTCCTCTCACGATGCTCCCCATCTGTGAGGTGCGATTGATAATTCGTACAGATGGGGAGGTGGGACTCCCTCCCTCGTCTCAGTTCTTATCCATGTTCTCAAAGCCATGACCACATCGTGCGGTGATGAGAAGTTGTTGCCTTGTCCTTCCCCACGTCTCACATTTGACTGAAAGTAAGAGGAGAGTGCAACACCATCCGATGATATCTAAGGGATAAGATGAGCTCTCATGAAGGCCGATCTGTTTCTCGTTCATGCATAGGTCACAGCCACCTAACCAAACTAGGTGTATCACAACTTATGGTTGGAAGATATTAGACCTTGATGCATGGTATCTAAAAAGCACATCATCGCTATATTCGTACCTAAGTAACTCCATCTAGGAATATCAAGAGTTATGAAACCATGAACATAGCCTTTTGTTATCATACCATACATATCTCCCAAATCCTGGTCCCAAAACTCAACCATTTCCCACTCAATTAAATTATGAAAAAGTCATAAACTTAAGAATTACCATCATGATTTCAATACCAAATAATATCCATGCTTTATCAAATTACTTGAAACTACTTTAAATTACTCAAACCCACATGAATTGACCTATGTCATTGAACATTTGAAGATTCCAAAAGTTCAGTCTATCACATCCTACACACCTTATTGGAAATTTTGTCCTCGAAATTAAGCCAGAAATCCAGTCTTTTACATCATATACATCTTAAAAGAACTTTCATCCTCGAAAGTAAACCATACTCATACTTCCAGGGAAAACCTTATCTTGCTCTCATCCACATGTAGGCACCATTCTATGTGTAACATATCCGCAAAGGTTACCTAGAACCATGTATCCAAAGCACTATTAGGAGGTTTCAAAAGCATCAAGGGTGAAACCTCACTCCATAAAAGGCTCAAACAAAGGTTTAGAAGCTTAGGTTATGTCATTACATATCTCATATGTTAGATTTGCTTCCTTATCTTAACTCATGCATTAAGATTCCCACATCATATTACCATGTTCTAAAGGAGTTAAGAAAGGTTAACCCATTATATCAATGTGTCATCAACATTTAATTGAGCTAATTATTAGAACATGTTCAACATTAACATATGCCTTTTAGGAGAGTGTTAACTATAGTTAACCCACTTTATCCATCTAGCTCATATTAAGGTGTCATAATCATTATGTTGTGTTAGCTGTCAAACAATATCTTCCATATTTGTTAAGCACTCAGATTAACACCTCTTATAGCATGTTTCATTCATATGATCTTATTTCATTACTCTAAACAAATTGATACATTTATTAGTGACTTCATCACAAGATTAACCAACAATTATCACATTATCATCATTATTTGTGTACATGGTTAACCATATATGTGTTAACATCTATTAAACCATCTCTAGGTATCCATCACATCATGTCTACATATCACATCTTGAGATTTGAACACATCCTTATATATATTATATTATGGTTGTGCTAAACAAACTTATGTGAGTGGCTTATTAAACATATATCAAACTTCATCTAGTCTAGTTGAGGTTATCCTAACCCGTATCATGAGGGTATTGTCATGCTCAAACTCTTTGAGCTAACTCAACTCTATGAGTATCTCATAAACAAAAACTTTATCTTCCCTCTTTCATCTAGGGTTACCAGGTCTACCTCATTGGCACTGGTGATAGATTTACAAGCTCTAGCCACATAAGCACAAACCAAACATGCTATGACATACTCTTATCATGAAAATTATTTCTCAACTCTCTCTTCCTCTTATATACACACCACTAGATTCCTATATGGGAGACCACCAACCCTAACATGAGGCTTCTCAGAAGCTAACATAGCTACCTCCTCCAGGGTCTTGGGCTCTCTCCCTCACCCAGGTGGTAGGCACTCATATTCATGTTCACATGCACATATATAACCAACCTCTCTCTATCTCTAGGGTTTGGTCCTCCCAAGGACATCTAGGGTTCAACAAGACTATAGGAATCATGCATAAAGCAACTCAACTCAATCACTTAGGAGTATTCTAGTTTAGGACATATCATATCACATATTTCTCATATCATGGAGTCTAGGTTCTCTGACCTTCTCCCTGTGGGTCTCGCTCTCTCTTGAGCTAACCCCCAAACTGGTCCTAACACTAGAGGTCCTCCTTCATAAAAGAGATTGAGGCTCTTGCTGACTCACAACCTTGTCTTAACTTATCGTATCGTATCACATAAAAGCCTAGTTACTTGCATCATCAAAGCTTATATCACATCCTCGAAACTGAACTTGGGTCCTCAAAGACAAACATATATCATCATAAATTATCTTTTATCATCTCTGTCAAACTTACATCATATCACAAAAACTTATTTCATCTATTCTATCTATATCAAAGGCTCTAGACATCTAATCTAGAACTAGTCTCTCTTCTAGACTGATGTCATTCACTTTTAGTTAGGTTGCATGACCACCTCCTACTCGTACATGTGTGGGGACACATTTTTGTAATACATATACATAATAAAATATTATATAGTTTTTCTCCAATAAAACATGCGTCAGAGAAAACTACCAAGGTTCGATCCGATTGGAATCAAAAACCAAATCTTGAAAACGAGTGTCCCACACATAGTAGAGAGCACATTGTCATGAAAACTAGTGAAAGGGGTGAGAACATGGTGTAGACTAGTGTAGCTACTCTAGACAACGAGTGCCATATGTCTAGGGTTTCTCTTCCCTTGATGCACATCATTTCCAAATAGTGCAACGTCCCATACCGCTGCACTACAAGGAAAGAACGACATCTAAGGACTTGATATACAACAAGCACCAGTCTAGGCCTAGTTCTCGGACATCTAGGTGCTAACCTAGAGGCTAGGTCATATCTAGTCTCTAAAAGACGACTAATCTAACCATAAAGATGTTTTTAAGTTCAAGGTTCTTTAGTTTTGAGTTGCACAATGAGCAAATGTCAGGCTTTACTATTATTCATGCTCTGATACCACTTGTGACGTCCCCAGATTACAGATATGATTTGTCACTTACTGGTATTTTCTCATAATTTTTGTTCGATGTTTGATATTTATTATCCATCCTATGAGCATTTCACATCTTACATATTATCACTGATATTAATGCATCAAAAGCCTGATATTATTGTTCCATCTTGTGCTATGCATTTTTCTAAGAATTTTGGTATATTATTTGTATTTTTCGGACATCGGAGCTAGGTGCTGTCGTTGGGGCTAGGGCTCTGTGGAGCTCCTCTGCGGCTGCATCCGTGAGTCCTCCTCTTCCCTGCCTTCACGCTGAGCATGTGCCTGCTCTCTCTCATGGACTGCCTCCGCTGAAGGGACTGTTCTTCCCAAGGCACTGCCGCTGCGGTCTCCTTCCTCCTCTGTGTCCATGACTCAGGCGCCTCTGACTGCGTTCTCAAGCACCGTCGTGGCTTGAGCAAGGAGGAACGGTGATCGCGGGAGCTAGGTCTTGGTGGTTCTCCCCTATTCTCCCTATCTATGTGCTTCCTTTGACAGCCCCTCCATCTTCATCCTGGGCGCCATGGGTCTTGTGTGCCGGCGGCGCAATCCCGTCTACTCCGGCCGCCGCAAGGGTTCGACGCCGCTTCGCATCTCCTCTCAAGCATTGGCATGGATCCATGCTCAGGCATGCCACCATGGATCTATCCCAGGGTGTTTGGGCCTCCTCGTCACTAATCTTGCTACCGCCATGGCTCTTCCTTTGGTCCTCTCTTCATGCTTCCAGTCTTCTACTCTAACGGCTTCCTCTCACGATGCTCCCCATCTGTGAGGTGTGATTGATAATTAGTACATATGGGGAGGTGGGACTCCCTCCCTCGTCTCGGTTCTTATCCACGTTCTCAAAGCCATGACCACATCGTGCGGTGATGGGAAGTTGTTGCCTTGTCCTTCCCCACGTCTCACGTTTGACTGAAAGTAAGAGGAGAGTGCAACACCGTCTGATGATATCTAAGGGATAAGATGAGCTCTCGTGAAGGCCGATCTGTTGCTCGTTCATGCACAGGTCACAACCACCTAACCAAACTAGGCGTATCACTACTTATGGTTGGAAGATATTAGACCTTGATGCATGGTATCTAAAAAGCACATCATCGCTATATTCGTACCTAAGTAACTCCATCTAGGAATATCAAGAGTTATGAAACCATGAACATAGCCTTTTTTTATCATACCATACATATCTCCCAAATCTTGGTCCCAAAACTCAACCATTTCCCACTCAATTAAATTATGAAAAAGTCATAAACTTAATAATTACCATCATGATTTCAATACCAAATAATATCCATGCTTTATCAAATTACTTGGAACTACTTTAAATTACTCAAACCCACATGAATTGACCTATGTCATTGAACATTTGAAGATTCCAAAAGTTCAATCTATCACATCCTACACACCTTATTGGAAATTTCTGTTAAGTTTTAGGTGAGACAGAGAAGGCAGCGGAAACAAAAATTTCTCCCCCAACCCATACCGAGGAAATGCGTCAACGTCTATCTAATAGGAAAGGATGGTTTGTGGAATCATACCTTGTCCTGAGGCTTGCTCGGGGACAATACCTCGCGCAATGCGCGGTCTTCAACTCCGGACTTCGACGGTGTCTGTGCAGCTCCTGGTCGCACCGGGACTGACAACTCCTACTCGAACCGGACTGTCGGATGACAGTTGTCCTCCTAAGCGGCAGTGTCCTCCCGCCTCTATAGTATTCCACACGGACCACCTGGAACTCCACACTCCTTGTCCCACAAGGAAGTGGAAGGAGTCTCACCCTCCTGTTGACGTACTAGTCGCCAACACGCTCTCCTGCCTCCTGTTGCAACTGCAGTTGTCCTTCCCTTGCTGCACCTCCCCTTTTGCAGGAAGCACTTGCTCGGGCTCTCTCACGGTTACCAAAACCAGAGAGAACGACAACTTGCAGAGCAACTGGTTGCACTGAGCTATGTTTTGAGAAGCCCCCAATACCCCTATATATAGGAGAGTCATGGGACAGGGTTCTCCATCCCGGGCAATGCGGGACTAATGCAGGAGTAGAAGGGTTCGAGAATTTTCCACAAAAAGCAACCGGTTCGCAACTTGAAATGATCGGTTCACAACTGAACCGATCGGTTCGGCCATTGAGCCGATCGGTTGGACCTGAGCCGATCGTTTGGGGCACTTCAACCGATCGGTTGGTGCCCTGAACTGATTGGTTCATGGTCCTAATCCAGCTCAAAAAGACTTTCCTTGTTTCTTTCCCAATTGGTATCGAATATCAATATTATTCCCAATCGAATTGGGCAATTTGAAACTAAAGGAAAATTCTTGCCGACATGACTTTTCCCAACTGATCCGTTGCACCAGTTGAGCCGATCTGTTCAACCCTTGAACCGGTCGTTTCAACCTGGGCATGAGCCGATCGGCCTGGACACTCCAGCCGACCGGTTCAGCAGCCTCAGCCGACCGGTTCATCACATGAACCGATCGGTTGTGAGCACAGGTTGGGCAAAATCAGTCAATTGTGATTTCAATCAATCCGATACTCCAATCAATGCGTCCAACACCTTGAACCATACGATATTGAGCTATCGACTGATTGAGTGTTTAATTGAACTACTAAACTCCTTTAGTAATCAATCTAAACATTGCTTTGTGGACAAAACTCCTCTTCCAGGTTAAATCCTATGTGTGTGACCCTGCAGGTCCATTTCACGTTGGCAGTGAAAGTCCATAACACTTATGACTTCACAAGCAAAGAGCGGTGCCTAGTCACACATCAGTGCTACCCAAGTGAAAGTAGAAAGTTGGAGAACAACTTTCATCCTACAATCCGCGAATGGTGTTACAGCGAATGTATAATTCCTTTGTCACTGATATCCCGAATGAACTCGAGGCATGGAACAGTCATCCTGTCAACGTTCATTCACTTCCTTGATCTCAGAGTAGACTGGAAGAGATATGTATGACATCAGTATCATATACTGTTTCACACATGCGTGCACGCCTTTCTCAATCCTACTCATCAAGTGGCCATGGATATCAAACTCCCTCAGGAGGGACAAATCCCATATCTATCACTCACCCCTCAAAAGCCCCATGTGTCAAAGCCACCCAATCATCACCTTTATAACAACCCATGTTTCAGGACTGCGTTTGATGATGTCAAAGTGTGCCCAACGACATGTGTTGAGTGCAGTGATTTCAGGTCTAAGAATCACACTCACCACCATCACTGTGAGTACTGACTGTGACTACCATCTCATGGTTCCATGTGTCAAACTCACGGTGGGTCTGTCCGGTACCTTGTTCTCTAACAAGTACCTATGTGTTTGGTTTGATATCTCTATATCATGACTAATGAGATTCTGTCATCAACCAACACCACAATCTAGTCTTGTGTGTCATTGCTGTCTATCTACCTTCCACAATGACATCCGACTAGGGACATAACAAGAATGTACAAACTCTTAGCATCTGTATGATCTCATCGTTCAGGTCATGAACCTGAAGGCATACGTCATTGAGTACTGTCATTCCCTAGACATTCAATCTGTTCTATCACTATCTCATATGACTGAACCAGAAAGAATTGGAAGCTTGCCTTTTATGTTTATCAAATCAATCTTAATGTATCCCACCAATTATCACATGATTGGCTCTCAGGGCATACATACCAACAGACTCCCACTTGCACTGTGAGCCAATCACCCATGAATCATATTCATAGTGATCTTCAAACATGTCCCACATGTTACTGTGTTGTAGTGCCAACATAGTGAGTAATGGCAACACCTTGCCAAAGTCTGTATAAATTGCATGTCTCTCATCTCTTCGTTGTACGTCACACGTATGAGATGGAGTTGCCGTAATATGCGATCTTGTATTCCATTTGCTAACCTTTAGCCACATTGCATGATTAAGGATTCCAGACTTGTCATCAATGAGTGGAATATAAGTTCATCTCATGAACTTTCAGATCCATATAGTATCCACTGTTGTTCACTAACACATAGATACTTGGCATTTCCCTTTTAAATGGCTTTATTGGAACACTTCCAATTATCAACAAACATTCACTTTTATACATCTCATGTATATATATTGTGATTAATTTTCTGTCCTTTCGGAAGTTCGCATCAATGTAAATCTTTACATCGAACTCTTCTCCATAGAACTAGTGCTTCACAAGAACTTATCAAGTTCTCATGGTATTCCAGTAACACTTACCGGAAGCAGACAGACATCCACTCGTCATGTCACACATACGAGTTATCAGGATGAGCACATCATATTTCCATGTCCTACATACAAGATGATGAATGCATTTTATTCTTGTCATGTCATACATGCAAGATAATGGGATGATTACATACATGATAGATCCATATCTATTCTTAGTGTTCCCATTCTTCATAAGAATTGGACACTTGGCCTTTGGATACTAATATCCATGTAACATGGACAAGTTTTCTCCCACTGAATCTGTGCATACTGAACACTTCAGTACAGATTTCCAATGTATGCTTTCTCTTTCAGGTCAAGAGATTTTCGAGAACTATCTCTATAGATCTCTATTCCTATCACATAGGAAACATCTCTATCTTCCTTAAAGATAATTTCCACTTTTGGATTTCCATTCTAGAACAATTCCATTTCACATCAATATGTGGAATGTGAATACGCTCCCACTAAATCACAGATCACTTCTTTATCTTTGACATATCAGTCAAACCCTTTGACTATATTATCAAAATAAAGATCTAATTTTGAGTTTCTTGTACTCAATCAATCACATTGATTAGTCCATTGTAACTTATAGACTTCATTTGCATTAGTGGATTCATAAACCTTATAGGTTGTGTCACGTACACATCCTAGTTTTATTCCTCATAGGAATGTGGTTTTAGTATCCATATGCCAAATGTCTTAGTCATTAAGTTGCAATCAACAAGCATCATCCTTCTCAAAATGTTATCCATGTGTCTTAACACTTAAGACTCATTTGCACTTATGGATATAATCCAATGAGTGCTACCATCAAGGTCATGCCTTATGGTTCACATGGATGTCATTTAGGATGTAAAGGTCATAAACCATAACTCAAGATTCGGTTCCTCATATTCATCTTGATAGTTGACTCATCACATGAACAACTCATCACATAGATAATTGAGGTGTATCTGTTAAAGATATAAGAACTCACAACCCTTGTGATTCTTAATTTCTTTTATTAGTATGGGGTATTCTTTTATTAAGAAGAATTCAGTTATTTGATAATCATTCTCTAACTCCTTAGAGTATGATTCCTTCTTGATTCAGACATCACCATGCCTTAATCATGAGTTCACTATGATACACTATCATAATCACTCATAAGGATCTCAAACATTTGGTCCAAGTATTTCATTCATTGATCTCATCAAGTATTAATACTTTACCGAATTTGTACTTCATTTATGATAATCTTGAACATTTCAAGACATTCATATTGGTATTTCTCTAAACACCATTTGAAGTATTAGCATTTATTCCAATAGGTATGTAAATACATCACATGTATTATACCTAATAGGATAATCACTCTTCCACTACTTTAGTGAAGATTGATTAATCATGTCCAAGATATTCATGTCCCTTACTGGTTTTCTAACCAAAAGAGTCTAGTTTTATCCATCACATGGAAACTAGAAATGAATTTCTCATGATTAATGCTAATTAAATTGTTTGAGTTATCTATAACTTTTAGGTATCGTCTTATCTTATGCATATCAAATATCACAAGATAAATAAGGCATTGCCACAAAGATCACATCTTTATAAATTGAAACATCTCTTTATTAATTGCTATCATTGTCATACAATATGCAAAAATAAAGTGTTTCTATCTATTGGCAAGTATGAAATAGCAGTTCATAACTGTATTACATGCCTTATTGGCTGAAAATAAACTAAAGTATTCCTATCTTTAAAGGCAACACTTGCCCCAAGTAAGAATGCTTTACACTTTACATCTTGATATCATATATCTCAAAAGTGTTACAAGTTTACTTTCATGACACCTTTAAGTAGAGGTTTCAGTCGCCTCCTTCTTCTTTTGTTCTTCCAGGTAGAGAGGACAATTCCTTTTCCAATGTCCTGGCTTTTGACAATGGTGGCAATTTCCTTTCTTGGTCACGCCTCCCTTGGCCTTGAGAGTTGAAGATGGCTTGGACTCCTGGCTAGCTTCAGAACCTTTCTTAGCTTTGCCCTTGCCCTTGCGCTTGGACTTGCCTTTCTTGCTCGTGATCACCATCACGGACTTAGGCTTGTCCTTCTTCATCTGTAACTCGGCTGTCCTCAACATGCCCAACAACTCTGACAGTGGCCTATCAAAGTTGTTCATGTTGTAGTTCATCACAAACTGACTGTAAGATTCTGGCAACGATTGCAGTATCACTTCAGTAGCCAACTCTTGGCTCAGTGGAAATCCCAGTCTCTGCAGGTTCTCCACATACCCAATCATCTTGAGTGTGTGAGGACCAACTAGATCTCCTTCTGTCATGACGCACTTGAACAATGCCCTAGAAACATTGTACCTCTCTTGCCGTGCCTGATTTTCATACATGTTCCCGAGATGCAGAATCATCTCTATGACACCCATGTTCTCATGTTGCCTCTGCAACTCATGGTTCATTGAACATAGCATCAAGCACTTTGCATCAATGACATCATCAGAATGCTTCTTGTAAGCATCCCTTTCTGTCCTTGGTGCATTAGGAGCGGGTTCCTCTGGAATTGGAGTATCCAGGACATAGAGCTTACACTCTTGAGTGAGAACAATTCTCAATGTCCGATACCAGTCGTGGAAGTTTGTCCCATTTAGCTTGTCCTTGTCAAGGACCGATCGCAAAGAAACGTTGTTGTTGTTTGTTGCCATTTGAACTACAAAAAGGAAAATATGCAATTTTAGTCCAAAACTCATTTTTGACTAATTTGATTGATTTGAAAATTTGACGATATAATTAGGCCTTTAATTAATTATCACTCCCACTATTTTACTTCAAATTGATAGCCCTCACCATCGATTCGGAAGATTACAGCGTACAACCTTCTAGTGGGCAAGATCCTGAAATCCTCTAAGCCATAGACCAGCTAGGGCTGTCACCCACAACATAGATCTCTCAGGTAGGCAACTTTTGCCAATTGCATCATATGCAACTCTTGATAAGATGTCATATACAACTCTTTACAATGATCATCTCCATGCCTCAAGGTACTAGATCCCATCTAGATCACCTTGTTAAGTCTGACCCAAAGCAAACACGATGAATATGCACCCTGCTAGGGCAGACCCACACATTCATCCTTCACGCTTCCACGAGATAGACGGTGTACCACGCTAGGGCGTGCCCACACTTGGTCGATCAAGCTTTTCACGTGTGTCGCATTTGGAAGGCATCTAAAACTTAATATTTTAATGAGGGATTTGGTTTTATATACATATACATATCCAATCACCACAATACATAGTACGTATCATATACCTGCTATATCCCACAGAAAACATGCACATACGATAAAAAGCGATGATTATGGCCATCCTAATGTGATTCCTCAAGCCAAGAGGAATCACGGTCATCTAGGTCTACATCACATGCAACCTGTACAAGATGAACTCTGTGCCTTGCCATCTGAGTAGATCAACTCATCACATGAATGATCTGTACTCTTCAGCCGGTCGTCTGGGTGCCACCAGCCGATTGGTTGGCTCCTCCAACCGATCGGTTCACCTGGTCATCGTGCATCTCGTCATGTCCGCCACCCGCTCGTCTCGCTCCTCGAACCGGTCATCAACCGATCGGTTCACTCCTTGAACCGACCGTCTGGAAGGTCAACCGATCGGTTCATTCCTTGAACCGACCGTCTGAGCAGTCGTCTTGATGTCCGCCGGTCTTTGACATAACAGGAAATAAAATCCTATTCTATTTATTACATTGCTTTAAAAAGGAAACCCCGAGTTACATTCGGGGCGAGAAAAGGTAGGAAAGAATCTCGAATTATTTCGAGTTACATCGGGAATAAGAGAGGGAAGATCGGTGCGCAGACCGAGATGCAAGCAACCACAAACAACCACACACAGATAGGGGTTTATAGGCCATAATCACGCTACACACATCCACCACAAAACTCGTTTAAGGGCGACGCGTATCGAGTGCATTAATAATACATATCATATATGTAATTTGGGATTTGTGGATTTAGGATTGGACATGCATAAAGCCAATATTATTCGCATCGCATGCAATAAATAAAGGTGACAAACCAAAATCGATCATATCGATATTCCTAAAATATAGAGCAGTTGACGTGGCTCTGATACCACTGTTAAGTTTTAGGGGAGACAGAGAAGGCAGCGGAAACAAAAATTTCTCCCCCAACCCATAACGAGGAAACGCGTCAACGTCTATATAATAGGAAAGGATGGTTTGTGGAATCATACCTTGTCCCGAGACTTGCTCGGCGACAATACCTCGTGCAATGCGCGGTCTTCAACTCCGGACTTCGACGGTGTCTGTGCAGCTCATGGTCGCACCGGGACTGACAACTCCTACTCGAACCAGACTATCGGATGACAGTTGTCCTCCTAAGCGGCAGTGTCCTCCCGCCTCTGTAGTAGTCCACACGGACCACCTGGAACTCCACACTCCTTGTCCCACAAGGAAGTGGAAGGAGTCGCACCCTCCTGTTGACGTACTAGTCGCTAACATGCTCTCCTGCCTCCTGTTGCAACTGCAGTTGTCCTTCCCTTGCTGCACCTCCCCTTTTGCGGGAAGCACTTGCCCGGGCTCTCTCACGGTTACCAAAACCAGAGAGAACGACAACTTGCAGAGCAACTGGTTGCACTGAGCTATGTTTTGAGAAGCCCCCAATACCCCTATATATATAGGAGAGTCATGGGACAGGGTTCTCCATCCCGGGCAATGCGGGACTAATGCAGGAGTAGAAGGGTTCGAGAATTTTCCACAAAACGCAACCGGTTCGCAACTTGAAATGATCGGTTCACAACTGAACCGATCGGTTCGGCCATTGAGCCGATCGATTGGACCTGAGCCGATCGTTTGGGGCACTCCAACCGATCGGTTGGTGCCCTGAACCGATCGGTTCATGGTCCTAATCTGGCTCAAAAAGACTTTCCTTGTTTCTTTCCCAATTGGTATCGAATATCAATATTATTCCCAATCAAATTGGGCAATTTGAAACTAAAGGAAAATTCTTGCCGACATGACTTTTCCCAACTGATCCGTTGCACCAGTTGAGCCGATCGGTTCAACCCTTGAACCGGTCGTTTCAACCTGGGCATGAGCCGATCGGCCTGGACACTCCAGCTGACCGGTTCAGCAACCTCAGCCGACCGGTTCATCACATGAACCGATCGGTTGTGAGCACAGGTTGGGCAAAATCAGTCAATTGCGATTTCAATCAATCTGATACTCCAATCAATGCGTCCAACACCTTGAACCATACGATATTGAGCTATCGACTGATTGAGTGTTTAATTGAACTACTAAACTCCTTTAGTAATCAATCTAAACATTGCTTTGTGGACAAAACTCCTCTTCCAGGTTAAATCCTATGTGTGTGACCCTGCAGGTCCATTTCACGTTGGCAGTGAAAGTCCATAACACTTATGACTTCACAAGCAAAGAGTGGTGCCTAGTCACACATCAGTGCTACCCAAGTGAAAGTAGAAAGTTGGAGAACAACTTTCATCCTACAATCCGCGAATGGTGTTACAGCGAATGTATAATTCCTTTGTCACTGATATCCCGAATGAACTCGAGGCATGGAACAGTCATCCTATCAACGTTCATTCACTTCCTTGATCTTAGAGTAGATTGGAAGAGATATGTATGACATTAGTATCATATACTGATTCACACATGCGTGCACGCCTTTCTCAATCCTACTCATCAAGTGGCCATGGATATCAAACTCCCTCAGGAGGGACAAATCCCATATCTATCACTCACCCCTCAAAAGCCCCATGTGTCAAAGCCACCCAATCATCACCTTTATAACAACCCATGTTTCAGGACTGTGTTTGATGATGTCAAAGTGTGCCCAACAACATGTGTTGAGTGCAGTGATTTCAGGTCTAAGAATCACACTCACCACCATCACTGTGAGTACTGACTGTGACTACCATCTCATGGTTCCATGTGTCAAACTCACGGTGGGTCTGTCCGGTACCTTGTTCTCTAACAAGTACCTATGTGTTTGGTTTGATATTTCTATATCATGACTAATGAGATTCTGTCATCAACCAACACCACAATCTAGTCTTTTGTATCATTGTTGTCTATCTACCTTCCACAATGACATCCGACTAGGGACATAACAAGAATGTACAAACTCTTAGTATCCGTATGATCTCATCGTTCAGGTCATGAACCTGAAGGCATACGTCATTGAGTATTGTCATTCTCTAGACATTCAATCTGTTCTATCACTATCTCATATGACTGAACCAGAAAGAATTGGAAGCTCACCTTTTATGTTTATCAAATCAATCTTAATGTATCCCACCAATTATCACATGATTGGCTCTCAGGGCATACATACCAACAATTTTGTCCTCGAAATTAAGCCAGAAATCCAGTCTTTTACAGCAATCTTGGAGTTAGACTCAAATATGGCATCATCGATCTTGTGGTTTGTGACAATCCTCATAGCGAGCAATATACTTGATAGCTCTGCCTCCACCACGTCCATGGTGTTCACATCAACGGATGAACCGCTGGCCCACCTACCTTATGAGTCCCTTATGACCACCGATGAACATGCAACATGTTTTTTCACTACAGCATCACAATTGAACTTGAGAATTCCATGGCTCAGAGTTGACCAAGCTGTGGTGATAAGAACCTTCATCTGAGCACCCCTTATCGAGAAAGCCTCCATTTGGTTTCTAGTTTCCCTGGCAATGAAGTTGGTCTGTTGTGCCATATGACTTGTTTCCCTGTTAAAGATGAAGTTGTTCCTACATCACCATATGTGCCAACAGGCAATGAAAAATTGAGTTATATCCTCGCGTTGTTTCAGCTGAACCGCAATCCACTCCTTTAGATTCCTTGCTGTGAAGAAAGTGGAGACCCACGTATCACTCACGAGATTCAACCATTCAACATAAAGTTTGTTTTGTTAAATCATAATTGCTTGTAATATGTTATTGTCATTAAATGCAAGATTATTGGTTTCCCCACATACCAGTATAATTCATTATACTAACCGCCGTTTTGTTTGTCGGCATTTTAGGTTATCAAGAAAATGGATATTCCTTTAAAGTGACATTGATGGAATAAAGCTTAATAAGGAATTGGAGGATTGTAGTTAGACAAGCTCTTACTTGGGTAAAGACTTCCACTTCCACTTCATCATCATTTAAGCAAAACCTCTCCATCACCACCCTAAGATCCCCCAACTAACCTGACCATACACCTTCTGCATGTCGACCTTAACGATAGCATTCCCACACCTATTATCCACCTGTAGGTCCTTCATCAACTCCTTATTGAGTTTTATGTTGGAGTTGATGTCCTTGCCACAAACGAATGCGCTCCGCTCTTCAAAAACAATCCTTGGCAATAGCTCTGTGAAGTGATTGGCCAATATCTTTGCCAAAATGTGCAACAAGACATTCTGAACCTCATTTGTTCTAAAATCTGACACTAGGTTGGTTGCATCATCAATCAACTAGTCTGGAGCATAGTAGGATGTGATGTAGGTGCCCCCCCTGGAAGTAGAAATCAACAATCTCCAATAAGTCTTCTCTAATCACCGATCACACATAAATGTAAAAGTGTGTTGTGAACCCATCGGGTTTCTGGGCACTGACGATATCGAGCCCTGAGATCGCTCTAAACACCTCGACTGCATCTAGAGAGGCTAGAAGCACCATGTTTTCCACCTTAATGATCTGTGTTTGGATGGATATTAAGAAGCATCCTCTAGAGTGAAGCACGAAATAGGTTCTAATGAAAACAACTCATTGAAGATGCCACGACCTCATGAAGGATGGCATCACCATATTCAACAGAGGATCTATCTTCCCTACAAATGAAGCCTTTGTGATCCTTCAAACCTGGCCTTCACAAAATGCATGAAAGAAACGATTGTTCCTATCCCCATCTTAAAGACATTTGATACCCTACTTGTTATGCCAAAACACCTCCTTCTCCTTAAGAGCATCTCGTCCACTCAGAACTCGCCACGTGGTCTGTAGGGCGCGGCTCAAGGCTTGGGGGTAGGAGGGTCGTCTGGTTCTCGTCTGATGAACCCAGTTCAAATGGGTTTGGCCAAAACACCTTCTTCCTTGTCTCGCGACGTTTGTGTGTGTCGTCTGCTGGAACAACGGGCGTCGATGTGGCCTGCTCATGGTGTCGCCGTGGTTGCATTGTCTTCTCCTCGCCCACTCTGACCATCGCAAGGAGCTCGGCACCTCCCGATCTCTCTTTCTCACTTCTGCAAACTGCCACTGCCGCCTGTGTCCGTGGGTGTTCTTGGTGCTGTCGTTGGGGCTAGGGCTCTGCGGAGCTCCTCTGCGGCTGCATCCGTGAGTCCTCCTCTTCCCTGCCTTCACGCTGAGCATGTGCCTGCTCTCTCTCACGGACTGCCACCGCTGAAGGGACTGTTCTGCCCAAGGCACTGCCGCTGCGGTCTCCTTCCTCCTCTGTGTCCATGACTCAGGCGCCCTTGACTGCGTTCTCAAGCACCGTCGTGGCTTGAGCAAGGAGGAACGGTGATCGCGGGAGCTAGGTCTTGGTGGTTCTCCCCTATTCTCCCTGTCTATGTGCTTCCTTTGACAACCCCTCCATCTTCATCCTGGGCGCCATGGGTCTTGTGTGCCGCCGGAGCAATCCCGTCTACTCCGTCCGCCGCAAGGGTTCGACGCCGCTTCGCATCTCCTCTCAAGCATTGGCGTGGATCCATGCTCAGGCATGCCACCATGGCTCTATCCCAGGGAGTTTGGGCCTCCTCGTCACTAATCTTGCTACCGCCATGGCTCTTCCTTTGGTCCTCTCTTCATGCTTCCAGTCTTCTACTCTTACAGCTTCCTCTCACGATGCTCCCCATCTGTGAGGTGCGATTGATAATTAGTACAGATGGGGAGGTGGGACTCCCTCCCTCGTCTCGGTTCTTATCCACGTTCTCAAAGCCATGACCACATCGTGCGGTGATGGGAAGTTGTTGCCTTGTCCTTCCCCATGTCTCACGTTTGACTGAAAGTAAGAGGAGAGTGCAACACCGTCTGATGATATCTAAGGGATAAGATGAGCTCTCGTGAAGGCCGATCTGTTGCTCGTTCATGCACATGTCACAGCCACCTAACCAAACTAGGTGTATCACAACTTATGGTTGGAAGATATTAGACCTTGATGCATGGTATCTAAAAAGCACATCATCGCTATATTCGTACCTAAGTAACTCCATCTAGGAATATCAAGAGTTATGAAACCATGAACATAGCCTTTTGTTATCATACCATACATATCTCCCAAATCTTGGTCCCAAAACTCAACCATTTCCCACTCAATTAAATTATGAAAAAGTCATAAACTTAAGAATTACCATCATGATTTCAATACCAAATAATATCCATGCTTTATCAAATTACTTGGAACTACTTTAAATTACTCAAACCCACATGAATTGACCTATGTCATTGAACATTTGAAGATTCCAAAAGTTCAGTCTATCACATCCTACACACCTTATTGGAAATTTCGTCCTCGAAATTAAGCCAGAAATCCAGTCTTTTACAGCAATCTTGGAGTCAGACTCAAATATGGCATCATCGATCTTGTGGTTTGCGACAATCCTCATAGCGAGCAATATACTTGATAGCTCTGCCTCCACCACGTCCATGGTGTTCACATCAACGGATGAACCGCTGGCCCACCTACCCTCTGAGTCCCTTATGACCACCGATGAACATGCAACATGTTTTTTCACTACAGCATCACAATTGAACTTGAGAATTCCATGGCTCAGAGTTGACCAAGCTGTGGTGATAAGAAGCTTCGTCTGAGCACCCCTTATCGAGAAAGCCTCCATTTGGTTTCTAGTTTCCCTGGCAATGAAGTTGGTCTGCTGTGCCATATAACTTGTTTCCCTGTTAAAGATGAAGTTGTTCCTACACCACCATATGTGCCAACAGGCAATGAAAAATTGAGTTATATCCTCCTCGCGTTGTTTCAGCTGAACCGCAATCCACTCCTTTAGATTCCTTGCTGTGAAGAAAGTGGAGACCCGCGTATCACTCAGGAGATTCAACCATTCAACATAAAGTTTGTTTTGTTAAATCATAATTGCTTGTAATATGTTGTTGTCATTAAATGCAAGATTATTGGTTTCCCCACATACTAGTATAATTCATTATACTAACTGCCGTTTTGTTTGTCGGCATTTTAGGTTATCAAGAAAATGGATATTCCTTTAAAGCGACATTGATGGAATAAAGCTTAATAAGGAATTGGAGGATTGTAGTTAGACAAGCTCTTACTTGGGTAAAGACTTCCACTTCCACTTCATCATCATTTAAGCAAAACATCTCCATCACCACCCTAATATCCCCCAACTAACCTGACCATACACCTTCTGCATGTCGACCTTAACGATAGCATTCCCACACCTATTATCCACCTGTAGGTCCTTCATCAACTCCTTATTGAGTTTTAAGTTGGAGTTGATGTCCTTGCCACAAACGAATGCGCTCCGCTCTTCAAAAACAATCCTTGGCAATAGCTCTGTGAAGTGATTGGCCAATATCTTTGCCAAAATGTGCAACAAGACATTCTGAACCCCATTTGTTCTAAAATCTGACACTAGGTTGGTTGCATCATCAATCAACTAGTCTGGAGCATAGTAGGATGTGATGTAGGTGCCCCCCCCTTGGAAGTAGAAATCAACAATCTCCAATAAGTCTTCTCTAATCACCGATCACACATAAATGTAAAAGTGTGTTGTGAACCCATCGGGTTTCTGGGCACTGACGATATCGAGCCCTGAGATCGCTCTAAACACCTCGACTGCATCTAGAGAGGCTAGAAGCACCATGTTTTCTACCTTAATGATCTGTGTTTGGATGGATATTAAGAAGCATCCTCTAGAGTGAAGCTCGAAATAGGGTCTAATGAAAACAACTCATTGAAGATGCCACGACCTCATGAAGGATGGCATCACCATATTCAACAGAGGATCTATCTTCCCTACAAATGAAGCCTTTGTGATCCTTCAAACCTAGCCTTCACAAAATGCATGAAAGAAACGAATGTTCCTATCCCCATCTTAAAGACATTTGATACCCTACTTGTTACGCCAAAACACCTCCTTCTCCTTAAGAGCATCTCTCAATGCAAACTCAACAACTAGGAGTTCAACCTTTGCGTCCTCATATTGATTTCAGTCCATTGCAGTCCACAACGTATGAACAACGTCCTCCCTTGTAGTAACCTTCCTGTGTATGTCATCAAAGACATTCCAATTCCACTATTTCAGTCATGCTTTGAGGTTCTTCATCTCCGTGAAGAACCTGAAGCTTGGATCCTGCCACCCCTCTATCTTCCAATGGTCCTTGATCACATGCATCTGACCCAGGTGCTTTAGCCACATCGCCTGAACCCTGAAGCCTCCACGCATGTGGTTGGAAGCTCGTGAAGCATCAAACCCCACCAACAATGGGGCATAATCCTGACTCTTCCGTCATGTTGAGGTGTGTCAGCCTAGGAAAGAGCTCCGATCCCTCCCATCTACCATTCTCAAAACTACGATCAAGTCAAGCCCACTTCAGCCGGAATCCTCTCTGGCTATCAAAACACTTAAGAATCTGTATATAAAAAAATCAAGACAATACACCGATCACCGGAACGTTCTAGATATTAGCTACGACCAGCAAGGGATGGCGTAGTTGGGAGATTCTAATAGGCCCCAATGAGAAAACACGGGTCCGAACCACACAGTCTGACCTCACCCTAGGACTGTGGGAAGGAGGATCTTTTTCTTTTAATTCCAAATATGAGCCACGGCTTCATGAGGGAAGATGGACGAGATTGAGCCTGGAACCATACTCCGCCAAAGTTAGATGGACGAGATTGAGCCTGGAACATACTCCGCCAAAGTTATTTGAACTGGAAAGCTGAAATCAACTGTTGTTGTGTCCCTTGATGAAGGAGGTGGCTGTGGAAAGCTGAAATCAACTGTTGTTGTGTCCCTTGATGAAGGAGGTGGCTGTGGACGGTGCTGCGTGGAGTCTCCCTAAACTGCCAACCGGGTACTTGGTACGTCCAACATACACAGTGTAACGGAGCAGAAAGGACGCTTTGTAAGGACTGGCCGCTGCGACTGGAAGAGCCGGACGGACGGAACCAACAGAACGGTAGTTTGAATGCTGGTGTTTGGTCTGATACGCCAAGTCCAACCAAAAAGAAAAGAGAAAGTCAAGTCCAACCAACAAACAGCATCATGCCCCGAACCGGAGGGTGGGGATGATGATGACTGATGGGTAGCGGATGTTGGGGAATGTTGCCTTCGCCCAAGAATCAAGATGGGAGGATGTGGACACGACGTGGAGATTTGGGTAAAAAAGCGATAGCATGAGGAACCCACTCCGTAGATTTTATCATACTGTTTTCCTTTTTCATTTTTTCTTAAGCAGCGATGAAGCACCCGGCATTTCGATGTAGAAAGGCATTGTGGGGGTTAAGGTGGATTTATGTTTGGGATGAGGAATGCGGTTTATGAAGGGGAGCAAAAGCAGTAGCCACATACTTTTTCTTTTTCCCAACATCCATGATGAAGACACCGATCTCACGTATCCGACGGACAGGAGTTAACAATTGGCTCACCGGATCTCTTTTCCTTATTCCACTTTCTGTCGGTCGTCCGATCCAGGGTACAAGCGCAGTGTTACATTGTTACGGGAGAAGAGAGAAAAAGGTTACAAACCACAAGAAAAAAGAGAAGGCCAACAACCGGTACGGGGGCGCCGTTGACAGCAGTGTTCCATTCGCCCGTCCGTCCATCCATTCCATCCCATTCTCAAACTGATAATAATAATTGCCGTTAAAACCAAGCAGCAGACCGGCTTAACGATTCCTCGGCGAAGCCAAATCTCTGTTTTGTCCTTACATGCGTCCTGGCTTACACCTCGTACTCGTGCTCGATCGTGGATTCAATTCGAAATAACAAAACCTTGTATACAAATACAATGACGCAAATTAGTGACGTGAAGATGCCGTATGCCAATATTTTTTTTTTTGGTTTTTTATCTTAGAAAGAAGGTAAGAGCGAGGCAGAGGGAGGTCCGAGACGGCGACGGGTGAGTGAATGAATATCTCTCGGGAAGAAGAGAAGATCACCGGACGGGACGGCCGAAGCAGCCAAAATCCAAGAAGCAGCGTTATGAGTGAAGGAAGGAGGTGGCGGTACACAGTACTGCTAAACAGCCTTACTACTACGACTAGTTGACGACCCACATTCCCCTATGTTTTTCACTTTCCTATCAAACAGTCCGGTCAGTCAAAGCTTGTGGAGGACGGAGAACAGATCGGTCACTGTTTCCACCGTATCTCACTCTCTCTCTTTATGCCCCTCTGTTCTCTCTCAGTCGCGACCCCTTCGGCAACCGGCTGCCGTGCTTCGGCGTATGAAGCTTGAGATCCGAGCCTTCTTGGTCCCTTGTTCAGCCGCAGCGGCAGTGCTGAGCGTGCGCTCGCTCTCTGAGCTGGGGCAGTGGCGGTGGTGATGACCAAGCACCGTCACGGGGGTGTCGCAGCTAGATGAGAAAGCCGCAGCAGGGTAATCCTGGGCGTAGAGTGCGCCGGCGACGCAGTCGTCGTCGATGGCCGAGGAAGCGGAACCGCCCATGGATTGGAGACAGCACCATAGAGTCGCCTGGAAACGGAAGCGTTGCAAGCATAAGATATTGCTTGAAGTGATAGCAAAAGTAAAAAGAAGAAAAATAAAGGAACACGAACAGTCAGCTCCGTGCATATTTATTTATTTCTGTTCCATTCTCTTTTTCTTTATTTACAAAGAATTTATATTATATTATCCTCTAACAAGCGCAACCGGCTCTCACATTGTTGACGAAATGGCAGGCGGAGACTGCGGCGCGGAAGGAGGGGGAAACCGCCGGGAACATCTCGTCGGCGGCTACGATCAGAGCGGACGCCGCGATCTCCGAGGGCTTGTACTCCAGAAGCTTCGTATCTGAAGAGAGTGAAAAACGCGAGTGAGGGGAAAAACAGAGGTAGAATAACAATCCAGTTAAATCGTCAATCAAATTGAGAGAGGGATAAAACGAAGTACCTGTCTGCGATTGGAACACGATCTGCGAGGCCCGCTCCTTGAGAGCCGCGGCTTGGTGGATGCCGTCATCGGACGGGAAGTAGGCGAGGAAGAACTCGAGGAAGGAGAAGGGCGTCACGGACCGCATCCGCCAGCCGAGAGCGCCGAGGACGAGTAGCTCCATCCGGCGGATGGTGCGGGAGTCGTGGATGAACCGCTCATCACGCTGCAAATGGCGGCGATTAGGGGCGGGGAACAGGATATGGAAATAGCTATAATAGGAAGTACCTGGAAGTCGGCGACGGAGACATCGAGCTTGTTCATCTTCGCCGCGAGCGAGAGGCACGCGATCGCCAGTAGACGCACGATCCAGGGCTTGTCGCTCTGTTTCCAGAAATACGGCAGAGGCTCGTTAGCGAGCATAGATCGGCTATCGGAGCAAGTAGTAGTAGAATAGCAGCGCTACTTAGTAACTGGACCGATTGGATGAACAAGTTGTAGAAAACACTAGCTGCTGCTTACCGGCAGTTCCCTCTGCGACAGGAACCGATCGACGTAGTTGACGGCGAGGTACGCGACGTGCGGGTCGAGGTCACTGTCTTCCCTTGCGTGGAGGACCAACGACACGGCGTCGTGCCGTAACTGGTCGTCGAGGCGCGCGGTGGAGACGTGCTGCTCGGCCTCTGCGGCGAACAGGGCCTGGATAGAGGCCGGTCGACGCCGCCTCGATCGGGATGGTTTTGGCGCGACTCGGTTGTCGTCTTCTTCGTCAAAAAACACTGTTGCGGCGCAAAATGCGGAGAGCGGGTCCTCGAGATCAAACTCCATTCGGGAAAGTGAGTCACAAGAAGGAACGAGAAACGCTTGGTTTGCAAGCGGGAAGAACGGGGAAGACGCTCACTAGTGGGGAGAGGAGGCAGAGCGGTTGTGTTGAAGTGGGAGAAGAAGGCGGCATCGGCATCGGTCATCGGTCATCCATGGGGAGGGAGGGAGTTAATGAATGGAGTGCGAGAAGTGCGTGCGTTGGGGTTGTGGATGACTGCTGCCTGGCTTGCTTGCTGTAATTGTTGTTGATGTCGTGGGTCCTTAGTTTCCCTCCACCTCGTCCCACCTCTTCAGCTTCTCCCTCGCCTTTGCTTTAAAGACATGGGGGTGGGGAGAGATGATGCATCTGCAGAAACTTCTGATACACTCAATTCCTTCCTTCCCCACTTCTTACTCTCTTTCCTTCTCTCTCTCTCTTTCTTTTCTCGCACCTCCCCATCCCTTTCTTTAGAGCAATACATATACACCTGGTTACTAGCGGGTTGTTGGTAATGGTACTACATATTAGTACTACTTACTACTCCCTTACTTACTAGCACCAGAAGTAGCAGCGACCGGGGACGGTACCACTGCCTCCTTGCTATAGAGATTTGATGACACTTTCACTCCCCCTCTGTCAATCCTCGTGCATGGTAGCTTTTCTTCTCCTTTTCTTTTCCACCTCTCTCACTCTGCTGTAACTCCCATAATAATAACCACATGTTGATAGCTGCTTATGTATTATACTTCCTCCCACTTTATTAATTCACCCCCTCATCCTGTCCAACGGCGATGGTGCCGGGTTGTAATTGCTTTTCTTTTTTGCCCCTTCACCTATGTTCACGCACGCTTCATTTCGCATAATTGCGCCCTCAGTTATGGGCTGGACGTACCACCCGGGTCCAACCTAATGGACATCATCATGTGTGATTTTTAGAGTGGAGCAAACTAGGGTTTTATTTAGCTCTTGCAATTCGGTATGTCTGGTTATTTCGCCCACTTACATATGAGAATCTCATATAAGTAGAGATCAAGGGCCACTTCTCCAATGTTCTCGCACGCTTCATTTCCCATTATTGCGTCCTCAGCAATGGGTCGAATGTACGACGCGGGTCCAACCTAATGGGACACATCATCGTTATGCAATTTTTAGAGTGGAGCAAACTAGGTTTCGAGCTCTTGCCATTCGATCCTAGACTTGTAAATCTGGGTATTACACCCACTTACATATGAGAAGATCATGTAACAAGTGATGAATGCCCACTCTCCTATCATCATCTAACATATCTAACTATGGTATATTCCCCATGTTATTGATACAACAACATTCTTTCATGCTATAGTATGATCTCATGTTTTCAACTTTAAAATCTGGTATTTAGGAACAACTTAAATCCACTGTGTATAGGTTCTTTAGAACTACAAACGTGGAGTCTATGTCGATCATGGATGTGAGAGGAAAGTTAGGCCAAGCATGAGACATTTTCACCAATGGAGTGTGATCCAACATCGGCGATAAAACTTGGTATTCATAATTAGGGTTTTTATGATTTTTATCAAAGTGATTTTCCATTTTCTTTTTTGGTTGGGGGCGTCAAACATAGTCCAAGCTTCAAAGTTCAACACCGACTAGTTTTCATATGTATATGATTACTGAGTTATTATATTCTATTCTTAACATCATGTTGTTCAAAAGTTAATCAAACATCAAACTCATCCATTGATTTACATAAATTTGTTATATTATAATTTATTTCTTAAACTTTTTGGTAGCTTGGTTTGCTCCTTCTCTTTCCATATAAATTAAATGGTGGAAACAATAAGGAACTTTGTGTTGATAATATTTTCATTTTAAAGTTGAATGGGAGATAGAACATTCTATTAAGTGAAGTTGTTAATATTCAAGGTCAAGATGGCCAGGAGGTAACAACTACATTTGCCCGAGGCCCATGTCTTAGGAGGTTGGCCTCAGACGAATGTAGTTGTTACCTCCCAACCACATGGTCTTAGGCATTCGGGGCACAAGCAAAACTCCTAATCCCATCGGTCCTATATACCTTTAATACATCCTACTTGATCTTAGGATTGACTTAGGACTCTACCCTTCCCAAGGGTTTCTTGGAGATGTAACAACTTTAACCATTTTCAAGCACATTATTTTCATATGCAATTCTTTAAACCGGATTTCCTCCATCTCTTATAATGCTCACTGTTCACTTTCTGTCCCCTCATTGGACTCATGGCAACATGTCATGGTAACATTTCTTTTAGGGGCTCAGTCTCATATGGTCAGCCACTTTCATAGTGACTTTTCCTCATGTCCCTCAAAGATGGCATACTTGGGTTCAAAAAATCATACTCAATACATGTGCTTTCAATTCTTTACACTTTAGGTGACATTTAGCATTACCTCAATCTATAAATTGATTTGGTCAACTCACCTTTCTAGGGAAGGTCCCAACTTAGGATGCATTCATGGATCCTAGGAGGAAGTTAGACTCTCTAGCCACAACCCGACCCCAAGGTCTAAGGTTTTGCCTCCCCCATAGGTCATCTTCCCACTCTTGGGTTGACCCACCCCAGTTTGGCACATTAGCACTAAAGGTTTCATATTTTTATCTTTATTCAATGTTTTTATAATAACATCTTGATCCATTTTTACTCAAACTCAAGGATACCCTCTCTTAGGGTCTCATCCCTACAATGGACATTAGGCCACCTCTCAATCTAGAGCTAGGTGCCATATTAGTCTTCCCAATCTGCATCATGAACTCATATGACCTTCCCAATCTGGGGTCTAGTCTATCCTCATATGACCTTCCCAATCTGGGGTATGGTATATTCCTCACATGACCTTCCCCATCTGGGGCCTGATCTAATCCTTATATGACCTTCCCACTCTGGGGCCTGTACTGACCTGTGATGTCTTCCTCTATTCAGGCGGATGACCTTTGATGTCTTCCCCTATTTAGGCGGATGACCTTTGATGACCCTCTGCCTCATGGGATTAATCATCATTATTTCATACATCCACATGAGGTATGAGGGGTTTGAGCAAGCTATGTTTAGATTTTTCATATGCATGTATAACTTTTGGTTACCCGCGTTTCTCAAAAATTTTCTCATTAATACCTTGTTCCTCATGCACATATGCATGGAAGACTGAGTTACCCAACTCATTTTTTTTGTAACCATACTATGTTGAACACACATTTATATTATACTTCTCAACCTTTACTTGCCCAATCTATGTGGCATACCCACTCGTTGTGGGAATCCATACTCACTCAATGGGAGTATTCTCAATGGCATACCCAATTACTAGGGGTAGCATACCCACTCATTAGGGTATTCTTCATTCCTCCATTCCTCTAGAGATAGTATTAGGGTGATGAGCAAGTTATATTCATTTTTATACGACCTAATTATGCATTTTCAATTATTTTACTTTTCAACCATTATTCTTTTTATCTCATGGTGAGCCCTCTCTTTAGGAGAGCCTCTTTATGGGGAATCCTTCTTTAGGGTTGTAGTCTCAATAGACATTCATACCATCCGGTCCAGGTTTGGTATTTCTCTAGTATTTACATCCAGGTTGGACACCTCATATGCCCATCCCATCTGGGCTTGGCACCTTATACGACGACCCCATCTGGTCTTGGTACTCCATTGGTCATCCCATCTGAGCTTGGCACCTTATACAACCATCCCATCCAGGCTTGGTATTCCATTGGTCTTCCATACTCTTTAACTCACCAGAGATCGATATAGATTTGAGTAGGTTACATCCATAAATGCATTATTCATAGGTTGCTTATGTCTCTTACAACCCTTTTTTCATATGCATCATGCATACATCTCTCCACATTCATACATGGAAATCTATGCCATATTGACTTATTTACCTTTTTAGTATTTCTCATTACTCTAACCCTAATTAGAGTTCATATGGGTAAGGTTTCCATTTTATCCATTCCACTCCCATTTCTCAGGATTAGGGTTTTATGTAAGAATTAGATACTACACCCTACCTCTTAGGGTTTCTATGTCCCTTGACCCACTAGGGTTTTCCCAAGCCAACCCTAGTCCCATCTGGGTTTACCCTTTCCAGGAAAAACCCATAACTATTTTCCTTTACCTCATTATTATTTCTGCATTGTATGTACATTATTATTCCACATTACTTGTACATTGATTTCTTCCACATTTACATGTAAATTATTATTTCCACATTTATACAAACATTATCATTTCACATTACATGTACATTAATTGGTGAGGTTTCCTTAATCCTACTTCTTCTTAAAAAGCCTAACTTGAGATGGGGAGAGAAGTTCCTTTTAGGGTTTATTAAGTAAGAGGATGAGAAGTGGATGAAAGAGATGAGAAGAAACCCTAAAGGTATTTTACTTCAGACAAAGACTTTTGACTTTGTCCAGACAAGATGCACATGTTCGGGAGTCCTCGTAAGTCGACTAGCGATGCGGAGGAAATTTTTGCCAGCCCCCAGTCGTGATCCCTTCTAGACACCATCACCTTGAGAAAATGCCCAAATTCTATAGATTACTTGAAATTATAAAATATTAAATATTATTTGATAAAATCTGGGGCTCTGATACCAAATGTAATGACCCCACTTTTCAGGGGGCCTTGATATGTCAGAGACTTATTTACCTCTCACATTCATACATGGAAATATATGCCATATAGACTTATTTACCTTTTTATTATTTCTCATTACTCTAATCCAAATTAGGGTTCATATGGGTAAGGTTTCCATTTTATCCATTCCACTCCCATTTCTCATGATTAGGGTTTTATGTAAGAATTAGATACTACACCCTACCTCTTAGAGTTTCCATGTCCCTTGACCCACTAGGGTTTTCCCAAACCAACCCTAGTCTCATCTGGTTTACCCTTTCCAGGAAAAACCCATAACTATTTTCCTTTGCCTCATTATTATTTCTACATTGCATGCACATTATTATTCCACATTACATGTACATTAATTTTTTCCACATTTACATGCACATTATCATTTCACAATATATGTACATTAATTGGTGAGGATGCCTTAATCCTACTTCTTCTTAAAAACCATAACTTGAGATGACGAGAGAAGTTCCTTTTAGGGTTTATTAAGTAAGAGGATGAGAAGTGGATGAAAGAGATGAGAAGAAACCCTAAAGGAATTTTACATCGGGCAAATACTTGCGACTTTGGCCAGACAGGATGCACAGGTCTAGGAGTCCTTGTAAGCCGACTAGCGGTGCAGAGGAATTTTTTTCCAACCCCCAGTCATGGTCCCTTATAGACACCATCACTTTGAGAAAATGCCCTAATAATTCCCTCATATTTCTTTTGATTACTTGAAATTATAAACTATTAAAAATTATTTGATAAAATCTGGGGCTCTGATACCAAATTTAACGACCCCACTTTTCAACAACCCTAATTAAGGAAGGGAAAAAAGATGAGAGCCATTGCCTACAAAAATTTCCCAAGGATCCAGATTTTAATCAAACAATATAAAATAGCAGATAATTTCATTCATTTCAAATAATGTTTATAAAATGCTTACATGAACTTACTATCATTAGGACTTTACTTTTGACAAGAGATGACTAGCTAATCCTCCTTTTAAATCTTTAATTCTTTCATGACATTTTCATCTTTAGCTTAATGTCCTTTATCATGTACATCAACTTACCCCTGAAATCACGTGAAACAAATACGCGATATGTTGGCATACTGATACATGGGGTGCATCCAAAAATATGAAAGTAAATAACAACATATATAACAAGCGAATATAAAATGACATTTTCATCACATCATCTTTCTTTTATGTGATATTCATAGTGGCATTATAATTGAATAGAACTATGTGATTAGTATGTTAGCATATTGGTACGTGGGGTGCGTCCAAAAATATGCAAGTGAATAACAACATATATTCCAACCAATGCTTGCAAATATAAAATGACATTTTCATCACATAATCGTTTTGTTATGTGATATTCATAGTCGTTTGATGATGTCCCAAGGGGTGTAATAAATAGGTAAATCTATGCTTTACAAACTTTAACCTCACTCCCGAAATGATTAAGAGTCTAATAATCTATCTATGTTGATCAAGCATAAACAGAACATGGAAAATTCATAGATTTATATCCAGAAAATAGGGACAAAGATGATACTAATGCATGGAAATCAAATACACTGTGTATTTGGGCTACTCTCGGGTCCTAAGTAATCAAGGGGTTTAGCCCTGTATGGTTTTTATTGACGAATACATGGTAGAGAAAGAGAAAAGCATGGGAAACATTAGAAAAACTAAGTAACCCCTAGAGAATAGTTGATCTGAATGATCCCCTACGTCGTGTGTGCAATCAGCTGTCTTCCGGCTGTTGGTTTGCCTTCCGGAGGTGCTCGGATCATCCCGGGTGAAGCCTTCACTTCTTTTCTCTCCTCTCCTCTCTCTCCAGTGTCATGCAATGGAAAATGGCTACTCCCCCTCTCCCTGGTGTCTGCATTGGAAAAAGGCTACTCTCCACATTCATACATGGAAATCTATGCCATATAGACTTATTTACCTTTTTATTATTTCTCATTACTCTTACCCCAATTAGGGTTCATATGGGTAACGTTTCCATTTTATCCATTCCACTCTGATTTCTCAGGTTTAGGATTTTATGTAATAATTACATACTACACCCTACCTTATAGGGTTTCTATGTCCCTTGACCCACTAGGGTTTTCCCAAACAAACCCTAGTCCCATCTGGGTTTACCCTTGCCCAGAAAAACCCATAACTATTTTCCTTTACCTCATTATTATTTCCTCATTGCATGTACATCATTATTCCACATTACTTGTACATTAATTTTTTCCACATTTACATGTCACATTTACATGCACATTATCATTTCACATTACATGTACATTAATTGGCAAGGATTTCTTAATCCTACTTCTTCTTGAAAACCTTAACTTGAGATGAGGATAGAAGTTCCTTTTAGGGTTTATTAAGAATGAGGATGAGAAGTGGACGAAAGAGATGAGAAGAAACCCTAAATGTATTTTACTTTGGGAAAAGACTTCTGACTCTAACTAGACAGGATGCATAGGTCTGGGAGTCCTCGTAAATCGACTAGCGGTATAGAGGATTTTTTTGCCAACCCCCAGTCGTGGTCCCTTCTAGACACCATCACGTTGAGAAAATGCCCTAATAATCCCTCATATTTATATAGATTACTTAAAATTTAAAACTATTAATATTATTTGACAAAATATGGGGCTCTGATATCAAATGTAACGACCCCACTTTTCAGTAACCCCCAATTAAGGAAGGATAAAAAGATGAGAGCCATTACTTAAAAAAATTATCCAAGGATCCAGATTTTAATAAAACAATATAAAATAGCAGATAATTTCATTCATTTCAAATCATGTTTATCAAATGCTTACATGAAATTACTATCATTAGGATTTACTTTTGAGAAGAGATGACTAGATAATCCTCCTTTTAAACCTTCAATTCTTTCATGAAATTTCCATCTTTATCTTAATGCCCTTTATCACGTATATCAACTTACCCTTAAAACCACGTGAAACAAATACACGATTAGCATGTTGGCATACTGGTACGTGGGGTGTATCCAAAAATGTGCAGGTAAATAACAACATATATTCCAACCAATACTTGCAAATATAAAATGACATTTTCATCACATTATCTTTCTTTTATGTGATATTCATAGTGGCATTATAATTGAATAGAACTATGTGATTAGTGTGTTGGCATACTGGTACGTGGGGTGCGTCCAAAAATGTGCAAGTAAATAGCAACATATATTCCAATCAATACTTGCAAATATAAAATGACATCTTCATCACATAATCTTTCTTTCATGTGATATTCATAGTCGTTTGATGATGTCCCAGGGGGTGCAATAAATGGGTAAATCTAATCTTCCCAACCATTAGCCTTTCTCCCAAAATGATTAAGAGTCTAATAATCCAATCTATGTTGATCAAGCATAAACAGAATAGGGAAACTTCATAGATTTATATCTAGAAAATAGGGATAAAGATGATATTAATGCATGGAAATAAATTACAATGCGTATCTGGGCTACTCCTGGGTCCTAAGGAATCAAGGGGTTTAGCCCCACATAGTTTTCATTGATAAATACATGGTAGAGAAAGAGAAAACTGTGGGAAACATTAGAAAAACTAAGTAACCCCTGAAGAATCGTTGATCCGGATGATCCCCTACGTCGTGCGTGCACTCGACTGTCTTTCGGTTGCTGATTCACCTTCTAAAGGTGCTCAGATCGTCCCGGGTGAAGCCTTCAGTTCCTTTCTCTTCTCTCTTCTCTCTCCGGTGTCGTGCAATGGAAAAATGACTGCTCCCCCTGGTCTGGCCGAACTCCCTTTAGGTCATAGTAGTCACTTACAGTACAAAATAACGCCAGTCGTTGGATTAGATGCTATCTTCAGATTTTCCAAATCGGGCAGACTCGGTAGTACCTACTTGGAAGTCAGTAGTACCGAGTTCCTAGGGTATCCGTGACTCATGACAGTGTCGGTACTATCGACTTGTCTTGATAGCACCGAGTCTTTAGGTTGCCCCAGCATTGCCTTACTAACACCATCTTGGTAGTACCGAGTTTGTAAACTCGGTAATACTGACTTTTCACGATTCATCCTTGTGATTCACTGACAAGGTTTTCGTACTACTGACTTTGAGTGTCAGTAGTATTGAGTCTGTGTGAGTCTTTCTGGTCCAGTACTGATGTAAAGTCAGTACCACTGACTTTTGGTGTCGGTAGTATCGACTCTGTGAGGTTCAATTGTACTTGAAAATGTAAAAGAACATGGATAAATGCTCAGGATAAATATTAAACCATCTTAAATAGTAAAAATCATGTAATTTGATGCATTTTTATAGCACATGCCGTTGATAGCATTTCATGCATTGTTAATCAAATAAATGACAAATCAACACATAAAATCTAGGAAAATATGCTTGTGAAAATGACTAAAAACCCATGCATCAAACTCCCCTAAGATTAAATGTTGCTCGTCCTCGAGCTACACTACTCTTGGATCTATTTGGTGTAAGTCAGCAAAAGGATATAACACATGAACTCTTCTCTTAATCAAGTCCACTGAACAGTCCCAAAACCAGTGTCAAATGACCACTGAACCAATAACTGCTCTGCAACGACAAAAAAATTCTATAGAAGATGTCCACCTTTTGATCAATGAACACTATTAAGAAAGTAGTTAATATCATAATAATTCAGGCATTCACTTGGTGCACTTTATGATTCCCTAATCTAAATTGTTCTCTCCTAACTACTAACTACTTCAAATAAGATCTCCTTATAATAATGGATGAGGAGATAAATCATTTGAGTGGCCTACTAATGAGAGAAATTAATGATATGAGATGGGTGGCAATCAAAGAATCACAAGTATATCCAACTTATTATGCAAAAAAATGATGACCCACATGAGTGAAATGAATGCTATGCATGAGACCTAATGCCTTCTATCTTTTTCTCTTTCTTTTTCTTTTTGACACATGATGCATGTATGAAGCTATCTCATAAATGAGACTATCAAAAACAAACAAATGCATCATGTGAATTAATTCATTCCTTCAAGAGGAATTAGTGACATACTTTCTCCTTAAGAAATCTTGAGATTGAATTTTTTTTTCTAGCCCATAATTTTTCTTGTCTTTGGCATGATTGAGTTATGCTTAGGCTTTCACTTCATACCTTTTTTTTAATGTGGAGGTATGCCCCTACTTCAATCTTCACAAATAGAGACTACAATCCACATGACAAAAAGGAATGAATGTGTTGAAATGTATGCAATCTACATGCAACTAAGATGGTATGCGCTAAGGTTGTTCATGCATACAAATGGAACTTTGTTTTTTTTTCAAATGCAAATAAGGATAAGCTAATATACCATGTCAACTATCATGCCATGCAATGCAATCAAAAGAAATAAGTTGGAGCACTTATTTATCTTGAGGTGGTGATTCAAAAATTAGATGGAAAGGATGGAAAAAATCACATAACTAAGAGACAATGCCTTTCATAGGATTATGATATGTCCCTCTTTAATGACATATGCATAGGGTAATCTCAAGGTTTCTTTCTTAGATTTCCATTTAAGATCTCGTTAAAGGTTTGATGAGCTTAGGCTCAACAACATCTTCATTCACTTTCCCATTTTGATTTAGATCTTCATTCATATCCTATATCCTAGAGTTGACTTAACCAAATACTTCCTCAAATGGTGTTGCAAAAAGATGTCACAAGTTAAGCTATAAAGACACAACAATTTCTTTGCACAGACACCTATGAATCGAGATATGCAGCCATGCATCACTGCTCCATGATTACGCTAGATAGGTGTGGATCCTAACAATGCATAAACCAAACTAAAAATAAAACAACTAAGATACAAATGAAATAAAAACTACAAAAACAAAGATAGAATGTTGTTCCAGCACCCCCCTAAGCTTGAATATGAATGTGTCCCTATAGTCAATACTTTCACTCAAGAGGTAGAACAGTAGTACCATTGCTCAAAATGGAGGTGGCTGAGGCATGTTGGGGTCATGAGGGGGAAACATCCCCTGAAAAGATAGATCTGGCGGTGGCATTTGATGTGGTTGCGAGTACCCTCCAAAGTACCTGGTTCCATTAGTGGTCGAAGAAGGGTTGCTGGTACTGCTCCATCCGCTATAGGCACATGTGAACATTCTCTTGGTTGGCTAAGAGAAGGTGTTCATTCTCATAAATCTCATGTTGGTTTTGGTACAACCTTCCTTGTATCTCTTGCACACTGATGATGCTACTGCCCAGATTGGATCTCCTACAACATCCCATACATACCCGCCATGTTGTACGGGTCTTGCTCCTCTTGAGAATGGGTTGGGGTAGAAGAAGTTGAGGCAGCATAGGTGCGGTACCGTTTGTGTGGGACCGCTCTCTGAGTTATGAGATAGTGACCTCCTCAACGTTGTCACAGTCGTCATCATATTTCTTCTCGTCGTCGCCCTGAGCGGCCGCCCTGGGTGCATCTTCTTCCTCTCCCTCATCCAACGACCACCTAAGATAGGCTACTCCTTACAGGTTGAAGATGGGGTCGGGTTGGCTACGTTACTAGAACTTTCCTCAATGTGTGCAAGTCACATACAACAATTTGTGGTGGAAGCTGAGGATGGTCGCCTTGTGGAAGTGCAGGAGGTCCAACTTATTTGTATTTTCCATTGGTGCAAGAGTAGACAAGTCAAGGTAGAAGTGTAGCACAATGGGGGTGATGAGACTCCCAAATACAATCAACACCTTCCTTGTAACGTTGTGCCGAACTGAGATCATATGGAGAAGAAGGAAGGGTCCAAAGTTGACAGTCTCTCCCTCCAATAGCATGTAGAGGAAGTAGAGGTCTTCCTGTTGAACCTTTCCTTGAGCTTGACCAGAACAATCAAAGATGGTGTTGGTGTAGAGGTGGTGAAGGATTCAAGCAAAGGGGTGCTCAATGTCAGTAATAGAGTTGACATGCCAACTTATGTAAAAGCCCTCTGGCACCTTAGTCAGTGCTCCCAAGCCAAGTCAAAGTCAAAATCAGAAGGGGACGAGCGTTCTGGGATGTGAGCCCAGTTGAAGATGTTGTTGAAGGCCCATAGAGTGATGGAGTAGTTGTTGTTGAAGAGGCAGAAGGTGACTCTACCTTCCTGCCATTTTCCTCCTAACTGCTGCTCAGGGGCGACAAGAACATCTAGAGACTCCAAAAACTCAAGGATGAGTTTTGATTAAGTCTTCCAGTCACTGAAGAAGGGATTGTCCCCCTCCATGAGCTGCTTCCGAGACACCCATTACATGTCCTCAGTGAAGCCCGCTCATTCAATCAATGTGCGATCCCCATAATACATTGGTACCATCGGCCTCATCTACAGCTCTTCATAGACTTTCATGATCTTCAAAGATGGATGTTGGATGTGTGTTGGTCAAGGGACCAACTTTCCTTTCTCCGTCGATGCAGAAGGACCTCTCCTTGGTGCCATGATGCTAATTCAAGAAGGAGATTGAGGAAAGAGAGGTTCGGTGAAGATCGTTGGTGCCCGATGCATCTCTACTCTGAGTTATAGAAGGAGTGGAGGAAGTGGTGAGAAGAAAATGGATTCACCACCCCTCCTTATATAGCTAAGTTGGGCATAGTCGGTACTACCGACTTCTGTGTTCGTAGTACCAAGATGCAAGCACAAATCCATGGCTCAGATGTATCGACGGCTGACGTTTGATGATAACCTGAGCATGGATCGCTCAGAGTCGATAGTACCGAGTTCAAGTCAATAGTACCAACTTGAGTTGAGGAACAGTGCTACCGACTGTGCGATGAAGACTTTATCTGTCGTTGAATCGAGCATCCATAGATTGCTGACATCAAACATCAGTACTATCGACTTGAATGTTGATAGTACTGAGTAGGCAATTTTGGCTCGGTACTTTTGAATTTTCATCTCAGTGTTCTGATTCTGGGAGAGCCAAAAAATCAGTAGTACCGACTCAGATGTCAATACTACCGATTTCTTATCAGTTAGTGCTCGAAATCTTTAGAGACTCGGTACTACCGACTGGGAGAGTCGATAGTACCGAGTCTGTCATTCTTGTGTAGGTGACTTGCTGATGTAATCTCACTACTACTGACTTGGTGTCTCGGTAGTACCGACCTGAGAAAAATCTGCACACTCCACAAATGAGTCCAAGGTACCTTTTTTCAAGGATTAGGAATAAAAAGACAACTACAATGCTAAAATGAACATGAATAAAGGGAAATGAAGGTTGGGTTTCCTCCCAACAAGTGCCATTATTTAACATCCTAGACTAGATGTTCCCAAGACCAAGAATCTAATAAATTTCCATAGGTTGTACCCCATCTATTCTCTTGTCCACTTCCCCACCATAGTAGTGCTTCAATCTTTGGCCATTAACAAGGAACAATGTAGTCTTATCTAAAATCTTCATAGCACCATGGGGAAAAACCTGCTCAATCACAAATGGTCCACTTCATTTGGACCTCAATTTGCCTGGATGTAACTTAAGTTGGGAATTAAAAAGGAGAACCTTTTGTCTTGGAAGAAACACCCTATTCAAGATGTTCCTATCATGAATCTTCTTCATCCTCTCCTTATAAATCCTAGAACTTTCATAAGCATCTATCCTAAGCTCATCTAGTTCATTCAGCTCTAACAGTTTTCTCCTACCTGCTTCATCCAATCCAAAGTTTAACTTTCTCAACGCCCACTTCACCTTATTTTCAAGCTATACTTGTAAAACCTCAATGAGTTGAAAAATCTCTTCTTTTCTTAATACCCCCAATTTGCAGGCATCTCTTTGCAGGCTAAATAATTAACAATATCTACAAACCATGGATCCTTAGCCTTGATAGCAAAAAGTTTTTCATCTGGAAATCTTCAACAATGGGAATGTCTACATCTTTTTCATTCACTCTTTCCATCCTAGATAGGTGATCTGCTACCACATTTTCCACCCTTACCTTTTCTTTAATTTCTATGTCAAATTCCCGTAACAAAAAAAATCCACCTAATCAATCTAGGTTTTGCATCTTTCTTTTGTAGTTGGTATTTGATGGCAGCATGGTCGGTCCAAACAATCACCCTCACCCCCACTAGGTACTGCTAAAACTTCTCAAATGCAAAAACAACCACTAAGAGTTCTTTTTCTGTGGTTGTATGATTTAGTTGTGCATCATTCAAAGTTTTAGATGCATAATATATGATGGTAGGAGCTTTATCTTTGTGTTGACTCAACACAGCTCCCACAACATAGTATGATGTGTCACACATCATCTCAAATGGTAAGCTCCAATCAGGATCCTGCACAATAGGTGCAGAACTAAGCTTCTCCTTTAGTATTTTAAACGCATTCAAGCATCGATCATCAAAAGAAAATTCAACATCTTTTTCTAAAAGTTCTGACAAGGGTTTATCAAATTTTGAAAAATCTTTGATAAAATGACGGTAAAACCCAGAATATCCTAGAAAGCTCCTTACTCCTTTCAATGATGTCGATGGAGGTAGCTTGGAGATGACTTCTATCTTAACTGAGTCTACTTCCATACCCTTGTTGGACACCTTGTATCCAAGGACTATGCCCTCAGTTACCATCATATGACACTTCTCCCAATTTAAGACTAAGTGAGTGTCCTCACACCTTTGTAAAACCTTATCCATATTATACATGAAATCACTAAATGACTCCCCATAAATAGAAAATTCATCCATAAATGCCTCCAAGAACCACTCTAATATATCAGAGACGATGGCAAGCATACAACGTTAGAAGGTGGCAGGGGCGTTACAAAGGCTGAATGGCATCCGTCTATATGCAAACGCGCCATAAGGACAAGTGAAAGTAGATTTCTCCTGCTCCTTTGGCTCGATCAAAATCTGATTATAACCAGAATACCCGTCAAGGAAGAAAAAGTGTGAACGACCGGCGAGTCATTGTAAAATCTGATCAATGAAAGGTAATGGAAAATGATCTTTTGAAGTGACGACATTTAAATGACGATAATCTATGCACACACACCACCCCATCACCAACCTAGTTGAAATCAACTCATTAGCTGCATTGATCATGACAGTGATCCCCCCTTTCTTAGTAACTACCTAAGTCATGCTAACCCACATAGAATCTAAAATTGCATAAATGATACATGTCAGTAGGAGCTTGCCCACTTATTTCTTCATTACCTTAGTCATGATCGGGTTGAGTCGCCATTGAGGTTGAACTGTTGCTTTAGCTCCTTCTTCCAACTGGATCTTGTGTTGGCATAAACTTGGGGAGATTCCTTTGATGTCTGCTATAGACCACCCAAAAGCAGCTCGGTGGTTCTTCAACACAAAAAGCAATTGTCCCTCTTCTTCTCCTCTCAAGGATGATGATATGATTACTGGGAGCTTCTCTTCTGTAGATAGGAAGACATACTTCAGATGTGGTGACAATGACTTCAATTCCAACTCAGGATGGCTCAGTAGAGATGGAAGCAGTGATGGGGGAGGTGGTCCCAAATCTTCAAAATATCTTATATAATAGCAGGGTACCGCCTTCAACATCAAAACACACTCCTCCAGAGATAGGTTGTATGTGTTGTCATCTACTCTATTCATCAAACATGCTTCTAAGGGTATCTATGGATATGTTTGCATCAGGGAGTCAGTAGTGACCTCCACTATGGTAGCCAGGTCATAGTCTTCTTCTCTATCATCTGGGTAACGTATTGCTTCTTTCAATGAGATCATCTTAGTGTTTTAAATTATATCAACTGTGAGAGTATCTTTTTACACCTTGGTCATCACATGATCCATGTCAAGAAATGGCTTCCCCAAACACAGAGAAATCTTTCCCTCAATGTGTTGCAGCATGTTACACTGTGTTGCATCCCCTTTTTCTGTCGAGTGTTCAGGCATCTTAATTTCAAATCGGTCATCATAAGTGACCATTATTTAAACACCACTAGAGGGGGGTGAATAGGGTTTTAAAGTTAATTTAACAATTATTTAACTCAAACAACCACAAATGAAAAAGTAAGAAGGAGACAAGGGATTTAGAGTGGTTCCTACCTTAGCAAATAATAAGGCAGCCAGTCCACTACCCGGTTTCTTACCCAACCGGGATTTTGAAAGTATTAATTTTATTACCTTCACAAGGAATTACACAAAATACAATACTTTCTTACACCCCTTTGAACAGCCTTCACTTTGAAGTAGATGCACCAACTCGAGGTAGCCTTCTTGAAGTAACTCCAAGCTCCCCCTTGAAGTAGCCTTCCTATTAGAAGTAACCTCCCGTTGCACCAGCCTTCTTGAAGTAGTTCAAAGTCTCCTTCTTTACCAAGAAGATCACGACCCTCTACAATCCGCAGCCTCCAACCTAGGAGTAGCAAGGAGAGTACAAGCAATGAAAGTGAACAAGAAAGGAAAACAGAAATTACAACTTATCCTTTGAAGCACAAGGCTTGATTTGCCTATATCAAGCGTTTAGATCTCCTAACCAATGTATATGGAAGTGTGATTGATGTGGATAGGAGATACTAGCCTATAGGACACGAATTTAGAGAAAGGTGAAGAGTAGCCAATTGCAAGTATTGCTCAATTGCTCACAAACAGGTTGCTAATGCAAGTATATGCTCAAAGATTGCTCAAGTGTGGAATTAAGTGAATGTAAGTTTCCTAAGGCATGCCCTATTTATAGGAATGACCTACAAGTGCTTAAGGACGTTCTAGATACTTTTTAGGGGTTTCTAAGTGCTTAACTAGCCGTTAGGTACAAGTTAGTTGCATTAGCAATGACTAGTTAATTAATTATGCAGTTGCTGTCAAAGTCCATCTCGGTCGAGCAATTGTCGACTGAGATACCTACTCAGTCGAGGTTTTGTCGACCGATAGGATCTCTGGATCAAGTGTTTGCAATGTTCATCTCCAACTGCCAACTACCTTGTCAGCTGTGTCTAACGGCTACCTGGGTCTTTCTCGGTCGAGGAGTTTGTCGACCTAGAGTGTCTCGGTCGAGGAATTTGTCGACCGAGAGTGACCCTGTTTCAATGTTTCAATTAAAGTACTAAGTGTGTATGTGAGTGTGCATATGTGACACTATTGAAGGGGATGACCTGTCTAAGTGTAGTGATTGGCTAGGGAAGATCTAACGCTTGATTTGCATGAAGTCTAAATACTTGTACATTATATATTTGTACAAGTTTACATTTGATTACATTTTATGAAATTGATAATCATTCAAGCATATAGATTCCCTAGTGCTTTGTCATCCACCTCATATCTGCAACACTCAAGTAGCACGTTAGATCAACAAGAATGAAATGTTTGTCATCATCGAAACAAAGAGATTTATCATAATGTCAATTTATCCAACAATCTCCCCCTTTTTGAAGATGACAAACATTTCCTAAATATAAAATAAGGAAATATAAAGCATGTGAGTTTCATACCTGAAGATTACCTTTTGTAGTCATTCTTGTTTTTCCGTGAAATTTATGAAACTCATATTATATATTTTATATTCTTTCTCCTCCTTTGTCATTTCAAAAAGATATCCAAGATAAATAGTTGTGTGTCTACCAGTAATTACTCAATCACTAGCAAAGGTTGTAAAGCCTTGAGAGTGATATGAGAATCCTTTTAAGCTGTAGAGTATATGAAACAAATTTCTAACCAAAAGCACGGAATGTTAGACCCTGATTTGTTTAGAAAATTCCCTTAAGAATCCTTATGCATTGCTCCCCCTTAAATAGATATCCCAATTATAATCAGGGGATTGATGCACTCAAATAGATGGCCGATTTATCCATAAATTGCATGTATTTGCAAATATTTTATCCGTTGTGTTTTATTTCATATATATTACTCCCTATACTTTGTATGCTCTACTATAATAATTTTATAAACTTATAGAAGAAACAACGGCTTAACATTTACAAGATGACTCATATGCTATGAAAGATATCCATGATAATCATGCAAAGATAACCAATTCATTGCAAGAATAACCAATTCATTACAAAGATAATCATTTCATAATTATTACAAAGGGAACTCATATTTTCAGTCGCCAACAGTCGACCGTCGGTCGAAAAGGGATAGCTGACCGAGATGTTTTCGGTCAAGTAATTCGTCGACCGAGAAACTTTCTGTTAAGCTGATTTTTGATGTAAATGATAGACTGAATTTGTAGAGCATATCTATATTTTCTAAAGAAGTAATATTGTGATTATTATTACCAATATTTGGACAATTTTTGTGGTCATGATTTTGATCACAATTTATAGAGAATGATTATCCAAATAAGTGTTGTGTCAAGCTTATTTTAGGTTGACCTTGATTATGACCATAACGCCCCTTGGTCAAATTTAATTTCAACCAAGAGGCAAATTCTGCAGATTCATTTGTGAAGTATAATTTCTGCAGATAGATTAAATAAATATCAATTTGAAGCACATTAAGTGATATCCTTGAAAGCAAGATTGATATTTTAAAGTTATAATTGTGCTTTATATAAAACATTATATTTTTTCTTCTAAGATACACTATTTGGATTGTCATAGCACTATCATTATTTTATTACAAGCTATGCCTATCATTATCTATTATGTCAAGGCATTTTTGATGATGATCAATAATAATATCCATTCATGGTTTGTATATATGGATCAAAGGTTATTTTAGACAAACCAATGAAACATAGTGATCATGCCATAGAAATTATGATAGAATAGTGGAAGCATATCTACAATACAATGATCAAGATAAAGGTATATAAATGCAGTGATTATGATAATTTCAACACACATGGTTCCTATATAGATATACAAAGGAATTCTTATGGAAAACCATGTGGATTGTGATAAAACAATAATTTTCTTGTTTAAACCAATTCAAAATTTTAGTTTTAAGTCAAATCATGTAGAGGATAATATAAACTTTTTCAATTAATGAATAAGATTTGAGATAAAACAGGTTCAGATTTATTGCAAACTTGAAAACAGGAACCTGCTCTGTCGACCATTTTTCGACCGATACTGTTCTCGGTCGAACAGTTTCTCGACTGAAAGAGTTTCTATACTATTTTAGAATTGTTTTCAGTAATTTGTTCTAAGTAAATCAAGAATATGAAAGTTTAAAACTCGATTTAGTTGAAATATTTAGATATCAAATCATCATTTAGGTTAAATCTTAACTAATCATATACATTTTGAGAATTTAAACTAAAACAAGTAATTTAAGATGTATATTGGGAAACTTGGTGTCCTATTATGTTAAGTTAAGATAGACATAGAGATATACAACTTAGAATCTTTGGTCATATCTCAACTTAATTTTATTCATTTAGTTTGGGAGTTTTGGAACCCATACTAACTCAACATCCTTTTTCTTGTAGGGACATGAGAAATAGTAATGTCCAAGACGCAAACAATAATGACAACATATCGAATCAACCTCATATCTCTTTCTATGATTTTGTTCTAGGTTGTTCTTGGGTACATATATATGTTTGCCTTTAGGTACATACATAGATTGATTTTCTAGTGCTTGTGTCTTTCTCCAACTAGGTTTTTGATAATATTTTCCTTTAGGATTATAACCTAGTCCTCTTCTTCCAATTTGATGATAAGATTTGTTCAAGATTTTATCAAGGGTATCATTGTTATTCAAACTACTAATCTTTTGTTGCAACTTGACAATCTCATCCATTCTCTTATTGATGTCTAGCTTTGCTTGATCTAGATTAGATACTAAGGAATCTCTTTCTTTCACAATAGTATCATAATCTAGATGTGTACATAAAACAGGTTGTTTTTGAAGATCATTTACTTGAGTTTGCAAGTTTAACTTTTCTAGGGAAAGAAGATTGCAATTTGCTTCAACGGATTTCAGTTTAATATCATGATTTTCAATCATCTTTTTAAGATCCTCATTTTCAGTTGTAAGAGCAAAAATTTTAGCTTGTAACTCATCATTTTCCTTATTAGATTTCTTTAATTTCTTCTTGCACTCAATATACTTATTATGTGTCTCTTCAAGACTAGCAATTAACTCTTCTTTAGGTAGATCAAAAAGACTTACCTCTTCTTCTTCTTCTTCACTTATAGTAGCAATTAGACATTCTATATGCACTTCTTCCTTCTTTGACTTCCATGGACAGCTAGGTGTTGTATGGCTTGTTGCTAAGCACCAATTGCAACTTGTTGAGGATTGGTCTATGCTTTTCCTTTGCTTGCGGTTGTAGACACTATCACCCTTCATTCTTCAAGACTCGATTAGAGCTCCTTGAAGCCTGCTCTAATACCAATTGAAAAACCACTATAGGGGGGGTGAATAGGGTTTTAAAGTTAATTTAACAATTATTTAACTCAAACAACCACAAATGAAAAAGTAAGAAGGAGACAAGGGATTTAGAGTGGTTCCTACCTTAGCAAATACTAAGGTAGTCAGTCCACTACCAGGTTGCTTACCCAACCGGGATTTTGAAAGTATTAATTTTATTACCTTCACAAGGAATTACACAAAATACAATACTTTCTTACACCCCTTTGAACAACCTTCACTTTGAAGTAGATGCACCAACTCGAGGTAGCCTTCTTGAAGTAACTCCAAGCTCCCCCTTGAAGTAGACTTCCTATTAGAAGTAACCTCCCGTTGCACCAGCCTTCTTGAAGTAGTTCAAAGTCTCCTTCTTTACCAAGAAGATCACGACCCTCTCCAATCCGCAGCCTCCAACCTAGGAGTAGCAAGGAGAGTACAAGCAATGAAAGTGAACAAGAAAGGAAAACAGAAATTACAACTTATCCTTTGAAGCACAAGGCTTGATTTGCCTATATCAAGAGTGTAGATCTCCTAACCAATGTATATGGAAGTGTGATTGTTGTGGATAGGAGATACTAGCCTATAGGACACGAATTTAGAGCAAGGTGAAGAGTAGCCAATTGCAAGTATTGCTCAATTGCTCACAAACAGGTTGCTAATGCAAGTATATGCTCAAAGATTGCTCAAGTGTGGAATTAAGTGAATGTAAGTGTCCTAAGGCATGTCCTATTTATAGGAATTACCTACAAGTGCTTAAGGACGTTCTAGATACTTTCTAGGGGTTTCTAAGTGCTTAACTAGTCGTTAGGTACAAGTTAGTTGCATTAGCAACAACTAGTTAATTAATTCTACAGTTGCTGTCAGAGTCCATCTCGGTCGAGCAATTGTCGACCAAGATACCTACTCGGTCGAGGTTTTGTCAACCGACAGGCTCTCTGGATCAAGTGTTTGCAATGTTCATCTCCAAATGCCAAATACCTTGTCAGTTGTGTCTAACGACTACCTGGGTCTTTCTCGGTCGAGGAGTTTGTCGACCGAGAGTGTCTCAGTCGAGGAATTTGTTGACTGAGAGTGACCCTGTTTCAATGTTTCAATTAAAGTACTAAGTGTGTATGTGAGTGTGCATATGTGACACTATTGAAGGGGATGACCTATCTAAGTGTAGTGATTGGCTAGGGAAGATCTAACGCTTGATTTGCATGAAGTCTAAATACTTGTACATTATATATTTGTACAAGTTTACATTTGATTACATTTTATGAAATTGATAATCATTCAAGCATATAGATTCCCTAGTGCTTTGTCATCCACCTCATATCTGCAACACTCAAGTAGCACATTAGATCAACAAGAATGAAATGTTTGTCATCATTGAAACAAAGAGATTTATCATAATGTCAATTTATCCAACAATTATGAAGCATCCTATGCCCATTTCCATGATCATGTCAGTTATGGGTTGGAATGGCCTACCTAGCAAGAGTTTCACCACTACAGAAATGGCTTATAAAGTCACTTTTCAAGGTGTCGGTTGTATACAAAAACCGACACATAAACCCTACTGTGTCGGTTTGGAACAGAAACCGACATCCAATCCGTGAAGGTCGACCAGACACGGGTACCGCTTTTATTAAGTGTCGGTTAATTAATAAAAAACCGACACCTAAAATCAACCGCCAAACCCAAAATTCCAGTGAAAAAATTGGCTCCAATATTTTACATATTGCGTCGGTTCGAAACTAAATAACCGACGACTAAAGGGTATTCGTGAGATAGGAATAGTTGTCGGTTGTCGTTTAATCAAAAACCGACGACTATAATCTAGTATAGTTGTCGGTTTGTGGCAAAGAACCGACACTGTTGGTTTAGTTGTCAGTTTTTTAAAGAACCGACACGTATTTTCAACTTAATAGCTCACCCTGCCCGAACGATTCTTCCCATTTCCCTATTTCGTTCCTGATTTCCCTAGCTCCGGCGATTTCCCTTGCTTCCTGCCGCCGCCGCCGCTCCTTCCTCTGTGCTCGCCGCTCGTCGCCGTCGAGCGAGAAGCAGTCGGCCTCCCTCTCCGCCCGCCCGCCGGCCTCCCTCTCCGCCTGCCGGCCTCTCCTCCGCCGTCGGCCTCTTCTCCGCCCGCCGACCTCTTCTCCTCCGTCGCCGGTAGCAGCTAGGTCTCCTAGCCTCGCTGCCCTCTCCACCGCTCCTCTCTTCGCCGTCGGAAGATGCTAGGACTTTGCCTCGGCCGCTGCTCCTCTTCCCTCAAGGTGCCCGCCCTGCCTTCTTCTTCTTCCTCTGCTCGTCTTCCCTCAAGGTGCCGCCCTACTGCTGGGCATTTTTTTTAAATTTATTTACTTCTTATGAGAATCAGTTTTAATTAGGGCTCATACACATATTGATGTATAACACCTAAATGAATATCTAGTTAGTGTATTTTCCTAGTATCGTGAAAGATTCTCAATCGTGTGTATCAAATGGGATTCTTATATATATTCAGATCTTAATGTTATAAATGGAAGACTCGAATGTTATAAAATCCCATCAAAGTAGGTAGAAACAACTTATATATATTCAGATCTTTATAATTCCATGAAGTGCACATTATCTTACTCAGGAAAAGTATGTGTATAATGTAGGATTAGTTCCATATAATGGTTCTATTTTAGTAAGTACCTAGAAACCCATCCAAGATTTACTCATTAGGAGCATTTCCTCGTTTGTTCTCTAAGTACATTTGTAGACTTCTTTTCAAGCTATCATGTCTACCACAATAAAGTTGGTTATGACAAGCAATAAAAGGTTAACTGATGTTATACAACTTTTTTCTGAAAATATATAACATCGTTATATGTACTTACACTTTGTTAATACTAATATTGTGCAGTCTCTGTCCACCCATAACAATCACTATGAACTGGGCCTCTATTTCAATGTTAACGTTCCCTATTGAAGAACAATTGGACATCATCCTAGATGATCGTTCCTTAAACCAATTGGTCATACCCAAACATTGGCGTTTTCTAAAAGGAAGACACTACATGCCTGGTAAAGTGACCCTAACTTTTGGTAATTATTCACATGTTATCGAGGTTGAGTATGATTTGGCGGGAAATCTTGTATCAAAATCCGGTTGGCGTGATTGGATTGGAGAGCTGCATGTGGTCCGTTGGAACAAGCTTTTTCTCCGTCCAGTTGGCGATAATTCCATCAAAGTTTGGATAACCAACAGCAACTGCGAGACCCCCGATCATCTTCTGCGGTATGAGCGCACGGCGTCGCATATCAGCTCGGAAAAATCTGAATCTGAGGCCCCTGTCAGTTCAAATTCGTCTAAATACAGTGAGGAGCTTCGTGACACAGCTTCATCATCAAAAAGAAGTTACTGATGCATGCGGGACCATGTTGGTGTAGTATTTAGTTGTCTATCTATCTAGACTTGTATGTAGTAGTAGTTTTTTTAATTATGCGCATGTTTAGGGGTACACCAACCCCTTTGTTTAGTTATTGTTATAACTGAAGTGTGTGTTCCCATGAATGGAACTGAAAGTTGCTACATGAATGCTTATAACTGAAGTGTGTGTTCCCATGAATGTTCCCATTTGCATGATTACACTACTATTTTCTCATATTGTTCAGTCTATTTTAATATGACATACTTGCTTATATCTTGCTTAATGATGAACTGTAATGCACACATGTGACATGCTTGGAATGTAAATGATGAACTTTTCCCTAAATTGCCAATCATGCTTTTAAAGACATCAATAATCACCCTAAATTGAAGAACTAGGATTTTAGGTATAAGAATGACAATACATTATTTGTTGGCCTAGAAACCCGTCCAAGATTTACTCATTAGGAGTAAATCTTGGATAGTCCCCGATTTGGGACTGTTCTTGAACACCTAATCTTTCTTAGGATGTAAGTGTATAATGTGTATTGGGTTTTCAAGAAAATTTTGGCAGCATTTCCCCGTTTGTTCTCTAAGTACATATGTACTTGGAAAACAGCGGGGAAATGCTGCCGAAATTTTCTTGAAAACCCAATACACATTATACACTTACTAGTGAGATTAGGTGTTCAAGAATGGATAGGTGGTACACATTTATTATATATAATAATGACATCACATGTATTTGTTAACCCTAGACCCTAATCTTGTCCTAATATATACTTGTTTTCTCTTTGATCATAGAATGGATAGATCATGGATGTCCATTCGCAATCACTGCACCCTAGAGTTTATTTCTGGTCTTCACCAGTTCATTAAATTTGCCGAGGAACATAGGAAACAACCTGGAGATAGGTTCTACTGTCCATGTAGACATTGCGGTAACAACTTGAAAGTCAACACTGGTGACGAAATCATGACTCATGTCATGTGCAACGGAATTATACAAGGCTATACAGAATGGCACTGGCATGGAGAGATTTCAAACCCGAAACCAGTGGATGTCGATAGCAGTGCTTGTATGGAAGAAGAAATTTCCTACGATGACGTAGATGTGAATGAACCAGTTCCAGTAGACATCGTTGATGCGATGTTGTATAGTTGTGGGGTAGAGCACACCGATCCACCTCCCATTTTTAGAAACATTGTGCATGATGCTGAGATGCCATTATACACAGGTTGTACTAAGTTTACGAAGCTTAACGCTGTGTTAAGATTGTATAAGTTGAAAGCTAACAATAGATGGAGCGACAAAAGCTTCACATCATTGCTGTTTTTGTTGAAAGAAATGCTTCCTGAAGGAAACGAGCTGCCAATCTCAACATACCAGGTAAAGAAATTGTTGTGCCCAATGGGAATGGATGCCAAGAAGATACACGCATGCCCTAATGATTGTGTATTATTTCAAAAGGACTATGCATATTTGAAAGATTGTCCAAAATGTGGTGCGTCACGGTATAAATTGACGACTTCAGGGGAGTCCAAAACTGGTTCTCCTGCCAAGGTGATGTGGTATCTACCTATAATATCACGGTTTCAACGCTTGTTTGCCAATCCGATAGATGCGAAGAATTTGAGGTGGCATGCAGATGTTAAGAAAATTAATGATGGGATCCTACGACATGCGTCTGATTCCCCACAGTGGAAGAAGATTGATGTATTGTACCCTGAATTTGGTGAAGAAGTTAGGAATCTAAGACTTGGGATTTGTACACACGGGATGAATCCGTATGGGACATTGAGCAGCCAACATAGCACTTGGCCAATCATGCTTGTTATATACAATCTTCCTCCCTGGATGTGTATGAAAAATAAGTACGTAATGCTGTCGTTGTTGATATCGGGCCCTAAACAACCTGGAAATGACATCGATGTTTATCTTGAACCTCAGATTGATGACTTAAAGAAACTCTGGGGTGAAGGTGTGATGACCTATGATGCTTCACGAAGAGAGACATTTCGTTTGCATGCTATGTTGTTTTGCACTATTAATGACTTTCCAGCATATGGGAATTTGTCTGGATATAGTGTCAAAGGAGCTAAAGCGTGTCCTATATGTGAAGAGAACACTGATTCAACAAGACTAAAACATGGCGGTAAGAATGTATATCTCGGTCATCGAAGGTTTCTTCCAAAATTCCATCCGTATCGTAGGAAGTGCAAAGCATTCAATGGATTGAATGAGGAACGCAATGCACCTAAACCTATACCAGGGGAGGTTGTTTATGAAAGAATAAAAGATTTTGTCAATGAATTTGGTAAGAGATCACAAGGTACTACACAGAGTGACAATTCTTCATTCAAGAATAAGTCAATATTTTGGGATCTTCCTTATTGGAGTTCTTTGACAGTCAGACATTGTATCGATGTAATGCACGTTGAGAAAAATGTCTGTGATAGCATCATTGGTACTCTGTTAAATATACCAGGTAAGACTAAAGATGGGATAAAATCCAGACTGGACCTACGTGAAATGGGAATAAGGTCAGAATTAACAGAAATACGTGAAATGGGTAGTAAAAGAACATACTTACCTCCCGCATGTTACACGTTGTCTAGAAAAGAGAAGAAAGCCTTTTGTGAATGCTTGATAAATGTTAAGGTGCCAAATGGTTACTCATCCAACATCCATAGATTGGTATCAATGAAAGATATGAAGTTGATAGGACTTAAATCTCATGATTGTCACACTCTAATGCAACAAATATTGCCCGTGGCAATTCAATCTATATTGCCGAAGCATGTAAGGTTTGCAATCACCAGACTTTGTTTCTTTTTCAACAGTCTCTGCAGCAAAGTTATTGACCCTGAGACTCTCGATAATTTGCAAAGAGAAGTGGTTGTTACCCTATATCAGCTTGAGATGTATTTCCCTCCTTTGTTCTTTGATATCATGGTACATCTTGTTGTCCACTTGACTAGGGAAGTGAAAATCTTGGGCCCGGTTTTCTTGCATTGGATGTATCCCTTTGAACGATACATGAGCGTTTTTAAAGGTGATGTGCGAAACCGTTATCAGTCTGAAGGGAGTATTATTGAAGGTTATGTGGCGAGAGAGGTTATGGATTTCTGCAATGACTTTCTCAGTGGTAATGACACTCCTGATAATGACAAGAATATTGACGAGCTATTTGGCAAAGGAATTTTGGGATCACGTGTGAAAGTAATCAACCGTGAGCAGTTGGAACAAGGTCATTTGTATATTTTACACAACATGGACGAAGTGAATGTTTATATCGAGGAACATACCAATTTCATCAAAAGACAATATCCTCGAGCCAATACAATGTGTCTTGCTAGAGAGCATAACAAGACTTTTATTAAGTGGTTTGAAGATAAAGTCTTACATCAACTATCTCAAACACCAGATGATATTACTGAAACTATCAAATGCCTCACCTTTAAACCAAAGTTGACTGTTATGTCTTATGAAGGGTATGACATTAATGGATTCACATATTACACAAAGCGCCAAGATGATAAGAGTGTCTTCCAAAACAGTGGGGTCACCCTTCAAGCATCGACTATGTTTTTTGCAAGTGCAAAGGATAAGAGTCCACGTGAAGCTAAAATGTCATATTACGGTGTCATTGAAGAGATATGGGAATTTGACTACATAGATTTCAGAATTCCGCTCTTCAAATGTAATTGGGTTGATAACACAAAAGGAGTTATAGTGGATGAATTGGGTTTCACTTTAGTGAACTTTGAAAAGATTGGCGAGAAGGCTGAACCATTCATATTGGCATCATAGGCGAAACAAGTATTTTATATCGATGATCCTACAAATGATAAATGGTCGGTTGTTCTTCATGGTAAAAGACAGTTCATTGAAGATCCTATAGATGAAGAAGAGTACTATGATAAATATGATGACTCCAGTCCATTCTCAGTTGGGTTGCCAACTCCAGAAAATATTGAAGCTAATGATGACTTATATGTGCGCGGAGATCACAATGAAGGATTGTTAATTGATAAAAGATCACAATTTTAGAGGCATGCATGTTTATATTTTTTTATTGAAGCTAAATGTTTACTTTTTTAATATCAATATCATTTTATGATTTGATGTTTCATTATCTTCTAGTTAATACAAGTGCTAAACATTGTGGGAGGGTGCTAAAGAACTATAGGACCAATCTCACTCGAGATTACATACGCGATGCTGAGAGTAGGTTCTTGATCTATTCCAATTCTAGACATTGATCAGTATTTCACTAACTCTACACTAATAATTTTTGTTTGTATTCTCTTTGAAAAATAAATATAGGAAGAAGGCTATGCAGGATGGACATGACATAGCTATGCAGGATATGCAGGAAGAAGCCCCAATGAAGAGAAGCAGGATACAGATACAATACATAAAGTGCAGCACACACAAGTGGTTCAGATTCATATAACAACATGACAGACTAACACATATATAGTGCATAACAACAGCAGCTCCGAATTTACATACAACACTAACTTAGTACATATATAGTGGACTAAGGTGACGATACCACCTGCTAAAACAGGTTACCGACTACATGTTACGACTGGGAGGTCGTGATTCAGCAACGTATGCATTAGCAGGAGGACAAACATATCACCATATGAGGACAAACATATGATGATTTGTTTGTCCTCCTGCTAATGCATACTATTGCTGAATCACGACCTCCCAGTCGTAACATGTAGTTGTCGGTAACCTGTTTTACCAGGTGGGATCGTCACCTTATAAGTCCCACTATATATGTACTAAGCTAGTGTTGTATGTAAATTCGACGCTGCTCTTGTTATGTACTATATATGTGTTAGTCTATCATGTTGTATGGACATCGATTGTATTGCTCAGGTATTATATAGTCTCATTAGATAATATGAAATATATCAATCTTATTTATAGCTCATTAATTATATATATACATCATTCTCTTTACAGGTGTTTAAAGCTGACCCCACTACAGGAACGGACTTACCAGCTGTACATGCTCCCTATACGATGGGAGAATTAAATGAAGTAAGAGAAGAATGGGCAACAACCATACAAATAGTGGGGATTTTGTAAATGAATTTCTGAATTATAATATGTGTGAATGTTTCTACATGTCTAGATGTTTCTACATGTGTCTGAGTGAAAATGAATGAAAGTGTTGGTTACTATATGAATGTTTCTACATGTGTGAATGTGAATGAATGGAACTACAGATTGCTAGCTACATGAATGTTTCAAAATGTGTGAAAATAAAATGGAACTGCAGGTTGTATTGCTAAATGCATGTGTGAATATTTTTGTTGTTAAATTTGCAGGTTTGTGGCCTGTTGTTGGCTGATATCAATGGATGTCGTAAAACCTGCAGTTCAGTTAACTGAACTGCATGTTTCTCATCCTGCGACCAGCCACAGCAGGTCTGCAGGTCTGTAAAAAAAAAACAATAGGCGTCAGTTATTTAGATATAACCGGCGCCTATTTCCTGTGGCGCGAACATATATGGTGTCGGTTTCTTAATACAAACCAACACTGATAGTGCCCAAGCTGGTGCCAATAACAGGTGTCGGTAATTGTAAACAATCGACACATAACTTTACAGTGTCGTTTATTTAAATGTAACCGACACATATTCTTTTGGCGCGAAGACATATTTCGTCGGTAGTTGGCTTATAACCGACACTGATAGCGCCCAAGATGGCGCCCTTTCTGTGGCGTGAAGGGTTTGGGCGTCGGTTTCTTATCTAATAACCGACGCCTATAGTCCCCTGATGGCGCATTTTTGGTCGCGCGCGAAGAGTTTGGGTGTCGGTTCTGGAACCGACGCGTAATGGGTGACCTTTTAGTGTCGCCCACATAGGCGTCGCTCGGAAACCGACACTAAAGGCCATAAATAACCGACACTAAAGGTAGGTTATGTAGTAGTGTTTGTTGCCTTTATCCTCCTGCATTTCCATTACCATGAAATCTGTAGGGAAAACAAATCTATCCATTTTCACTAGGACATCTTCACAAATGCCATATGACATGAACATAGAGTTGTCAGCCAATTCAATTGTCATAGCACTTTTTTCTTGTCTCCTTAAGACCTAGCTTCTTGAAGGTTGACAAAGGCATGAGGTTGATACTGGCCCCTGAGTCGCATAGAGCTTCACCAAACTTGGTCTTTCCTATGAAGTATGTGATGTTGAAACAACCAAGATCTTATCTTTTAGGAGGTAGTGTTCCCAAAATAAAAGCACTCACTTGCTATTTTAACATTACCACATCAGCCTCAGGTATCCTTCTCTTCTTATTGATGATGTCTTTCAAGAGCTTTCCATACGATGGTATATGTTCATTTGCATCAATGAGTGGAATATTGACAAATAACTTTTTAAAGCCCTCTAAGAATTTCTAGAACTGCCGGTCTGGTTTGGTTGCCTTCAAGATGTTCGGAAAGGGCACTGGAGTCACTAGTGTCCTCTGGTGATGTGGGACATATGCTTTTGATCTAGTATCCTCCACCTCATCAATGTGCTCTTCAGTTGTTTTCTCATGTTCCAAATTATCTTTCTTAGTTGCATCTGCTATCACAATCCGAGTTGTTGTTCATGTAGCTTGACCTACATTTGTGTTTGTTGGTTCCTTATTTAACAACGTCTTACCACTATAGAGTAGGATTGCCTTGACATGTTGATTTCCAGAAGGAAGTATTCGATGGGCACCCCTATTGGTTTGGCTGCTTCAAAGTACCCACATCCACTACTATTTGAGAAATGTGAGTTTCTATACTGCAGATCCTCGCCCCTTGGTTTTGGAGTTCTCTTTGAGTTTGACCAATAAGCACTTCATTCTGACTGACCAACTTTTTGAGCATTTCTTCAATACAGACAATATTCTTTTATTCTTGTTGATATTGTGCTTGGCCATCGAACTATTGTGGCTTAGGTTGTTGCACCTGCAATGGGTCTTGTTGGAAATTGTTAGGATCCTTCCATAAAAACTTAGGATCCTTCCTCCATGCATAGTTGTTGCTCCTACATTGTTGTTGTTAGCACATAAACTTACACTCTTCATCTTCTTCCTCTGAAGGTGGTCTGTCGTTAGCACATAACGTTTTAGCAATCATACCAACTTATCATTTAATGCAGTGATGATCTTGGACTCACCGATGCTTTTGACAGTTGCCGGAAGATCTCTCTCATCACCTCATGATTGATTTTTGGACATATTCTTCAATATCTCATGGCAGCAGGCAGGTTTGTTATTGAGTAAGAATCGTGTTCCTGCACTATCAAGTGTAGTTCTTTCTCCCTTGTGTAGACTGTAATAAAAGATCTTTGCCTATCCCAACAGATCAATACCATGATAAGGTACTTTCCACAACATATTCTGAAATCTCTTCCATGCTTCAGAATAGGATACATCAGCTTGCTATCTAAAATTATGGATCTTCTTCACCAGGTCATTGGTCTTCTGTGGGGGAAAGTAACACTCGAACAAGGCATTGATCATTTGGTCCCACGTTTCAATACATTCATCATCAAGATTATGAAACCACGACTTTGTGCTATCTGCCAAAGATGATGGGAAAAGAATCAGATATATGATAGTCATCGAAACTCTATCTATTTTGACCATATCATAGTTCTCCATAAAGTTACTGATGTGAACCATCAGGTCTTCAAAATTGTAGCCATGAAAAGCTTGAAATTTGACTAAAGAGATCAACCATGAGTCAATCTTGTAGCTCCCCAAATTGATGGCTTGTCTTTTGATTGGTCCTTTTTTGAGCTATTGAGGAAGAGGCTCTGATCCTCTCCCATATCGTCTATTCTTATGCTCCATCCCCCATTTCTGATGACTCAGGCTCTTCTAGTGTTACATGTCTTTTCAAAGGAGGTGTCAATGGTGGAGTTCGGTTGAATCAATCCACATACCTTCCAACTTCCCGCTCTCTGTGAAGGAGTTTTGCTTGCCTAAGACCTAACGAAGATGGCTCTCCATAATCATGGGCTCGAGTATGCACCATACACCAATACATGAAAGTAGCAAATTGAATATCAGAGTACAGTAGTGGAGCTAGAAGCAATATTTATTTTTTGATTTAGCTTTAAGTGAAATAGAAAATAAAAAATAAAAAGGGTTGGCCTAGAGTGGCCAACCACAACACTCATAGTGTTGGATGTTGCCATTTCCCCGAAAAATGTGATAAAAACTTGACACGTGTTTACCGTGTGTTATACGCAAGTGAACGTATCGAAGTAATATAGGCTCTTTTGAGGCCCGAGTTGAACACAAGGAAACGTTCTCCAGAAGACTACTACTAACTATTGACTACTCATCTAGGTCGGTGAAATTGAATTGGTTTGATTAAACATAAACAAAAATAGAACAAAATAAGTTTAACAGTTAAATTACTCAGGTTTTAGGGAATTCCCTAGGATTATGGTTTCACCACAGATAACATTACAATTCATTCCACATACCAATATCTATTACCCCTATCCTTAGATAAAGAGCCTATAGTCAGAACTACCTACTGCCATAGTGTAGTTCACTACCTATTCTAATGCCAACCCCGTTTCCATGGTTGAATAGTTAGGTGCTTTATGATTAAACTCTGGGTTTCTCCTCCTATTTATTCTCCACCTTTCCCAAGGGGTGCAATAAACTAGTAAATCTATGCTTTCCAACCCTTAACCTCTCTCCCGAAATGATTAAGATTCTAATAATCTATCTATGTTGATTAGGCATAAACAGAACGTGTCAACTTCATATATTTATATCCATAAAATAGGGACAAAAATGATATTAATGCATGGAAATCAATTACAATGCGTATCTGGGATACTCTCGGGTTCTAAGGAATCAAGGTGTTTATCCCCACATGATTTTCATTGATGAATACATGGTAGAGAAATAGAGAAAAATGTGGGAAACATTTGAAAAACTAAGTAACCCCTGGAGAATAGCTGATCCGGATGATCCCCTATGCCGTTTGTGCAATTGACTATCTTTCAACTATCGATTTACCTTTTGGAGGTGCTCGGATTGTCCCAGGTGAAGCCTTTGGTTTCTTTCTCTTCTCTCCTCTCTCTTCGGTGTCATGTAATGAAAAACAACTGCTCCCCCAGGTCAGGCCAAACTCCCCTTAGGTCATAGGAGTCACTTATGGTACGAAATAACGCTAGCCATTGGATTAGATTGCTATCTTCAAATTTTCTTTATCGAGAAGACTCGGTAGTACCAACTTGGCATTCGGTAGTACCGAGTTCCTAGGGTAGCTGTGACTCATGAAAATGTCAGTACTATTGACTTGTCTCGATAGAACTGAGTCTTTAGGTCGCCCGAGCACTGCCTTACTGACGCCATGTTGGTAGTACCGAGTTTGTGAACTCGGTAGTACCAACTTTTCACAATTCATCCTTGTGCTTCACTGACGAGGTTTCCGTACTACAGACTTTGAGTGTTGGTAGTATCGAGTCTGTGCGAGTCTTTTCTATTTCAGTACTGATGTGAAGTTGGTACCACCAAATTTTGGTGTTGGTAGTATCGACTCTATAAAGTTCAATTGTAGCTGAAAATGCACAAGAACGCAGATAAATACTTAGGATAAATATTAAACCATCTTAAACATTAAAAATCAAATAATTTGATTCATTTAGATAGAACATGCCATTGATAGCATTTCATTTATTATTAATCAAATAAATAACAAATCAACACATAAAATTAAGGAAAATATGCATGTGAAAATGATTGGAAACCCATGCATCAAACTCCCCTAAGCTTAAATGTTGCTCATCCTCGAGCAACACTACTCTTGGATCTATTTGGTGTAAGTCAGCAAAAGGATAGAACACATGAACTCTTCTCTTAATCAAGTCCATTGAACAATCCCTGAACCAGACTCCAATGACCACTAAACCAATAATTGATCTACAATGACCAAAAATTTCTATAGAAGTTATCCACCTTTTGATCAATGAACACTATCAAGAAATCAATTAATATCATAATAATTAAAGCATTCACTTGGTGCACTGTGTGATTCCCTAATCTAAATTGTTCTCTCCTAACTACTAACTACTTGGAAGAAGATCTCCTTATAATAATGGATGAGGAGGTAAATCATTTGAGTGGCCTACCAATGAGAGTAATTAATGATATGAGATGGGTGGCAATCGAAGAATCACAAATATATACAACTTATTTCTAAAAAAATGATGACCTACATGAGTGAAACAAATGTTATACATGAGACCTAATGCCTACTGTCTTTTTCTCTTTCTTTTTATTTTTGACACATTATGCATGTATGAAGCTATCTCATAAATGAGACTATCAAAAACAAACAAATATGTCATGCAAATTAATTCATCCCTTCAAGAGGACTCAGGGACATACTTTCTCCTTAAGAAATCTTAAGATAATTTTTTTTTCTAGCCCATAATTTTTCTTGTCTTTGGCATGATTGAGTTATGCTCATGCTTTCACTTCATACATTTTTTTGATGTGGAGATATGCCCGCGCTTCAGTCTTCACAAATAGAGACTACAATCCACATGACAAAAATGAATGAATGCGATGAAATGTATGTAATCTACATGAAATTTCTATGCAACTAAGATGGTATGCACTAAGGTTGCTCATTCATACAAATGCAACTTGTTTTTTTTTTCAAATGCAAATATGGATAAGCTAATCTACCATGTCACCTATCATGCCATGAAATGGAATTAAAAGAAATAAGTTGAAGAACTTGTTCACCTTGAGGTGGTGATTCAAAAATTAGATGGAAAGGATGGACATAATCACATAACTAAGAGACAATGCCTTTCATAGGATTATGCTATGTACCTCTTTAATGACATGTGCACATGATAATCTTAAGGTTTCTTTTTTATATTTCCATTTAATATCTTGCTAAAGGTTTGATTAGCTTAGGCTCAACAACATCTTCATTCACTTTCCCATTTTGATTTCTATGTTCATTTGTATCCTATATCTTAGAGTTGACTTAACAAAACACTTTCTCAAATGGAGTTGCACAAAGATGTCACAAGTTAAGCTATAAAGACACAACCATTTCTTTGCACAAACACCTATGAATCGACATATGCAACCATGCATCACTGCTCCACTATTACACTAGATAGGTGTGGATCCTAACAATGCATAAACCAAACTAAAAATAAAACAACTAAGATAAAAATGCAATAAAAACTATAAAAACGAAGATATAATGTTGTTCCAGCACCCTTAAATATAGATTTACCATGGCAACGACGCCAAAAACATGACACATGTTTACCGTGCATTATACCCAAGTGAACTATGAAAGTAATATATGCCCTTTTGAGGCCGAAGTCGAACATAGGAAAACGTTCTCTAGAAGACTACTACTAACTATGGTCTAATCATCTAGCCCGATGAAATTGAATTGGTTTGATTAAACAGAAATAAAACTAGAACAAAATAAGCTTAACACTTAAATTACTCAGGTTTTAAGGAAATCCTTAGGAGTATGGTTTCACCACAGATAACCAATTCATTCCACACACCAATATCTATGATCCATATTCCTAGATAATGAGCTTGTAGCCAGAACTACCCACTCCTGCAACGTAGTTCACTACCTATTCTAATGCCAACCCCATTTACATAGAAATTAGTTGATTAGTTAGGTGCTTACTGATTAAACTCTGGGTTTCTCCTCTCATTTATTCCCTGCCTTTCCCAAGGGATGCAATAAATGGGTAAATTTATGCTTTCCAACCCTTAAACTCTCTCCTAAAATAATTAATAGTCTAATAATATATCTATGTTGATCAGGCATAAACATAATAGGGCAACTTCATAGATTTATATCCATAAAATAGGGACAAAGATGATATTAATGCATGGAAATCAATTACAATTCGTATCTAGACTACTCCCGGATCCTAAGGAATTAAGGGATTCAGCCCAGCATTATTTTCATTGACGAATGCATGGTAGAGAAAGAGAAAAATATGAGAAACATTATAAAAACTAAGTAACCCCTAGAGAATAGTTGATCCAGATGATACCCTACGTCGTGCGTGCAATCAGTTGTGTTTTGGCTGTCGATTCGCCTTCCAGAGGTACTCGAATCATCCCATGTGAAGCCTTCGGTTCCTTTCTTTTCTCTCCTCTCTCTCTGGTGTCATGCAATAAAAAATGACTGCTCCCCCTGGTCTGGACAAACTCCCCTTAGGTCATAGGAGTCACTTATGGTACAAAATTATGCCAGCCATTGGATTAGATTGCTATCTTTAGATTTGCCAAATCGGGCAGACTCAGTAGTACCGACTTGGCAGTCGGTAGTGCTGAGTTCCTAGGATAGCCGCAACTCATGACAATGTCGGTACTATCGACTTGCCTTGATAACACCAAGTATTTAGGTCGCCCGAGCACTGCCTTACTGACGCCATCGCAATAGTACTACCTTTTCATGATTCATCCATGTGCTTCACTCATGAGGTTTTGGTACTACGGACTTTGAGTGTCGATAGTATCGAGTGTGTGCGAGTCTTTTCTAGTCTAGTAATAATGTGAAGTTCGTACCACTGACTTTTGGTTTCGCTAGTATTGACTCTATGAAGTTCAATTGTATTTGAAAATGCACAAGAACATGGATATATACTCGAGATAAATAATAAACCATCTTAGACAGTAAAAATCATATAATTTGATGTGTTTAGAAAGCACATGCCATTGATAGCATTTCATACATTACTAATCAAATAAATGACAAATCAACACATAAAATCAAGAAAAATATGCCTGTGAAAATGACTAAAAACCCATACATCAATTAACAACCAACATTTTAATTGTTCAATCCTCAAGAAAACCCTCGAAAGGGTCAGAAAACTAAGGCAGTTATTCATAGGCGTAACCACATACCTTGATTGTGAGCCATGCAGATTAACATGTAGAATACAATTCAAGCATATTATCCAATCAAAAAGCAAATAAATCAATCCAAATTTTAGTCTACATGAATATAAATTCTAAAGCGTCACCATCATATTTTAATATATAAAACCCTACTCAGTCCTAAATAAGGGTTTAGGTTCCCTTGTTATCGAATTGTCGTTAGGGTCATGTCTGATACTCCGATTCCAATGTTCATTGATTCAATGACTCAAGAGCACTAGTTCATATAAGGTGAGATCATGATTATGAAAACTACCATTTTGTAGTATCATGAAAACTTATATTACACTAGGCATAGTAAGTTGCATCATTGATGTTCAGGATCTTAATTACACATGTTATGGATCGCCATTCTAGAATTCCTAGTTTCTCATTGTTATTATCATGGCCACCTTGATTTCTCAACAATATAAGTAAATATGGCAAAGTAAATATTTTTAGCATATTCAACCATCTTAATATACAAATCTAGGGTTTATGTATTTTTATTCACCACTTAGACATATATCCATGTACTTTTGAAAGAGGAAGCATAATTAGATCTAAATTATATTTTATTTGCACTCCTCTAATTCTTTCGATCATCTTATTATATGGTTTTTGTGACATTCCTCTATCACACAGACAATGAGAAGACACGCAAAAATGTGCGAAAACACCATAAACCACATATTTCCAAAAACACGGGTTAATTAAAACCAATTTTGGAAAGCAGATAAAAGAGAACTATTACATCCAGAATCTTATCCTGCAAGGAAAAGATGTTATACAAATATTTACAAGCCTTAATATATATCCACATCCTATAGGAACCAACTATCCTGTCAGCACCAAAGTTCATCACTTGTTTATACATACATAACGGGCCACATCAGGCCAGCAATAGGATATACAAGCCACATCAGCTATATATCGTAAAACATCATCAAAACACCTCCGAGGACCTAAGAGTACAGGGATGACTCTAAGACTCTACTACAAAACAACCAAAAGAGCAGCATATCCATCTCATGCCTCCTACAACTCTTATTGCTGCTCGGCCGCAACCTCATGACCACCACCACGTCTAGCACGATCACCTAAAAAGGTTGTAAACCAATGGGGTGAGACACACAGTCCCAGTGAGAAACATAACTCCCCACTGAAACTATAAAACTTTAGAAAAAGTTGGTAAAATAGATAATTGATATCAGCAGATCATAAGAGTAGCATCTTGAGTAGAACTTATTTTATTAACAATCTTACTAGGGTATCCAGGAGACATATGACCAGATATTCTTTATGGAACATGATTGATAAGAGAAGCTTTATAAGAACTTATCACAAAATATAAGGATCGTACAAATAATTGCAAGGTATAACTAGATCAACTATACAAGAAAGGCCTCAATCAATGTTCCATGTTTTTCCCTAAGTAGTATATACCATTCAACTGGATTACGTATTATCATGCCCTGAGGAAGTGAGCTGTATTGCTCAAATCCAACCATCGGCTGCGAAGCCCAAGCCGGTGCCATACAAGGTCAATGGAAGAGCCAGGCACCACGACCTCACCACCTCGTGGTCAGTGCACGAGTGCTTAACGAGTAGGACCACAGTCTCATGCTTAGGTGGCCGCAACCACACATGGTTAGGCTACCCTCTACCTAGCCCACCTTGTTACATGTATCGACGCTAGTGATATGAGCCACGAGCATGTTCACCGTGCTCCATAATCATTGAGCCATGGGCCTGTTCACCATGCTCTTATCATACATCCTGAGCCATGGGCCTATTCATCATGCTCTTCATATTGATCCACAGGCCTGAAACCGTGCTCTAGAGTCTACAACCGAAGTTGCACTCTAATCATCATATTTTTGGCTAGGAGCAACCACACATATTCAACAATATGTGCTTCTGGGTTAACCCACAGGAGAACCCATTTCACCATCACCAACTACTGACGATGATGGATCTATAGCCAGGGCAAACTACATGATATGTTTCACTATAATCAATTAGTATATTTTAAGTGGATTGTTGAGGCAAACAAGTTGTAAAATATAAACATCATTGAGTTACATTATTACTATCATTATCACATTATCATGGGATCTCAATCCCTCATCACAGAATGCCACTGCCTCTCAAGGCTTACATCATCACCATGGGATAGCAATCCCTTACCTCAACATCAGAGGATAACACCTCAACTAGGCACTCATCCTTTATCAGGTCAACAAAATTTTTCACATCATACGAGTGATACATGTTATCCCATCAATAAAGGATTATTATTATTCAATTTTATACATAACACATACACCTCATAGCTCTTACCTGGCTATGAATTCACTTGATTCACCTGCATGGTTAGTATGCATATCAAGAGAGATAACTGAATCACCAAACATATATCTTTATGATTATCATGCTATTAGGGTTGAAGGTACATGATTAGATCAACATCCATGATTATAACTACATGAAGTCCAAAGCTGTATCTTGTACACAAATTACATTATTTTAATCAAACCACGAGCATTCACTATGTCCTATATCTTATGAACATAATCATGTATCTAATCATCTCACTTAGCACCAACTTTAGGTATCAAACATATCATTGGTTACAACCTATCATTCATAACACATCATCAACAGAGGTGCAGTTACAAGATAACGACTCACCAAAACTAGGGTTTCCGAGCTAGGTGCAACCCTTACCAAAGACACTGCTTACCCCCACTATAGGTGTGGCGGGCAGCGCTTCCCTCACCCAAAGGGGTATCAGGCAGGATTACCTCCCTCACCAAAAGCCTATCGGCTAGGGCACTTAGCCACACATATCGGCCAACCAAGTCGTGCACCCATGCACAATGGATGTCATGCAACTAAGGAGTATAGGTGTATCGTGCAACTAAGGCCAGAAGCTTTGTCATTCAGCTATGTGAAAGGTATATCATGCACCCAAGTGCAAGGTGATATCAGGCATCCAAGATGTGTCGGGCAGTACAACCAGCCCTAACGGCCAAGACCCTATCACCCATTAGGGTTAGGGTTTCATGTCGGGAAGCCACCATCATCATAACGCCCAAGTCCATATCTACCAAGGCCAAGATCATAACACCCAACAAGCACACTACTGACCTCTATCCAACTACGTCATAGCGCTCAAGGAGGGCTATCATTCAACTAAGTTAAGAACTACATATCGATCACACTAAAGCATCTATCTAGGGTTTCACCACCCAAGCACCATATCGGGAAACATTAAAACCAACCCATGTCGCCCAAGGCACAAAATATATAGAGATAGATACCAAGCACCATGTCGGTCAAAGGGACAACACCAACTAAGGCAAAGGTACATCTCGGTCAAGGCATATCGCCCAACAACACTTAACATGGTAAAGGGGTCATATCGGGCAACAAGGTAAACATAATCCAACTTATCATATCGCTCAAGACAAAACCCTAGAAGAGGGGTATCGTGCAAAGCACCACAAAAGGGTATCGTGCAAAGCATAAGGACCATATCAGTTTGGTTATCATCAACCTCAAGATCACTATAATCAACCCTAATAGATCAAGAGAGTTGTCTCACCTCTCAACAACCAAGAGAGAGGGGTTTTGCACAACCTCCATCACATATCGGGCAACACTACATCCTTAACTAGATCATCAACAACCAAAGGCTGACCTCTCAAATCCATGCTGAGAGAAGGGTGTTGTCTAAGCAACTAGAGTATAGACTCACCTCTCAACAACTAAGTGAGAGGGGTTTTGCCTACACCACTAGATCTTGAACTCACTTCTCAAAACCAAAGAGAGAAAGGGGTATTTCCCTAAAGGAAACCCTAATTCATAGGTTCGGCCAACAAGGTCCAAGGTCACACAACTATTAACATCATATCAACAACAAGATAACCACTATCTCCCTAAGATTGAAGGTACGTACAAGAGAAATAAACATATCTCACAAGATGCATGGTCAATCAAGATGAAAAATAGATATGCAACATAAAATGGAAGTAGTATAGCTAGGGTTAGGAGTTATGTAACCCGCCTCAAGCAAGCTCCTCAAGCTCCAAAGCTCCAAGCACCAAGCTTTAAGCTCTTAGCTCCAAAGCACCCCACCTTTGGCCACCACAAGAAGAGAAGCAAAGATCATAACCACCATGGTCGAAGAACAAGCAAGAAGGAGAAGAAGGTGATACGGAGAGAGGGGAGATGCTTACTAAGGAAGCAAGACCCTTCTAGGGTTCGGCCACCACCTAGAGGAAGAAGAATAAGGAGACTCCACCAAGGAGATCGGCCACCAAGCTCCACCAAAGAGGGGTATCGTCCACCAAGGAAAAGGGAAGGCAACTAAGGAGCTAAAAGGGATCCCAAGCAAGAGAAAGGAGAGACATATATAGAAGAGGGTGAAGAGGAAAATAAGGCAAGGTGTTGTCCAACCTAGGTACACTTGTCCAAACCCATGCCACCTTGCTAAACCTCATGCACATGTCATGCCACCAACTAACAAAGGATCGGCCACTTGTCCAAGGTATGGTGACACAACCAAGGCAAGGTCAAGGTGGTCACATGGGTGACACACCCCACAGGTCGACTGTAACGTCCCTAGATTCTACTGTCTCGAGACTTAGAAGTCCTGAGAGGACAAATCCAAAAATGTTAGACAATCATTTCAGAGTGCGATGCGGAAGTGACATACACATATATGAACATACAACTATAATGTATACACCATAAAATTCTTATCATTCAACATGTATATTAATTACAACATGAACTATTACAAATTACATTTACACATTGAATCTTAGAAAATTTTCGTAGAACCCTAATGATTATTGAAATTCATTTTTGGACTCTGATTGGAATAATATTATCCAATACTAGGTCTTTTCTCATAAATACATAATTAGATGTTTTAAACCTCATATTAATTCTAGAAAATAGATCAGTAATCAGAAAAATATGAAAATCATACTAGACCCTTATTATGATCTCCTGATAAGTAAAAAAATAACAAAAATGTTTTGGATCACTTGGACCTAGGTTTGGCTAAACCCTAATATGGACCTAAATACCATTAATATGGTGAACCCTGTATTAATGATGAATATTTGTTATTAATCAGGTGATGACCAGATATCTAGGTGATCAAGAATTATTAGAATTCTCTGAACTTAGGTACGTGGGTTTTTATTTAAGTATATGACTAGTTTTCGTGGATGCATAATGATATGATGATACTTTGGATGCTTTTATTTGTATATAAATTCTTGGATGTGTATTAGTATTATATGCTTTGCCAAAACTCAATGAAACATAAATGGACATTTGATGAGTTGTAGCTACTAGTGCACATGGCCCAGTATGGATGTATGTTGCCTAACATGGATGTATGATGAATTTCCCATGTTAGATGTATGATAAAATAATTTTTCCCATACCAGATGTATGAGAAGTGCTTATAAAATTGTAGTACAACTGCATCTGATGAAATGTATAAAAGATGTGTTTACCTGATTATCATTTTAAATAATGTTTTCTTTTACACTTTCTTTCTCAAGTTATTTCAAATATGCAAACATATTAGTATATATCTTTCTACCCATGTACACAACACCTTTTGTGTTGATTCATTGTTTCACGTATGTTTTAGGTTCAGAGCTAGCATGGGATAAAGGAACAGAATGTGAGTAGTTGTACACGTTTACCTATTGTGTGTGTAGATCCTAGTTAGCATACATGTTCCTAGACTTGTAAATCTTCTTTCAATATGTAATTGTAAACCATTTTGTAATAATTCTTTTGTAATAAATTACAAGTTGAATGTTGAGAATGTTATGGTGTCTTCCTATGGTTGTATGTTCATGTATGCGCATATTGCTTTCACAACACACTCTGATATGATTGGATCATGTTTTTGGATTTTGACCTCTCATCCCTATGGGGTTTGGAGAAGCCAAAATCTGGGGATGTCACATCGACACACTCCTGGGTGACATAGCCCTGGGCGACACAGAGATTCAAGCTCTCTTATGCACGATACAAACCCTTATCAAGGCAAAGAAAAGCAAGGCCCATCAAAGCTCATCAAGGCCCGAAACTACTCAAGCAACAAGACCAACTCATCCTCTCAATCCTAGAGGATGCAAGGAGAGAGAAAACATCTCTCAAGGTGACAAACTTGCACATCAACCCTAAATCTTGGATAATTTGCAAGTTGTACCTCCAAATCTCAAAAAAGCATAAACAAACCGTAATCACCATTTGAGGTGATTCGAAAGCACCTAAACAAAAGGTTTAGGCAAAGCAAACAGGGTAAGCCCAAAACAAAGGTCAGGGTCCTTATAATTTTTCTATTTTTGGAGATTTGTAGCATTTTCTAGAATTATATTGAAGATAAACATTATAAAAGCAAAATACCTTCGAATGGGTGACGTGGAAGCCTCTCATTGGGCCACGCAACCTGAGTCTCACTATCAAGTTATATTAAGGAGACGTTGTCCAAGAGTTGGGTCCATACCTGGACTGGCTGGCCTGGGCCAACCGCCCCTACCTCTCCTTCTTTCACCCTCGTCCACAGATAAGGTTTACTCATGGCTGAGACATGAAACACACATAGGTTTCCCCCAACCTGGTTCATTTCTTTTGTTTTATACATCCCTCCTAGTGCCTATGACTCTGATGGACATTGGATCACACTCCCAAACTTACAGTAGGTCTTTACATCTCCGAGTCTTACTCATCACTAGTTAAGGCCCTCAACGATCCTAAGCTAAGACTGATGCTGAAGCATCAAGGAGGGTCCCTTGGATGTGGACTTCCTCTTCCTCATGACCCCACAACGGCTACATACTCTGCCGCCTACTTCCCCTGTCTTGTCCCCTAAGATATGAGGGGTATGAGACAACTTCGAGGGTCCTTGACACTCCTTGACGGACCCAGCCACATTAACAGTGCTCAGGAAACACAGGGTTTGCCCCCCCTCCTCATCCAAGTTGTATCCTATGGGGGTCATGTCGAAGGATGTGATCTGTCCCGATTCACCTTGAAGAGATCTCTGAAGGTGGAAGACCATCATGGCAGGGCTAGGGTCAGGTACTTTGGTCGACCATATGCCCTTCCATGGCATATTGGAGGGTGTGGGAAAGATCATGCATAGTTGTTCTTAATTCCTAGTCCTAGTGTGATCCTTTGCATCCCTTATACCGATTCTAGATAAAAACCTTAGTGGCTCGTAGAGGGAGACAAAAGAGGTATGAGGTAAAGGGACTCCACCTTGAAGGATAGAGATATAAGAGAGGGGAGGAGGTTGTGGTTGTGTGAGGATCTTCGTACCTATATATATATATATGTATACTTATCCCTTCTCATTTCCTTTTTATCTTTTCCTTAGTGTGCAAGAAAGATGCCAGAAAAGAAAGGCATATCATAACTCCCCTTCCCATATGCATTTAAATGTATTATCATATTCTACTACTAGTATTTTGGGAAAGCAAGGAATAATCCTAGAAATCAAATATTCCTCTTTCAATCCTTCCTATAAAATTCTTGGCTCTTATTAATACCAAAAATCATGAAAAGGCATTACCATATTCTTATTTAGATTTTGATTTGTAAAACCAAAAAGCCATTAAGGAATACCCATTTCTATATGGTGCTTCATTGGATAAAGAATTCTATATTATTCTTCTACCTATCTCTTTGGTATATTCTTCCAATTCATTATCTTTATTCCATGGAGACTCATTAACACTACCCCAATCTATATCTAACATTGTTGGTACGTCTTTTATATTCAAAACTTACTCTTTTAACATTCATTTAAAACTATATCATTATCCCATGGTATATCCTTTCTCTCTCAATTCTATAACTATCTTCCTTTCCATTATTATTTTCAAGTATACAAAGGTTAAATCGAGATAATGCTACTTGTGCCTCAACATTGTGTTGCCTCTCTGATAAAGCTAACTAGTCCTTTAATTAACCAAAACACCATGTATTTTTATTTTTCCTTGGAAACCTGATAACTATTTCATTTGTCATATAAAAACCATTACTATTTACTCACGTATTAATTCATTTTATTTAACTTTTTCCACAAGCACTCATGCTACAATGGTGATTAACATTAATATTCCACTAATAATTCCATTGTGGGAAATTATTTATCCAAACATGGCTTTATATTTATATAGTTCAATTTTACCAAAATTGAGGATATTACATTCACCCCTCCTAAAAAAGAATTTTGTCCCCAAAATTAAAACCACGGTAAGGTTGAGGTGAATGATAACTCATCTTAGTTATCAAACCTTAGGATTAGCAACCCTTCTTAGATTATCCTTAATCATCATTTATTGATATGCAAATTCCTCATATCATAACTAGGATTGGTACTTGAATCCGATTCAAGGTATATCCACATCCTTAGTATTTACATGATATTATCCCTCGGTAATTACATTTTCATGTATGATTTCAATTTCACTTGGTGATTATCTTCTCACCTAGGTTTTCAACCTATTATTCATTTATTTTCACATAAGGATGAGGTAATACCTCTAACCCTAGGTCATGTCATTAAGTTCAACTTAAGGTATTCATTCTCATATATCAATCTTAAGCATAACAAGTGTCTAACCAATCTCTCTCACTCATTATAAGATGAAATAAGTGTTTGACTGCAACCCTAAAACAAAGTTCACCATTACAAGATTAGAGATGGTGTATCCACCCTTTATCTTTCAATTTCAGATTTTAGGTTGAATCATCCTTAAATGACTCTAAACCATACATGGTTTTCAATCCCAACATATTATTATATTTCATGAAGTTCAATGTCTTTCTCACTCTTGAGTTTGTGCACAACTTCCCTTAAGATTTCATTATAATATGACTTCTTGTATCCTTTATATTTACATCTCATGTATTATGCACCTCAGACACTTCCTTGAGGTCTCTAGAGGTATAAGTACTTTTGGAGTGATTTCATCCTTATGCATCTAGGGAGTTCCCCTCACATTCACCCCTTGGGTCGGACATCATGAAGGTCTCCAACCTCCTAAGACATGGGCCTCGGGTAAATGTAGCTGTTACTTCTCGACCACATGGTCTTATGCATTCAGGGCACAATCAACTCCTAATCCCATCAGTCCTATATACCTTTAATACACCCTAATTGACCTTAGGATTGACTTAGGACTCTACCCTTGCCAAGGATTTCTTGGAGATGTCACATCTTTAACCATTTTCAAGCACATTATTTTCATATGCAATTCTTTAAACCATATTTCCTCCATATCTTATAATTATAATTATTCATTTTATGTCCCCTCATTGGACTCATGGGAACATTTCTTTTTTGGGCTCGGTCTCATACGGCCAACCACTTCCATAGTGACTTTTCATCATGTCCCTCAAAGATGGCATACTTGGGTTCAAAGAATCATACTCAATACATGTGCTTTCAATTCTTTACACTTTAGATGACATTTAACATTAGCTCAATCTTTAAATTGATTTGGTCAACTTACCTTTCTAGGGAAGCTCCTAACCTAGGGTTCCTTCATGGATCCTTGGAGGAAGTTAGGCTCTCTAGCCACAACCTGACCCCAAGGTCTGAGGTTTTGCCTCCCCCACATGTCATCTTCACACTCTTGGGTTGACCCACCCCATGTTGGCACACTAGCCCTAAAGGTTTCATATTTTCATCTTTATTCATTATTTTTATTATAACATCTCAACCTATTTTTACTCAACCTATGGGATACCCTCTCTTAGGATCTTGTCCCTACAGTGGATGTTAGGCATCCTCTCAATCTAGAGCTAGGTGCCATGTTGGTCTTCCCAATCTGGGGCCTAGTCTATCCTCACTATCCTCATATGACCTTCCCCATCTGGGGGCTAGTCTAATCCTTATATGACCTTCCCAATTTGGGTCATGGTCTGACCTTTTATGTCTTCCCCTATTTAGGCGGTTGACATTTGATGACCCTCTGCCCCATGATATTAATCATCATTATTTCATACATCAGAGGTGTTATGAGGGCTTCGAGCAAGTTATATTCAGATTTTCATTTGCATGTATAACCTTTGGTTACCTATATTTCTCAAAACTTTTCTCATTAATACCTTGTTCCTCATGCACATATGCATGGAAGTCTGAGTTACCCAACTCATTTTTTTGTAACCATAATATGTTGAACACACATTATATATTATACTTATGAACCTTTACTTGCCCAATCTCTGTGGAATACCCACTCGTTGGGGGCATTCATACTCACTCAATGGGAGTATTCTCAATGGCATACCCACTCACTGGGGGTATTCTTCATTCCTCCATTCCTCTAGAGACAGTATTAGGGCAATGAACAAGTTATATTCATTTTTATGCAATCTAGTTGTGCCTTTCCTGTTATTTAACTTCTCAACCCTTATTCTTTTTCTCTCATGGTGAGCCCTCTCTTTAGGGGAGCCTCTTTACGGGGAACCCTCTCTTTAGGGGTGTATTCCCAATTGATATTATACCATTCTATCTAGGCTTGGTATTTCTCTAGTCTTCCCATCCCGACTAGACACCTCATATGCCCATCCCATCTGGGCTTGGCACCTTCTACAACCACCCCATCTAGGCTTGATACTCCATTGGAAATCCCATCTGAGCTTGGAACCTTATAAGATCATCCCATCTGGGCTTCGTACTCCATTGGCCATCCCATTCCCTTTAACTCACCAAAGATTGATATAGATTTGAGTAGGTTACATCCATAAATGCATTATTCATATGTTGCTTATGTCTCTTACAACCCTTTTTTTCATATGCATCATTCATACAACTCTCCACATTCATACATGGAAATGTATGTCATATGGACTTATTTACCTTTTTATTATTTCTCATTACTCTAACCCTAATTAGGGTTCATATGGGTAAGGTTTCCATTTTACCCATTCCACTTCCATTTCTTAGGATTAGGGTTTTATGTAAGGGTTAGAGACTACACCCTACCTCCTAGGGGTTATATGTCCCTTGACCCACTAGGATTTTCCCAAACCAACCCTAGTCCCATCTAGGGTTTAGCCTTGCCAGGAAAAACCCATAAGTATTTTCCTTTACCTCACTATTATTTCCGCATTGCATGTACATTAGTATTCCACATTACATGTACATTGTTTTTTCCACATTTACACGTGAAATATTATTTCCACATTTACATGCATATTCTCATTTCACATTACATGTACAATAATTGACGGAGGATGCCTAAATCCTACTTCGTCTCAAAAACCCTAACTTGAGATGAGGATAGAATTTCCTTTTAGGGTTTATTAAGCATGAGGATAAGAAGTGGACGAAAGAGACGAGAATAAACCCTATAGGTATTTTACTTTGGGCAAATAAATCCGGCTTTATCCAGACAAGATGAATGGGTCTGGGAGTCCTCGTAAGCCGAATAGCAGTGCCGAAGAAAAATTTTCCAGCCCCCGGTCGTGGTCCCTTCTAGACACCAATGCCTTTAGAAAACACCCTAATAATTCTCTGATATTTCTATAGATTACTTGAAATAATAAACTACCAAACATTATTTGACAAAATTTGGGGATCTGATACCAAACATAATGACCCCACTTTTCAGCAACCCCAACATAAGGAAGGCAAAAAAGATGAGATCCATTACCTACAAAATTTACCTTAGGATCTAGATTTTAATCAAATAATATAGAATAGCAGATAATTTCATTCATTTCAAATAATGTTTATCAAATGCTTACATGAACTTACTATCATTAGGACTTTACTTTTGAGAAGAGATGACTATTTGATGCTCTTAAATATTTAATGCTTTCATGACATTTCCATCTTTAGCTTCATGTCCTTTATCATGTATATCAACCTATACCTAAAACTGCTTGAAACAAATACACGATCAGTAAGTTACCATACTCGTAAGTGGGGTGCATCCAAAAATGTGCAAGTAGATAACAACATATATACCAACCAATACTTACAAATATAAAATGGTATTTTCTTCACATAATCTTTCTTTTATGTGATATTCATAGTGGAATTATAATTGAATAGAACTAAATAAACAACCAACAATTTAATTGTTCAATCCTAGAGAATACCATCGAAAAGTGCCAACAAACTAAGGCAGTTATTTGTAGGCGTAACCACATACCTTGATGGTGAGCCATGCAGATTATCATGTAGAATACACTTCAAGCATATTTTCCAATCAAAAAGCAAATCAAGCAATCCACATTTTGGTCTGCATGAATATAAATCCTAAAGCGTCACAATCATATTTAATACATTAAGCTTTACTCAGTTCTAAATTAGGGTTTAGGTTCCCTTGTTATTGAATTATCATTAGGGTCATGTTTGATACTCCGATTCCTATGTTCATTGATTCAATGACTCAAGAATACTAGTTCATATTAGGTGAAATCATAATTATTAAAACTACCATGTTATAGTATCATGAACACTTATATTACATTAGGCACAGTAAGTTACATCATTGATGTTCAAGATCTTAATTACACATGTTAAGGATCATCATTCCAAAAATCCTAATTTCTCATCATTATTATCATGGTCACCTTGATATCTATCTCTATCATTTTCCCAAGGTCCTCTATAAAGAGGTTATTTTCCTTTCCTACTTACCCCTCTCCATATCTTGAGTGATGAAGACTTGTACCTAAGCTTGGCTTCAGAACATTTCTTGACCTTACTTTAGTCTATGGACTTCACTCTACTGATCATTATCACAAGTTTTGTCCTTTCTTCATTCATGCTTTGGCATCAACATGCCAAGCACTTCAGACAGTGGTTTAGCCAAGTCTCTCAACATTTGATAAACTGGCTATGTGATTCACACAACAATTTGTAGAATAATATGTTTGGTCAACTCATGACCTTTAAGAAATCACAATCAATCTATCTGCACAATCAAATTGAGCATATGAGATTATACTTGATCTCCATCTGTCTGATTCTACTCAAACATCGCTTTGAAGACATTATACCTTTCATGCTTTACATGATTCTTAAGATGTATAACCATCTCAAGAATGTCCATGCTTCAAGCTATTTATGCAACTCCTAGTTCAAGAGGTATCATTGACATATTTCAAGTAAGCATCCAATTTTAGCCTTAGGCGCATTTGGAGTGGTTCTACTGGCTCTGGTCTTTCAAGGACTTTAGAGTTTACACTCACTATTGAGAACACTTCTCAAAGGTCCCTAACAATTTCAAAGTTTATCCCGTTTATGAACTAATTGCAACGGTAATGTATTTGTGTTTGCCATTTGCATTCTACAAAAGAATTTTGTCAACTTTGTCAAAACATTTTTGATTTATTTGATTTAAAAATTTTAACGATATTAATTAGGCCTTTAATTAACTATCTCTCCAACTATTTTGATCAAATTGATAACCCTCAAGTATCAATTTGGAAGATTGCAGCATACAATCTTCTAGTGGCCAAGATCCAAAACAATTACATCAATACCCAACCAACGCTGGTTCTTATGACCAAATTATTAAGGTAGGCAATCATGCCAATTGCATCATATGCAATTCTTGGATAGATGATATGCGTAACTCTTTTCCATAAACACCTACATGCCTCTGGGCTTGGGCTCTCCAAGTCACCAGTTAAGTCTGACCCAAAAGCCGACACGATAGATATGCACCATGCTTTATACAAATCTACATATCTACCATCACACTTCCACGAGATGGACGACGTACCATGCTTTGTGCAAATCTACACTTGATCGATCAAGATTTTCATGTGTTCCACTTATGGAATGCATCTTAGAATTTAATGTTGTATTTGAGGGATTTTATATAAGTACATATACATATCCAATCACCACATTATTATAGTACGTATCATATACATGCTATAACCACAATGATAAAATAGGCAATATCGATAAAAGTGATGATTATGGCAATCCTATTGTAATTCCTTGGAGCCACATGTAATGAAGGTCATCTAAGGTCTACATCATATGCAACCCACTATTGATGAAGATCTTTGTGCTTGAACCATTCTGGGTTGATCGACTCATCCTATTAGACGATCAGCTCACCTTCTAGTCAGCTGGTTGGTCGGTCTGGCCTCCGATGTCTGGACACCTCCAACAATCATTTGGCCATCAGTCGGTCGATCTGGCTCCTTTAAAATCCTCCTCTGTCCTCCAGGCGGTCAACTCATCTGGTGTTGAGAGTCTTCTTCTTTGATGTAATAGAAAATATACTATCCTACTTTTACATAATCTTTGGGAAACCTCAAGTTACATTCGAGGGGAGCAAAGGTAGAAGAGAAATAATCTCAAGTTATCTCGAGTTACATGTGGAATAGAAGGTAGATACTCAGTATGTAAACTGAGATGCAAACAACCATAACCAACCAAGCACACATAAGGTTTATAGGCCATAATCATTCTACACATCCACCGTCAAAACCATTTTAGGGCGACACATATCAATTGCACATATACCATATCATATATGTATATTAGTTTTTGGTCACATGTGGTATTTAGTCGGATATGCACATTATTCATTTTAAATATTCGAATCGTATGCAATAATTAAATGACGATAAAACCAAAATCTGATCATATCGATTTATCCCAAAACATAGTACGTTGACCTAGCTCTGATACCACTGTTGGGTTTTATGACCTTAGAGTAGGCAGCGGAAACAACATTTTTACTATCCATTAACCCATAACAGGAGATCGCATTAATGACTATGTAATGGGAAGGATGGTTTTAGTGAGATATACCTGGTCCTGAGGCTTGCCCGATGACAATACCTCACAACTATGTGTGGTCTTCGACACCATGTCTTGGACGGTGTCTATGCAGCTCATGGTATTTACCATGGAGTCTGGCCTCCACCATAGACTGTGGATGACGTGTCCTCCTGAGTGGCAGACATCTCCCACCTCTATAGATAGTCCACACACACCACCTAGAACTCCTGCCATTCTAGAAGAATTGGCAGGAAGGAGATGACCCTCTTCTTGGTGTACTAGCACCAACTTGCTCTCCCAAACTCAGACTACTTTTCTAGAGTTTTCTTTCCCTTGTCGTGCCTCCCTAGTTGGGTAGCACTTGCTCGGGCTCTCTCAGTTACCAAAACCAGTCAGGACAACAACTTTGCAGATCAACTGATGTTTTGAGTTTTGTATTCTGAGAAGCCCCCGGTACCCCTCTATTTATAGTAGAGGGTAGGGTCAGGGTTCCAAGTCTGTTCAGGAGTAGAAGGATATAGAAATTCCATGAATAGTTTATACTACGATAGGCGAACCGATCATTTCATAACTGAAACAATCATTTTGCAAGGTGAGCCGATCAGTTCACTAGTGAACCAGTCATTTAGGAGTGTGAACTGGTCGGTTCACTTCCAAGACTTGCCCACAATTGACTTTCCTTAATCATTTCCAATTAATTCAAAGATTAATCCTTATTCCAATCAAATTGAACAAGTGAAACGTGAAAGTTTTCCTCCAATTGAGCAAATCTTTATTTCCTTAGTTGGCAGGACTATGAGCCGCCCGATTCACCAAGTGAACCAGTTAGTTGGATCACACCAGTCGATCGGCTCATAAGGGTGAACCGGTCAGTTGGCACACACAAGCCGATCGGCTCACAAGGGTGAGCCGGTCGGTTGGCAGTCTTGACATTACCAATGCAGTCTTCAATCAACTTGACAGTCTAACTAGCTAGTTCAACACTTGAACTTGATAGTTCTAAGTTTGGTTAGTCAATTGTATGTTTAATTGAGCACCTAAACACCTTTATTATCAATCTAAACATCATTCATGGACAATCTCTTGTTCCAGGGGTATCCTATGTGTGTAGCCCTACATGTTCCAATTTACATTGGCAGTGAATGTTCATAACAACTTATGACATCACAAGCAATGAGCAAAATCTAGTAACACATCATTACTACCCAAGTAACTTAGAAAGTTGGAGAACAACTTCAACCTACAATTTTTGATTAGTGTTACAGTGATCGTATAGTTCTTTTGTCACTGACATCTGGATTGAACTCGAGGCATGGAATGTCATCCTCTTCAACATTCAATCCATGTTCCTTGAACTAGAGCAAACTATCTGAGATGCATGTGAGTTCACATATCATATATTGAATCATGTGAGTATGGCCATACAATTTCTCAGTCTCTCTTATCAAGGGGCCATGGATATCATACTCCTTGTAGGATGGACAAATCCCATATCTATCACTCACAGTCAAGTCCCCATGTGTCAAAGTCACCCAATCATCACTGTTATAACAACCCATATTTCAGGACTGCATTTGATGATGTCAAAGTGTACCCAATGACATGTGACGAGTGCAGTGATTTTAGGTCTAAGAACCAAAATCACCACCATCACTATGAGGGATGATTGTGACTACCATTCCATGGTGTCCATGTATCACTCTCACAGTTGGTCTGTTTGATATACTGTTCTCTAACATACATCTATGTGCTTTACTTGATATCACATATCATGACTAATGAGACTCTGTCATCAGTCAACACACACTCTAGTCTTATGTATTACTGTTGTCTATTTTACTTTCACAATAACATCTGACTAGGGACATAACAAGAATGTATGTACTCTTATCATACATATGGTCTCATTGTTCAGGTCCTTAACCTGAAGACATATGTCATTGAGTCACATCATTCTTTAGACATCTATCATGTATGTGTCATCATCTCATGACTGAGACAAACATAATAGATGAAATTACCTTTATCATTATCAAATCAAGTATCATATGCCTCATTGCAATCATCACATGATTGTCTCTCTAGGCATACTATACCGACAATAGATTCTAGGGACAGAGGCTTAGTCCTCTCGCCTATGACTATGTAGCAATTAGGGGTTTGGATTTGGTAACAACTAGTTGCGTGACTGTGGCCTTCTTGTTCCAACAATGGGGAAGAGCATGTAGGATACATGATTTGAGATTTTCTTGATCCACAACATCACCCAAGGATGAAAATACATTCACAAGAGTGTTGAGCCTAGCATACATTTCAGCCACACTTTCTTTTCTTCCCATCTTGAAGGCTTCAAAGAAATCAATGAGCATCTAGATCTTAATTGCTTTGACTTCCTCCATACCTTCATAGGTGATGTAAAGCTTCTCCCAAATCTTGTGATCTTTGTATTAAGTGGAGATCTGGTTGAAATCATTTGGGGTTAGAGTGGAGTAGAGGATGCTAATTTATCTAACATTGAGTTGAGTTTTCTTCAAGTTTTCTTCATTCTATATGATCATGTCTCTTTTTAGATGGATGCATGGGATACCAACCACATTCCACATGTCATAGCTCATGCCATGCACATAGAGTTGCATCCTTCTCTTCCAATAAATAAATTTTGTTCCATCAAAGAAAGGTGGACATATGGATAAGCCACCCTATAGTTTAATAGAACCAAGCATGGCATCACCATCTTCTCTTACTTATGGGAGTAGTATTTAGAGAATATATTTCTTTGATACCAATTGTTGGATCTGCAGGCTCTAGAGGGGGTAACTTGAGCTAAAAACACTTGTACAAAACGTGTTACACCTTCAAGGTATATTGAAATTTGTGAGAAACTAAACAAGCATAAAAATGACGAGAGAGATTGAAGAAGAAAAAAAGACAACAATCAATTATTATGGTTCCAACCTTTTGACTTAGAGATGCACATCCACTATCTAGACATGTTGACCTCTAGTATTTGAAACTATGAGCACCACCTTATATTTACTTATAAGATATGAACCATATGGCCACCCTTTTTCAATATCAAGGGCTAAACTAGCTTCCCTTTTAGGACAAGTGTGACGTCCCCGAATTTTGGCTTCTCCAAACCCTATTGGGAATGAGAGATCAGAATCTAAAAACATCATCCAATCATATCAGAGAGCGATGCGGAAGCATAATACACATACATGAACATACAACCATGACATACTCAACATTCAACATGCATATTTATACAATATGAATTATTACAAAATGATTTACAAACCCCTAAAATCTAGGATATCACAACAAGGAAACCGACTAATATATAAGGACTTGCCTATTCACCTACCAAGAGTCTTCATACTTCTTCCAAGGTCTTACCCACTCTTGAAGAGGATCTTCGGCCTTGATCTTGACCTCCTTACCAAAGGAGAAAACCTTCAATCAATGTTTTTGAATGAATATTGAAGTAGAGAGAATGAAGAGCTTATAAAATGATTACCATGATTTTAGATCTCTTATAGAAATCATAACTAAAGAAAATGGATGTAGAGAAGTAATCAAGCTTGAGGAATATTAGGGGATTTTGGAGGCAATAAAACTCAACTATAGCATAAGGAACATAGTAGGCTAACTTGGAATAAAGTCCAAATTTGCATATGAGGTTGACTACTAGCTAGTAAAAACACTTTGATTAAATTTTATCCAATTTTGGAGGTTCTGATGGATATATTTTTGAAGTTTTCACCCCTTCAAAAGGCTAAATACACTTTTTAGCATGTTATAATATAGTGCTACTGACCAAGTTACTTTTTGGGAACTCAATCAATAGTGCTAACTGTCAAGCCAATAGAACCTTATAGGTCAAGTTTATAACCGATAAGAAACTCTGCCAAGAGATGATCGTGTCTAGTTAGTGCTGGTTGTCAGGCGAGTTACCCAAGGGAAAACACCACCAATAGAGGATCCAGTCAAAGCCCCAAATCAGCTAACCCAGAGGAAAAGTCAATCGACACACCTCCCTATTTTGGGTTATGACAAATACCTTAAAAATGTATTTACATTCAATTTAAATAGATCTAATTACCCCTTAAGTTTGGTTAGAATCCATACATCCTATGTGGATGATTTACAACACAATTCTAATAGAAAAACTATATATTCTTCAAATCTTGAATTTGTGTTGAATTTGGCATGTTCTTTAGAGAAAGTAGGGTATGCTAATTTCATCCTTTTTATATACCTGATAAATAAAGTTGATCTCAAGTAGACATGTTAGAATCACATGAATGGAATGGTTAAATCATCATAAAAATATGGGTAATGTATAATTGTTAGGTCAACTCTAATTTACGTCGTATTCTTTTACTCTCTTGCTAATTTGCTATTTAAATTCTTTTACCATAACATATATTAAGCATCATATTTCACATTCATGTATGTTCCTATGTTGGTAACCATTTATTGTCTCTAGCTGATATACGTTTCACAAATCAAATCATCTAGGGTTCTTTTATTGCTTCACTTAGAACTAGATCCCCGCATTCAATATTTATATGTCATTAGTAACTAATTTGTAAAATCACAATAAAATTCAATAATAATTTTTTTATCACTCCTCTATATTTTTTTTATCATTTTTGTAATTTGATTTATAACATAAAAATACAAGGAATAATTTCTCTACCAAGCATAATTTTTTTCAAGTTTTAATTTACAAGATATTCTCATTCACATATTATATATAACCCTTCCTTGAAGGGTTTTGGCTCCGTATCCAGATTTATGGATTATACTATGTATCTGATCCAGGAGCAATCCTAATCTTTCCCCTCTAACTAGGTCTACCTTCATTTATTTGGATGTTGATGAGCCCCTCCTAAGAAAGTCCACATTAGACCCATAAAATAATATAAACCCTGGGATTGAAGTCTGGTGGTGTAAAGAGTGAGACCCAAAAGGAGATCCACTCTTCATTGAATTGAGGAAATAGCCCATCCAATCCCAAATGTACCAAAAGGTAATAAGGAAAGGAGGATTTTCATTCATTTCTCAAATGGCACATATTACAGAGCATGATAATGAATAAGCAGCCGAACAAAACTATTATAAAGTTACAATGGGTATCGTTATACAGAAGCTCATCACCATAAAAGGTGATATTACAAAAACTTGAACTAACTACAAATAAGCCCAGTAACAGAGAGTAACCTAGCCATTCCAAGCTATCCTTAGGTACGATTCTCTTTATATGATCTTTGAGTAACCTTGATCTTTAATGCACCTAAACCTGGGTGGAAGGGAACATCACCCAGAATATAGGAAACAACAAAGAGGTCATCAAAGAGCTGAGTATGAACATATATTAAACACTTTAGGCATTATATAGCGTTATGAGAGCAAAAAGAGATGTTCCCACAAGAAGGGGGGTAATAGCAATTAGGTAAATTCAAAAGAAGTGTAACAAGAAAAATGAGGCATATACAAAAATTCAGATACAAGTATGAGAAATAAAGTGCCTTGCCAAAAGAATCACCAACAATCACAATATAAAATAGTAATTGGTTGCATGCATACAATGTAGACAAAATATACCTAAAATAGGGCCATAACACCATAGGATCATGGCCTAAAAATAAATAAGGGTGGAAACACACACCTCGGGTGGAATACGCACACCCTATATAAGTATGGTTGTACATAAGTACCACTATTCTAGATAATCTAGTAAAACACACAACATGCTATAATAGAGTGGCAAGACTATCATTTTAGTCAATATCAAACCAAAAAGGCAACAAGGCAGGAGGGCCTAAAGACCCATAATCATGTCAATTTAATAATCACAGTAGTAAAAGAGATTCATAACATGAGTTATAAATGTCCAAGAATAATAGATTTCTAAGAGAAATAACAGTTCAAGAGATGCCTCATTAAAATGTATATGGATTCAGTCAAATAATGCCCAAAATATAATGGAGGATGTACATACATGCTTATTCACAGCTAAAGCTTAACTCGATCTATATACTTGGTCCACAAGGCCGAGTTTTTCATCCTATGAATATATTAGGTATGTTAGTCAAACCAAACCATACAAGCATATCTACTCCTAGTGTAGATCTATAAGCTCTTATCCAAATTTTGTCACCTAATGATGTGTTGAGGTTTCAAATCTTATAAAATGAACATATCATTCATTAGGTATATATTTTAGTTCTTGTATCCATATTTAGTCGTAGAAGTAAAAATTACGTATATGTGAATTAGGTTTGTAATGTCATTCTCTTTATAATACTAGGTGTTTCTATATTCTTCCTAACATAATATTTCTCATGCATATTAGTGTGTGTATGCATGCACATTGCATTATATAGTTATTGAACATGTAATGAATATTGCTATTCAATGTATACGGATTGATGTAGATTTCAATGTTGTACATTTACAAATACACATCATGGTACATATTTTTCATGTGCCTTTAACACAAAATTTACTCAACCTAGGTAGGTATATTTCCTAGACCCATATGTATTACGAATTATTATCTAACGATATATATATATACTTGAAGGTGATTAGGTATATAAATGAATTGACTACATCCATTCACATTATTCACTTCCACGTGATTATTAAGTGTATAAGCGCACCATGATTCCAAAATTCATGCATATTGTATCAAGCCATTACTGCATACGTATTGGCATAGTTATAGCCTATTAATAGTTGTACCTTTGAGAACCTACAATCTAGTGATATGCTAGTAATTATAGGATAATGCGTTCTATGTCTTAGACATTAAGTTCAAGTTCTCAAATTAAGTCATATAGGAAACGAAGGTACATAAGTAACATAACTCTACTAACCTGTAGACCCACTTGACTTCTGTTCATCCTTGATGGTTATAGACCTTCATGGAGTAAGGGACGCAACCTTAAACCATATGCAAAGCTACTGTACGTGATGGTGGTCGGTCTAGCAGAATGCAAGATACCTAGGTGGAGTTGTATGATGGCTAAGCAAGGTTTCAACAGATGTGGTTCGACATGGGATGGTGGTAGACGATGTACAGGTGGGAGTTTCTTATAGGAAAAGATCACCATGTACGCGACGCAGTCTGGTAGATTGACATCGGTGGCCGTCAAGGTTTCTGGTGGTGGCGACTGTGTCAGGTCCTAGATGTGGCATAGAACCAAGTGGATGGCCACGTCTAGAGCTTGAGTTGGCCTCAGAGGAGCTCCAGGTCTGGAGGATACAAACCACCATCAACGGCTCTACAGTGCAAAGAGCTACAACCATGAGTGGTGGCACCCAGAGGGAGAGGAGGCAGGGCGGCGTGGCTATGAGTAGGTGATGATGTTGCAGGATGTCGAATTGAT